>OX401975.1:7247500-7847500 GCA_947859335.1 Tortricodes alternella | reverse complement strand
TTTCAAAAGGATGCTGAAAGCGGCTTACGATTCTTATCATGTGTGCACCCTGGTTCTGATTCACTGTGCTCTGAATATGCCTGGCGACGAGGTTAACCTTGATAAATCGACTGTATACATACAGGGTGTGGACGGTCCGGTACAACTCCTACCATGAGCAGTTACTACTGACGGGTAGTTCCGATGCGCGCGCGCTGCTAACCGCGGCCGCGAGTATCTGCCGCGACGACGACGGCAAGGGACAAGTGTAAGTGCGAATTTATTGCTATAAATATAGGGTTTACAATTGCTTGTGCCGAAAGACCAAATATCCTAGACACCTTAGCCTAACTTTTACTATCAAATAAAACTGTCATATTTGGCGCTGATTGGCGTTCGCGGTTATGAAACCGCGCCTGCCTATAGCCCCGCTGCTTTTGGCTTTTTGCCTCTAATGCTGGCAGCGGGGGTCGACGGTTATGCGGAGTCGTTTGGATATGTCGCAGGCATATTGTGTAAATCCGCCGTTTACATACGGCGTCGTCAGTTTACAAACGCTCGCTGTTATGTAATATGCGAAAGGCAAAATGTATATTGCCGTGTCATTATATATAATGACAAATTTTTCATTTTTATTATCTTATCTACCAGTCATATTACCTACATATTATAGATGTTATACCTGGAAAACAAATATTCTAAGGCGAAGTCGACGGAGCTCCGCTTTGCGGAGCTCCTATTCTGCCTAGTTGTGGAGCTTCGCGCCTTGATACAATTCCAACCTATAGATTAGTTGAGTATTCGGCATATTACATAATAGCGAGCGGTTGTAAACGGCGGATTCATACAATATGCCTAACACAGATATATCATATATGTATGTTCTATGGACACTGCACACTGCACGCAGGCGTGGAAGGCTTAAACCCCACTACAATATCAGCCTATAGAAATACTGCAATCTGCGGCCTACAAGTCTGGAGATAATAAATAGTCACGTGACACTCAAAAGCCCAAACCAGAATAATCTATATCTTGGATCCCCAAGTCAAGTATGTTGTGATGATTTATGTGCAGACTGGAAGATGGCGTGCTGCAATCGTACGAGCAGCACGAGGACTCCGTGTACTGCGCCGAGTGGAGCGCCGCGGAGCCCTGGACCTTCGCCTCGCTCAGCTGCGACGCGCGGCTCGTGCTCTCGCGCGTGCCGCGCCACTTCAAGTACAAGGTGCTGCTGTGAGCCCCCAAGCGAGGACCGTGTAACGGTAGTCGGCATTACTCCACAATATTTCTACACTTCGCCACTGGCAATTAACTTTGTGGACACAGTATTTTAAATATATAATTAATGGGCGAATTCAGAAACGCCACTTAAGCATTTCATAAGATATTAAATAGTTAAATGGCCCTCAACTAGTTGTCAACCTATACAGAAACGTCACTGAAACGTTACTTTAAGTAAGATCAATTTGAGTAGCCTTTCTGAATTCGGCCATAAGTGTCCTAAAAATGGTATGTTCTTTGTTACTAACGCGCCGTTTTGCCATGTCGGTTAGTTTCACAAATTATATTCTTACATAATATTGTTTGAATGTTTGTAAATTTGCACCTGTCTAATTTTTCGTATAATGTATTGTGAATGCCTTATTAGGGCACGGTTTTAGAATACAGCTTTCTTTTGGCCGTTTGATTTTGTCTCCATTTATTATACCAATCAATATTGAGTAAGATTTGAATGTGTCGTGATTTTGTTTGGTCATGATGTTGAAAGTCAAACAAGTTAGTATTTATTTTTATCTGTAGAATAAGTGCATAAATGTATTATCTATGTAATAAAATATCGTAATGCGAACTTTAAATATATTTTCTAATTACATCCTCTGCGCTACTCTATTTGCCACATTCCTCAAGTTACCGTACACTTTAGATGGAGGTGAGCCCATGATAAGGTTACATATCGCTCTCCTAGCGAGGGCAATGTTCTGATAGCTTCCCAGGATGTGAATCTTAGAGTCAGCTAGCACTATTCGTGTTTTGGTCACATTTTCAATCGTGAATTTAGTGCGGCCAGCTTTGCCTGCCAAGCGGCCGATGGCTCTTCCCAAATGGTCTCCCTGAAGGGTTTTGACATCTTTTATTTCGAAGGATTCTACAAAGAGATCATCTAATCTGAGCAGAGCCAATGCGTCTTCAACATCGAAGCCATAGATGAATGCCTGAAAATATACAAGTATGTATGAATAAAATTATCATTAAAACATTTGCAGTGTATCACACTTACCATGTTAGAAATAAAAAACCTAATAAAAGTTTTCTGTAAAAAGAAAATGCCCAATAGTTAACTAAAACAATGGTTTTGGTTCACATATTCTTCGTAAAGGTCAAACTACTGGATGGACTAATTGGTTGAGAAGATTTAATAAAAAAAAACCTTACCTTGACAAAGTCAGCAGCTTTCTGTAAATTGGCAACATCTTTGGTCTCTGGGCCAACTCTGATCTCGACGTTGCGCGTCTTGGTGTTAAACCGTACCTGGAGAAACAGGTGCTCCACAATTGGTGTGAAGATCTTCAGCCATGCTTCTTTGAGGGGTGTATATCTGACAACATATTTGCAAATATCTTATATGCTGTTGTTCATTAAAAAGAACATTGGATTGAGCAAAAATATACATACAAGAGACCAGAAGTTCATATTCAAGCAAAGATATTATTTCGTGTTACGAGTTGAATGTACATCTACAATAATCTAAAAATAACGCGATGCAAGAACTAATTTTAGAGGTTATATACCTATGCGCTGGCACTGCAACTTTTCTCATATTAACTTTGGTTTCATTGGGTTCCTGGCTTTTCTTCGATTTCTTTGCTCTAGGACGTGTGTGTTTAGCTTTCCCCTGGATGCCATTGTGCTCCTCTACTTCCATAACTTCCCCTGATTCGGACACTGCTCTTCGCTTCACATTTTTCAACTTCACCGGATTCTTTGCTGGCAAAAACTCGTCTACATTTATGTTTTCTGTCTCCATTATTATTATTCGCAGAAAGGTCGCACTGAACAGTAAATATTTAAAGCAACTGTAAGTTATTTTGTATTTATTTATTTCCAGATACAATAACACATGGGTTGCAAGTGACAGTAGCTGTCAAAAGAAGTGATATTAATTGAACTCCGCTGTCAGTAAATAGAAATTCACAGATAATTTTAAACATGTTGAGTAGCGTTTTTTTTAAAAGCCCAAATAGCGTCTTCTTTTTTTTTTCTCGAAGTTTGTTCACATACCGGATAAAGTAAATGCTAAACCAATACTTTTTTCAGTCCTTTCGTATTATATCTGCATACCCTTTCAAGGTGTAGTATAAAGAATACCGTTTAATATTATAATACTTAACTTATTTACAGTTTTTGCATATTTTGCCAAAAAATTCATAATTTGTCCGTATGTGTCACTTTCATCTAAACAAACCTCGACTGGTTATGTCACAGTCTTAGACGATACCTACGAACCGAATTTTATTATGATTATTTGAGGTAAGGAGCGCTTATAACATTCTAATGAGATCCATATTGCCAAGAATCTACTAATTTTATCGATCCCGTAGGTATCATCACAGGACGATACCTCAAAACCAGTATGGCAGGTCTAATAAAAGCCTCAGTGATCAAGATTATCAGCCCTAGCCATGGGGGAAAAATAGCTGCGTGCACCTTCATTCAACACCGTAACATCTCGGGCAAGACGCTGCGTGAGTCGCTAGGGGAGCGCCCGCCGAAGCCTGCCCCTTTCGACTATGTGAACAAAGACTACCGTTGGTTCACCAGTCTCTTCGACAGAACAACTCACAGATTTGATGAGAATTCGAAAGTAGTTGTTGTTGAAGGCCCTGTGGCTGCAGGAAAGACCAAATTCGCTGCTGCTCTCGCAGAAGACTTGGGTATGAAGCATTTTCCTGAAGCAAACATGGATCATCATTACATCCAGCCAAATGGGGTTGATATTAGGATTTTCGATAAAGATGTTCCGGAAGATACTAGGACCTTTGATCATGTTAATTTCAACTGCAACCCCAGCCACCGTTTGGCAGGAAACTTCCAGATTATGATGTACACGGCACGCTATAGCCAATACATTGATGCATTGGTCCATTTACTTAATACTGGACAAGGTGTGGTGTTGGAGAGGTCTCCGTACTCTGATTTTGTGTTCCTAGAAGCCATGTACTCTCAGAAGTTCATCAGCAAGGGTGTCCGCTCTGTGTACTATGAACTAAGGGCTAACACACTTGAGGAGCTGATGCGGCCCCATCTTGTCGTCTACTTGGATTTGCCTGTTGATAAGGTGAGTAAAGAGGCTTTATTGTAGTTATCTTATATTGGCTTTTACATCTAATTACTTTTAGGCTGAGTGCCAGAATTTAGGACAATTAAACCAAGACATTAAATTTATAAATTTAAAGTAACAAAATCAAGAGTGATTAGAATAGGTAGTGTTAATTTACCTAAAGTTTGAGATAGAATGAAACAGAATGGTTAAAGCTGCCAACATTTTTCATTTTTATATAATAGGTATAAACAAATTAATATTTTTGGCGGTTTTACCACTATGTTACTGACTTCCTGTTTAAAACTTCAATTAAATTAGCACTACCTACCTATTCCGATCACTGAAAATAAGCAAAATAATGGCCACTATCTTTCACTTTAGTTTATTTATTATAATAATAATACAATGCAATTTGTCAACATGATAAATAAACTGTAATTGTATAATGTAAAGAAAAACCTGTGTTAGTTTGAAATACATTTACATATTTTTACCTAATATATCTTCAGTTTGCCCTTTTGCAAAAGCCTCCTCTAGATATTTCTGTTTCTTATCCATAGCTTATCTTCTCCATATGTTACCACTACTGTATCTCAAAATTCGTCTTCCCATCCCTTTCTCTGTCTGCCTCTTTCTCCATCCCATGGGTACCATATTGTTACATTCTTTAATCAACTTAATGATACATGTCGCCTACACTCCTAATTCTCTGTATGAATTTATTTTCCACCTGTCTGTAATTTGACTGGGCCCTGTAACACAGGATATCCTACCTCCGGGCCCAGAGTTACGCTTGTACCATGAACTTTCTTGTTCTTATAAATATATATTATTATTATTATTATTATTTTCAACTTTTGCATGTCTTCTAATGTCTGTTAGTCCCTTTGTCTTTCAATTTAACATTTATAGCATGCTTCTTTTCATTATGTTCTGGCAAATTTGCTTTCCAGTGCTTTTCAGTTAATGCCCATGATGGTTATTGGGTTTGCTCATTAGTTGAGCTTAAACCTAGTGTAATGCAGATTTAATTTCTACTAGAAAATGAATATTATATTATAATTGACATATAAAAATAACTATTTGAATAATCAGGTAACAAGTGCGATCAAGAAACGCAACTGCCAGCACGAAACGGGCGGGAAGGCGCTAACTCCCGCGTTTCTGACCGAGATGGAGCGCCAGTACAAGAACAAGTACTTGCGGGATATCGCCACGCACGCGGAGCTGCTTGTCTACGACTGGACCGGCGGCGGCGACGTGGAAGTGGTGCGTTCAACATTAACTTCTTATTTATTTATTTAAATTCATGTCCGACTTACAGTTAATACCAACACGTCGAACAGAGAAAAACAACAAATTAAATAGGAAAGAATAAATTGCAAATCACATTATGAACTATGAATCTAGTTCTAGTTCGGAGACTATACATCTCCCTTATTAGTTATTTATTCGAATTAATTTATACCCATTAGGTTTGTTTTGTTGCACTTTTTGTGTTAGTTTTTAGATAAAACTCAAATGTCAAACAGTTTCTTGCGGCGTTTCTTCTCAGCAGATGTCACCTTTCGAAGCGCTGGTATATTTGGAACTGGAATATTTTCATTTTCAGTTGTCAATTATATGTTGAAATATACCTCAAGAATGTTGTTATATATGATGGTGACAAATCCATTAAATAGTTTAGAAGTTTTCAGCAAATACACAGACAGATAGAATAAGAGAGATGCCAAATTCGATTCACGTTATATCTAAAACTTTGAATTCTGCATGCATGTTCCTTTTAACTTAACTAACTTGAGGGCTCAACAGAAGATTCTTTTTGGAAATTCTGTCATTAGAGGTGAAAAACGGTTGCTTAATTACGTAACAACAATTGGTATCGCTTTCGCGAGAAGTAAAACAATTGTACCCTTATTTACATCGAGTGATGACTAAATTGGTTTGCATTTCGAGCCAAACCGATACCAATTGTGTCACGTAATTGAGCTGTGGGTTCTAGTTTAGTATGGGAACTTCATAATACCGTGAGAGAAGCTGTGGCAGGGCCAAATAAATAGAGAGTTATTCTGTGAGCATTATTGAGTAAAATATAAACGCGAAAATTTGAATCTTTGTTACTCAATCCTGTAACGTTTAATGGTTTCCTAGGAAAAAACGATAATAGGGCTGTTTCCTGGGTAAACAATAGTAATTCTAATTAGTCCGTCAGTTAGATTATCAAATATATTGAACGCGTATTTTTTGCTTTATCAAATCAATAAAAATTGACAAAGATAGCGCGCATCAAAGTTCGGGAGTGGGGTTCATGACGTCACTTAATGGTAAAAAGTGTATAAAGTCGTGACATCACGCGGAACTTCAACGCACTATATCTTCGTAATTTTTTGTTTAATTGACAAAAGAAAAATATGTGTTCAATATTTTTTTATAATGTAAATGACGGACTAATTAGTATTTTTCAGGAAACTAGCCTATTTTAGTGCCCTCTGCATTTGCTTCCCGCTCTTCTAACATTGCACTATTATACTTAAGGTTGTGGAAGACATAGAGCGTCTCAACTTTGAGCAGTACACGGAGCGAGAGGAACCGAAGATGAAGGACTGGCGGCTCCCGCGCGAGGTGGAGTGGGCCGACCAGCGCATGCTCTACACCAATCAGAAGCACTATCTCATGAACCTGTTCAGCATACCTCGTCTGGACGTGCCGGAGCTGCTCACCGGGCCCGACGATGCTTATGCGAGGGACCAGGTATTTCTTGTTGGGGACTTAGGTGTTACTTTGCGGAAATACATATTAACACTTTCAGTGCCAGCTCAAAAATCAAGTCACATCCCAGGCGCCGCAGAATTGCCTCCATAAAAAATTGCTATAGCAAGAACCCGACCAGCAAGTCGTTCGGCGTGCCGACAAAGTAATAGAAAACGCGATATCGGGTTTTCGGCACTGAATGTGTTAAAAGGATTCACAACCAACGGCAAAAATCACCCTTTTCATACCAAACGGCGATAACGATTTCCACCCCTTAAATGTTAACCGATTTCGACCAATTTTTGATAAGTTCTCAGTCAGAACAAACTCTAGGTCTTTACGTTTTTAAATATTGATTAAAGATCAACAAAGTCAAATAATCGCCGAAATTAGTTTTGTATGAGAATACTACTCCTACACAACAATAAAACTGAATTAATAGATTATAGTTAAAAAAATACCAAAACGCATAGACCTAGATTTTGTTCTGATTGACAAGCTATTAAAAATTGGTGATCATCGGTTAACATTTCGCACCTTCGGTGGGACAAGGGCACAATTGTTGAAAAACCCAAAAATTTGTTAAATAAAAATAAAAAATATTGTAAAAAAAAACTGTATACTTAAAAAAAATTGGGTTTTTCGACAATTGTGCTCTTGTCCCACCGAAGATGCTATTTAAGGGGTAGTTGTATCGTCTTTTGTATGAAATTCTAGGTTCACACTGCTCTTAAGTAACCACCGAAGCCAGCCTGCATCAATCTGTTGCTGTTATAGGCCAATTATGTGGTAATGAGAGTAAAAGTGGACCTAACTAATGGCTGCAATCATTATTGATAAGTTTCCGTTTGTTATACTAATAAATGAAGGGTTAGTCTACTTATGCTCTCATTACCTCATATTTTATTATGATTCATATTAATTAGAGTTTACTGCTGTTGACTCCAACTTCCAAATGTTTCAAAGCAACGGACAATGGTTAACTTAATACTGCCCTTGATTTTATATTAGTTCTGATGGCTCATATTTTGCTTTATCTTATTTCCGATCCAAGCTTTTACGATCCGGTACCCGGCCGGATAGTAAAATCATGGCCGGATAGGCCGGATACCGGATAGTAACTGGATATCCGTTGCATCTCTAATAATGATGCATAATGAAGACCTCACTGCTTGATGCATTTCGGAGTTGATCCTTGAATTAAATCTTCAATCTTCGCCAGTGTGTTTCCTCTGGGAACAGTGGGAATGGACCAGCTGGGAACACTGGGAACGGAGTGGGTACACATGGGAATAGCCGCTATAAAGCATATTGTTTCAGGTAATCTACAATCACCCGGCGTTCCACTACGAAGTGGGTTACAACAAGGGTGACGGCAACACTCTCACTAAGAGCAAGATGCCCAAATACACGGATTACTTATAAATAGATAATGTTTAGTATGGTGAATATAATAATTATTTAAACAAATTGTTTTAATTGTATCCCGTTCACGATGAAACGGTTAACCAAAGTGACGACTGGCCATAAAACCATTAGAATGTTGCTATCTCTTTTGCACTTGCATGGTCGTATAACGCAGGAAAGAAAGGAATGTTTTATTACCCCAGTCGTCACTTTGGTTGACTTAAATTTCCCTCAACTAGTTCAACTCAGTCAACCTATACAAAAACGTCACTTTAATTGAAGATCAATTTAAGTGGCCTATCTGAATTTGGCCATTAGGCACCCAATTTACTATCAGCTTAACCCCGTCCTATTTCTCTATTTCTTTTGTCGGCACTAGTGTAAGAGAGACGGACTTCGATCTGGGGTGTAACTCTTATCTAATAGTTTGACCACGTGAAATTGATTAATTATTATAAGTCGATTTTTAGTCACTTGTCACAACGCACGGTGGGGTAACTTTTTTTTTTTCATTTTAAAATTTTGTACAATAACTGCGTAGAAATTAATCATTAATTATTTCAATCAAACGTCACTATTTACCGTACACAAGTTAATTATAGCCTGACCCATATAAGCATCAGCGATTATCTTATTATACTCAATTGTATTTCTGATCAAAAATTTACTGCCAAGATTTGACCCAGCGGCCCTAGCAAGGTTGACACGAGGATAAGTTAAACCGTCTTATCTCTAAGTGCGTCTCTCTCACACTAGTGCCGACGAAAGAGATAGAGAGATAAAAGGTGTATAAACAGGTTTAACATATCCCCGTGTCTAGCATACATAAATAAAAATTCCCAATAAAGTGAAGTGTATATTTATTAGTCAAAATCCGTAAAAAACATTATTCGCTATTTTTATTTTTTTACACAGCACCAAAAGAGCGTATTAGTAAAATACAGAACTTCTAATAGACCTTGACCAAACTGACTTCAACCATGAGCGTCAAGATGGCGTACCCCACAAATATATCCGGGAACTAATGATAAAAAAAATAGCCTACCTAAATAGTACTCAATTAGTACCTAGTACAAAAATAAAGGTTTCTAATTTTGGAGACAAGTTCTGTTTTACGGGTACCCTAACTTGACTTGAAGCTGACCTACCTAGTATGGATCTCGAATCTTAAAAATGCTGTATATCCCAAAACATAGTACCTGGGTTTAGGTATTATTTTTTGGTATATAACTGGTTTACAAACTCAATGGTTTTCTGTGTGATCTCGGCCGGGTACGCCAGCTTGTTTATTATGAAATATCTCACCTTCTATTAGAGCTACGAAGTTGAGGCTTCGCGAGCCGTGTACTATTTAGGTAGGTAATACTTTTTATCTACACCCATATCATAAAACCTCCATAATGTAATCAAAAACCGTAGGAAATGACCACCATTATGACAACCTGTACTGTAATGTTATTACAGTGTCGATTTTAGTATCGTAATGGTCATAAAGATACAGATATGAGCTACAGGCCGGCGCGCCGCCGTCGCCGCAGCCGGCGGGGCCCCATCGTCGCCGTGTCGCCGTTTATAATATGTGTGTAGATAAAGTTATGTATGCAACTCTGCATAATTTCGCCTTAAAACACACGTGCGATCTTATTATGAAACTCGCAAAGCTCGTTTCATAAAACCGCACTAGTGTTTTAAGGCCTACATTATGCAACCGTTGCATAAACTACTATTGGGATATACCTATAGCATTACTGGGAGTAGCACCATTCTGGAGATCCCGACTAGGTACGCCAGCTTGTACCCGTTAAATAGGGCTCATAACTCCGAAATTAAAAAGGTACAATGTTTTTGTACTAGGTCTATTTAACCTTTTGACCGCCCCAGTCGGCTGCAGCCGTCAGCGGATACAGGGTACCGTACGTGCGAGTCTGACATTTAGTTAGATTAACATGGACTTCACTGATAACTAGCCGCAGCCTTCTAGCTTGGTAAAGCCGTCAGTAATCGGCTTGTAGGCAGGCTCCGCCACTGAATTAGGCCAATCACATGAATAAACTGTTGGTTGTTTTGTTTCAACCATTAACAAGTATAATCTGGGGTAGTTGAAATGATACCATAGACCAGGGATCGGCAACGTTTTGGTAACCAACATAGCGGCAAAGTGAGGTAGAAGCGGGCCACACATGTTCTTAATTTGGATAGTAAGTATCTATATATCTACATAGGTATTATAATACTTATTAAGACTTCCATTTACAAAACAGCCGCGGGCCACAAGGAGGAACGCTCTGGGCCGCGCGTAGGCGACCGCTGCCATAGACTACGACCATCATTCTTAAATATTTCCGCTTCCCCACATGTTGCTTTTTCAATTCCAGATGGATCACAACGTTTAAGTGCTCCCGCACACCGGGCCGCTAGTGGCAACCACAGCGAAGCCACTAGTGGCAGCCACAAGTTGCGGACGAGATGTTTCATACATTTTGTATGGCATCGGCGCAAACTGAGCGTTCGAGTGGCCGCGTCCGAGCCACAAGCTGCGGGAGTGGTCAGCGCTCGCTACTTATGGCCGCCACTAGTGGCCCAGTGTGCGTGAGCACTCAACTACTAGTGGTCGCGTTTAGTGGCCGCCACTAGTGGCCCAGTGTGTGTCGGCGCTCAACCACTAGTGGTCGCGTTTAGTGGCCGCCACTAGTGGCCCAGTGTGCGGGAGCACTCAACCACTAGTGGTCGCGTTTAGTAGCAGCCACTAGTGGTCCAGTGTCCGGGAGCACTCAACCACTAGTGATCGCGTTTAGTGGCCGCCACTTGTGGCCCAGTATGCGGGAGCACTCAACCACTAGTGGCCCAGTGTGCGGGTGCACTCAACCACTAGTGTTCCCGTTTAGTGGCCGCCACTAGTGGCCCAGTGTGCGGGAGAACTAAGTGTTAGAATATTAAAGTTAAATTGTTTAACAGAAGGCCAAACCACGTTCCCTTCCAACAAAATATAGCTTAATCACTTTGACGAACCATTTGCTGTTGATATGATAAAGTATATTTGCGTCTGTGTTTTAACATTTTCAACGCCAACGACGGATATATCCGTCAGCGTATACAGGGTAAAAAAGCCCTTCACTAGTTTGACGTAAGGTTGAAATTCGTGTTGCTTCTCAGACACGCTTTGCGTTGAAGAGGTTAAACATGAAACACAAAACGAACGCAACCAACACCACTACAGTAACAAATGCTCCCCCAAAATGTTATATCAAAATTATCACTGCAGGAGACCCAGCTGAATCATTCATAAGCTAATACTTAAAATTTAAATACAACTATGATTATATTATACAAATATTTATTATCATGCATAATTCATAATTGTTTGATATACAAAAATATAAACATGGAATGTCATTATTTTGTATATTCGAGGACAAAAATATGAGAAAACTATATTGGTAACGACGTGAGAGCTCTCAGATATTTATGCCCATTTGGTAACTTTTTTGTTTAAAAAAACGGTATGTTATTATAAAACAATAAAATAATGTTCATATGGCATCTTGTAAATGAAACGAAAACTCACTAAAAAAAGTGGTACAAAACAGCAATGAAGCTAATTTTTGGTATAAAATACATAATAACCTTTCATAATAATTAAAACAATAAATAATGTATCAGTTATGTGAACATGCGGTTTTGACATCACATACAGCCTATTTAAAGTTTAATAATAAAATCACTTTTAGTTTATATTTTAAGTCTACTTTACGCACTATACCCATTGCTGTATATGTAATGTATATATAATTCTCAAAATGTTTGTACATTTAACGCTTACGGCCGCAGTTTTTATTTTTTAATATTTCGTTACTATTTGTTAACGGATTTTCCAGTCCTATTATAGTTTTTTTTTTTTAATTTTTATAAATAAATGAGGGTTTATTTCATTTAGCTTCTTTAATTAACTTGGAAAATTTGTTAGCAAATTCGTAGTTTTTTTTTGAGAAATACTCATATAGGAATTCGACTGCGTATATAGCGCAACGCACAATTTATATGGACGACAACACACAGAACGCGTGCGCGGGACGGGCGCAGGTCGGGTAAATTTGACGGAAACACCCGCGCCCGAACCGCGCACGCGTTCTGTGTGCGTTGCGCTTAAGAGAACTGTGAAGCAAAGGCAAAAATCACCCTTTTTCATACAAAAGGCGATAGCGATTTCCACCCCTTAAATGTTAACCGATTTTGACCAATTTTTGACAGGTTGTCAGTCAGAACAAAATCTAGGTCCATACGTTATTTGAATTTTAATTAAAGATCAAGAAAGTCAAACAATGCCGAAGTTAGTTTTGTATGAGAATACTGAAACCTCAATAAAACTGAATTTAAAGATTATAGTGAAAAAATCAAAACGTAGATAGACCTAGATTTTGTTCTGACTGAAAAACCTATCCAAAATTGGTGAACATTGGTTAAGATTTAAGGAGTGGAAATGTTATCACCTTTTGTATGAAAAGCCATAAGTTCACACTCCTCTTAAGAGTAGTCAGGTGCCCGAGACCTATTTAAATCAGCACAGTTTTTGACAAGATTGACCAAGTTGTATTCCATTCTAAATTTAGCACACAGTCCGCTAGAGGTCTAAAAGGTACGGCGAGTCCAACGCGCCCAGACCGGCCGCGACGCCTCCCTCATTCGCGTCCGCTAGTTTGGTCCGCAGCATGTGACCCACCTGACGATTGCACAGTATCTTGTCCTTCGTTCTGAAATTTAAAGTTGCCTTAGCTCGTATTTCATACAAAACATAAGTTTCGTTATAATTTTCAAACGCAACGCAAACAGTGAAACGAGCGCCACAGACGTAAATAAGTTTTAAATTTTAAGAATGTCTGCGATCCCTAATTCATAAAAGAAGAGTTAATTTAATTTTTAGTTCGTTTCCGACGGTTATCACGAAACACGATCTAATGGATAGACTCATATTATTTGTTAACGAAGGCTTAATATCAACGGTTAATTAACCGACTTCAAAAAAAGAGGAGGTTCTCAATTCGTCGGAATCTTTTTTATTTAAAGGTATTCGGCCCACTAGGCTAGTTTCCTGAATAAATCTATTTAGTCCGTCATTTACATTATCAAAAGCTATTGAAAACATATTTTTTCCTTTGTCTAAAAGAAATGACGAAGATATAGTGCGTTGCAGTTCCGCGTGACGTCACGACTGCACTTTTTACCATTAAGTGCCGTCCTCAGCCCCCACTCCCGACCTTTGATGCGCATTATCTTTGTAAATTTCAATTGATTTTATAAAGAAAAAAATACGTGTTCAATATTTTTTAATAATCTAACTGACGGACTAATTAGAATAAATATACGCCAAAAATCAAAATAAGAAACGTTAAATTCGATTAAGCATGGCAGCAAGCTGACAAAATCGAGTTTGACGTTTCTTATTTCAAATTAAGCTATTTTTAAATAACACACAACACACTTTCGAATTGGCCCCATTATGAGTATTTAATTAAATTAAATAGACCCGCGGCGAAACGGTTGAATCAATGAGCAACAATTTTCTAACCTCAAAATGCACCTTTTTCGCGAAAACAGCCGTTTCTTTGTAAATAAAGGAACCGAAGACAATATTTTAGACGTCACGTTGCCAATTTTTAGCCTAGGTGTGCTTTATTTAGGATGAGCTGCTATTTCACCCAAATATTGCACATTTTGAGGTTAGAAACTTGTTTACCTAATAAGACAAGTCGCTGCTTTAGTTCGACAGTGACACAACTCAAATATTAAATGGTCTCCGATTATAAACTTTAATTGAATAGTGTTAAGACTTTTAAGACAATAGAGTTTCATTTCCTGTTGTGCCACTGTCGAACTAAAGCAGCG
Organism: Tortricodes alternella; assembly: GCA_947859335.1. NCBI lineage: Eukaryota > Metazoa > Arthropoda > Insecta > Lepidoptera > Tortricidae > Tortricodes > Tortricodes alternella. The sequence goes on along the minus strand of OX401975.1, from coordinate 7,833,159 downwards.
AAGTATGGATGAATCCACTGTAGGAGGATAATTTAAGAAATAGTTACCCAATGATGACGCCGAAAATGCCCAGCTCCGAGACCAGGTCGGTCAGCGGCGGCGGCACCGGCCCGCCCGGCCGCACCACGTAGCCCGACACCTACACGCAACACGCCATTTTACAATAAAACGTTATTCATGTTAACGAAAGAAGCCTCTGCAAGAGTAAAAACGTATGTTTTTCGAATCTTTATTTTTGGTATATTTCATAATTTTATAACTTCAGATAATTAATTCTTAAACTATTCGAGGTATCCTATTATGAAACTCGCCGAGGCTCGTTTCAGAAGCTAACACTCGTTTTTTAATAACCTATTTTAAATAACGGTTGTTTCATATTAATAGGATTACATGTGGGATAAAGGACCATACATAGGTCTTAAATAATACTAGCGGACGTTGTGAAAGTTGTATGGGTCATAACATAACGAGCAAGTGTGTAACAAAATCGTCTAAAACCTTGGCCAGGCTTAAACTTGGCTTAAGATTAAGTGAGCGTCAAGTTGGCGTACCAAGCCTGGATCTCCAGAATGGTGCTACTCCCAAAAATGTCGTATATCCCAAAAAATTGTACCCAAATACATAGTACACCTGGCTCGCGAGGACTCAACTTTGTAGCTCTAATTGAAATTGAGATATTTCATACCAAACACAGGTAAAATATTGTGCACCGTCAAGCTGGCGTACCTAGTCGTGATCTCACAGAAAACCATTGAATTCCTAAACCAATATACCAAGAAATAGTATCTGAAATAGTACCACTTTTACGACAAAAACATAAAAAAACCACCAACTACACAGTGTAATAATAATTACCAGTGGCGGAAGGATTCTCTCCATTAGGATGTAAGCGGCGCGCTCGCGGCTGTGCCGCATCCTCAGTAGGGCTTCGCGCACGTCCGCGCCGTACAGGTTGTTACCGCCGCCCTCGCGTTGGGGCTTCAGCACGAATCTGAGGGAAATATTGTAGGTATTTAATATACCGTCGGACAGCTCGGAGCTGTAAATCGCAGTAGGTTGCCGATTCGCGCATCATCAAGTGGCCTAGATGTTATGCTATTTTAATATTGTCATTGAAGATACAAATCTTCAAATTAGATTTACACTCGACTCGAACATTTTCATTCTTTTTTTCGGTGCGTGGGGCCCCTTGGAAGTCGCTTACTCCGCCTTATGGATAAACCGGCCATGCGAGACAGCGAAAGATAACTTGAGACCACTTTAGTCAGCTAAATGAAATAAACAAAAAGAAGATTAGACACCAAAACAAATATATTAAAAAGAAGGCATGTGTGCGTGCGTGGATCACTTCAGCTGTCGAGATACCACGAGTGAGCACTCCCGGCTTCAGTGTGACCATTGGGAAAATAGGGAATCTGCGATACACTTACTGCGAATCTGCCAAAACCTGCTGAACACCCTTAAGAAAAATGCTATAAATATGCCACATAATATGAATGCCTTCTATCAATAGAATCACCTGCGGCTAGTGCATAGCTACTTGTTACTTGTAGTAGAACCGGAAGCTTCTTTTCAATTTCTTTTACTAGAAAGACTTCCGGTTGTATTACAAGTTGATCTCGTTTCACGAAGCTACAACTTACAATTTTACAAGTCTAAACAACATTGCATGGCAACATTGATAAAAAATGGTCACCAGTTATTAGTACAAGCGTGGTCAGTGATGCAAACGTTGCTAGTATAGACGGGTTGGTATCATAACAACTACATTGTCAAAACGACCAAATCGTCATAAGGTCCAGATCTCAGAAGGACCATTTCCGTAGAAAGCCTATATCTCCGAATGACTTGGTAGCAAAACGACTGGTTCTCGAAAAGACCACATCTTTAATTGACCACATCTCAAAAAGACCAGGCAGAAAATGGCAGAAATCTGCCACAAATGGTCACACTGCCCGGCAGTTAGCGGTACCGACCTCTCGGCGTCGGCGAGCGCCATCTCGACGGCGCGCTCGCCGCCGTCGTCGAAGTCGAGCGCGTAGAGGCCGGTGAAGATGTCGCGCACGCGCGCCGCGCCCGCGCCGCCGCCCATGAACTTCTCCAGCACGCCCGGCTCCGCCAGCGCCTGCTGCACCTTCTTCGTGCCCGCCAGCTGGTAGTGGATCGACGGGCACTTTATCGCGCTACAAAAAGTAAATAAATAAATCTAAATAAAATGGAGTGGCACAAGTGCGCGAGGTAGGTGTAAAGAACCTTACCATTTTTATCTACACCCATATTATAAAACCTCCATAATGTATTCAAAAAGCGTAGTAAATTACCAGCATTATTACAACCAATTTTACTATGAGCTGTGGTAGTAAGTAGGTAAAATCTGTACTGTAATGTTATTACAGTATACATTTTTGTAACGTTATGAGTTTAAATTTGGAACAGCTGTCGAAACTGAAGTGGGTCTCTATTATAGTATCCATAGATATTAAAACAGTTATAAACACGAAACATCAATTCAGTATGTTTTTTAATATAAACCGCACGACATTTAATCTCGAGTGACATGAGAACAGGAACTTCATTCCTTTGTCTAAGATTTACGATTTACATTCGTCTTGACGGAGGATCGAATTGCCGCCATTATTGTTGTCTGTTGTCATTTGTTTGTTTGTTGGTTTTTTGCTGTTACGAAAGTAGAATTGTAAAAAGTTGTAATTTACATTTTAGTTGAAAATATGAATAGTAGTGACTGCGAGAACGATTTGAAAACTCCGCCGGATATCGTAAATGCAGCCACGATTGCAACGAATAACTTGTTGCCAGAAAATATTGTTTCTGAACACATCATGGAGGATTTATAATGTATGTGTAGATAAAGTTATGTATGCAACTGTACATAATTTGGCCTTAAAACACTCGTGCGATCTTATTATGAAACTCGCCTGTCAGCTCGTTTCATAAACCCACACTCGTATTTTAAGGCCTATCATTATGCAACCGTTGCATAAACTACATTTACAAGCTTGTATTTAACTATTCATGCACCATCGAATCTCGAGGCGATTCAGATCAGACGACGCCCCAATTTCAGCTGCGGTATGGGATGGGAATTTCCACCAGCGTGGGATCCCATTGTCCCAGCCATTCGAAATACTAGACGCATCGACACTCTTGTGGACACCGTGAGCTCGGCATGTTTGCCGCCATTCACCATCGACAACCCGCCGCGCCCGCACCCTATGCACGGGCACAGCGCGCGGCGCGGCGGGCAGTGCGCGGGTTGCTCTGACCGCGACCGCACTCAACCCCTGTAGGACTCCATACGAGTTCGAAACATGTCGGACTATTTCTGGCAAAACCGTGAGTTAAGCCGTGTGTATTTCAAATATCCATAATGTCTCACGAAAGTTTTAATTTGATTATTGTATTTAACTTGCAATGTTTGTATGCCCACTGCCAACCCACTATCCGTTGCATCTCTAATCATTAACCACATCATAATAATACCCATAGCTGGGCATCGTTAAGCAAATGGTTAACTTCGTTAATCGCTAATCCGTTACAAAAAAAAATAACTTCGTGACATTTTGGTAGAATTAACGGAAGTTAACGTTAATCGTTAACTCGTGGTAGAAATTTAATTTTATAAGTATAAGGGTTTAACATTAGAGTTTGTAATAATACCTAATTAACTATTTAGAGATCAAATCAAATCAAAAGCTATCTCAAAAAAGCCGCGCGGTGTTGTCCTTTAAGCAGATAGTAGGCACTTAATTACCGTTTTACGTACTTTAATTGTTTTAACGGAAGTTAATGGGTCCGTTTCCGTCCGACAATTTTTAAAGTTAATTTAAAAGTTAATCCGTTACTCGAAATGTTAACTTCGTTAATTAACGATTAACAGATTAACGGTCTTGTGCCCAGCTATGATAATACCTCACCGATTTTCTTACCAGCTTTTCTAAGTAGAAATATTATGACTTTGACTTTGATAAAGAATACTCACGTGGACCGTTCAACCGTAAGTCTCGCTTCCCACTCTCGGGAAGACGGGTACTGTGCCGGCTCGTAGCCCGACCTGTAGTACACCACCGCCACTGGCTTTCCATCACTGGAAAGAAAAATACACATAAATATCTATATAATAAAATTGAAAAACCAGAACGAGATAAAAAGCGAAGGAAGAAACGAGACGGCGCCTCACAAAATATTAAGAACTTTGGGATCACGTTTCTCGAATACAACGCATGTTTCATTGGGAAAGACTATTTAAATCTATTTTCTAGATATGGGAAAAGAATCTAAACCTAAAAATTACCACTTTCGCTGCGTATTTTATAGTTCAGTTTTTTAGTTACATAGTTTTTTCCTTTTGAGGTACGGCACCCTAAAAACTCGACAATCTCACATTACGCTCAGAAATGTCATGCCAAGTGGCAGATCAAGCAAGACCAAATCGGGTATAGTTAGTACTTTGACAGTCAACAAACACATTCTACTTACATAATAAGTTGCTTCTTGTCATTGAGTTCACACTCTTCGTAAATTTCATTCAACGTTTTTCTGTATACCTGAAATAAATATTGATTAATATTTTTCAAATGATGATAATATTTTCCCTTTGGGCGTGTTTAAGCGATTAGGGATTCCATAATCGAATAACTTCATTTTAAAATAATCTTATAATTTATCAAATAAAAAAACCGACTTCAAATAGCCTTCGAAAAGTATTTTTTAATTTTCACTTTATACTTATGTGTTTTAACGACACATTTACTACATAAACAATAGCATTATGCCAATTGCTCATCAACATTTACAAACTGTTGCTATCCAAGGAGCAAAGATGTCATTCGTGGAGGAGTTCTCCTGGTTCTTCACCACTAATTCAATTTTACCACATGGATTGTCATGAAAATAAGTTGCCTCTAAACCCCATACAAAAATCTAATCGCCACGCGTGAAATTCTTATCATTTAGGAGTTCCGTTGATCATCTATGGTCTTCATCGACAGTTCCGCTTCACTAAATAATGCTTTCGGAATGTAACTGCTTGAGTTATTACAGAAAATACTAAAATTGCTATATGCGTGCCTATAATATTTGAGGAGTTCCATTGATTCCTCATAGATCCTCTCATCACACCTCGACTTTGACTACAACGGGACCAAACTGGAGGAATAAACTACAGATAAAGAAAAATGAAATCGGTTCATAAATGACGGAGTTCTGAGGTAAAAAACATAAAAAAAATAAAAAATACAACCGAATAGAGAACATCCTCCTTTTTGAACTCGGTTGAGAAATAATAATATGGTTACTAGGCCGGGTGTCCTGACACCTCAGCTGTCTCATCCGTCATATGGATGGCGTTGAAGAGGTTAAAGGTCAGGCTTCATTTTGTGTATTTTTGATAGTATGGTTTTCTAAACTGCACCGGCGATCCCTGGGTCTCGATGAGCATACCTACTGTGGTATATACTTAAATTTGTATAAAACTGTAGACATCATTGTTGACTTATATGTGTACTGTTTTGAAAAATGATACCTCACCGAGTTTCTTGCCGGCTCTTCTCAGTAGAGGATTTTCCGAACCGGTGGTAGATTCATTCCTTTACCTTCATAAGATCTTGTAAAAGCCTAAATTGAATAAAGATAGTTTGACTTTGTCTTTAAATACCATGATCTCGGGTCTGGTCTCTGATATCTCGAACTCGTGGAACCGCTGGTCGCAGATGTTGTAAGAGATCTCTTCGACCACGAACAGGATCACGGCCCCGGGGACGCCGAACAGGTCGTAGGCCTCCGTTATGCCCGCGCAGAGCCCTGAGAGCGCCTTGTTCTCGGGCATCTGGGGGCAACGATTGGGACATTATTTTATGTATTAATATTATTTATGTGTCAGGGTCTGATTCAGCGAAGGTAGTATTTGGTTTTTTGCGCAAGTGAGCCCTATTACCCCTTGATATCGTTTATGTTAATTTAGAGATTGACCTAACGGGGCTGACGTGTTCAGCAGTGATCAAAGCCCCTAAAGAAATAAAGGTTAAAAAAAAGTGTCAGGGTCCGGTGTCTGTACAGGGATTCATAGTTACAAAGTCCTATCTGTGGAACCTTTTTAGGGTTCCATACCCATAGGGTAAAACGGGACCCTATTACTGGGACTCCGCTGTCCGTCCGTCTGTCTGTCCGTCTGTCACCAGGTTGTATCTCATGACCCGTGATAGTTAGACAGTTGAAATTTTCACAGATGATGTATTTCTGTTGCCGCTATAACAACAAATTCTAAAAAACAGAATAAAATAAATATTTAAGGGGGCTCTCATACAACAAGCGTGTTTTTTTCACTTTAAAAATAAATAATTAAATTAAAATAAACCAAATATTTAAGGGGGGCTCCCATACAACAAACGTGTTTTTTTTTTTGATTGATTATAGATAATGACCGGAACACTTAACAAGATACATTGTAAATCGTGAGCTACTTACATTTTTAATCAGTTCACCTTGTCCCAACTGCCGCAGAACGTAGCTGAAAAATAAATAGTTTTAATATTAACCAACGATACAAGACTATTATTGACAAAAAAGTCTACATAACGTGACGTTAATATTGATAAAATTTAATTATTGCCTATGAACGAAGAAGCAAAAACCCCATCTTGTCTGTATGTACAAAATCCAATTTAACTCGCAGTTTGAACTAAAAAGGCTAATATTAAAAAGTAACCGTTCAATTCGCGTTTAAAATGTTCGTGTAGAAGACAGGTTTTTGGTAGTATTGTTTTAAGAGAATTAAAGGAATTTAATAAAATAATAAACAAAAAACAAACTACCGGGGCCAATACGAAAGTGTGTTCGCTAAATTCAAAAAGGTGCTAAACTTGAAATAAAAAACATTAACCTCGATTTTGACAGCTTGGCGCATACCAAATTTGAGTTTGACTTTTCTTATTTTAAATTTAGGCGACACCAACTCGAATTGGACCCACAAGGTACCAAACTAAAGGAGGTCATAAACGCGCTAGTTTTTCGGCAATTTATTGCTGCAATTCTGGCTATCCTCAAAAGTTTACATTCAAACTTTTTGTCCCCATTAGAGATGTAATATATAATTTTTTGAGGATAGCCTGAATTGCGGCAATAAATTGCCGAAAAACTGGCCCGTTTACGAGCTCCTTAATAATAGCGTAAAAATAAAAAGCGACAATCAAAACATACACGTGCAAGTAGAAACATACAAACACTAAAACCCAACAACATTCTTTATCTACGTTACTAAAGCGATGCACATAACTTGGGTAGTATTTTCTATATTTATGTTCTAACTCTTTCCATCTAATGTCAAAGAGTAGCAAAAACATTTAGTTTAGAACCAAGAGCCCAAAATTAACAAGAAACAAAACAAATGAAGTCAAGATATACTACATATAGGTACACTACACGGCCCTAAAAGGTCTGTTGACAACGAACGACTCCTTTGTGGTCTTGAGCAATCATGGGCAATAAGGGTCATCCATAAAGTACGTCACACAAATTTCGCCCGTCCTGGTCACAGTTGGTCACATTTGTCTAGGGAGGGGCCCTAGTGTGACGTTACATATTTTGCAATTTTACATCTAGAAATGATTAAATCAAAACAGTAGTTCCGAAATTAGTTTTATTTCCAAACAATTTAAACCTTATGGCCTTACAGATAGTTGGACATATTTTTATGTTTTTCTTTAATAGTTTAAATTTGGCATTTTAACACTTAGAAGTATTAGATTTTGAAGTGTGACGTCAAGAAACTTAGGACCCCTCCCACCCATTGTCACACTTCGTTGACCCCCTCCCCCCCTTAACGTGTGACGTACTTTATGGATGACCTCCTACGGTGATCTATTATCATCAGCTGACTCACCAGCTAGCCTATCTCTTATAAAAATTAAATAACATTGAAAGGTATGTATTATGATTCATTTTACACAACAGTTGCTAACGGTGCGCTTCCGTCAACCTGATTTCCTTTACAAACATCACTGGCTGTGGATAACCGATGTTTACTAAACGAGCTAATGTCTTGAACACAATAGAGTATACACCAATCGACGCATGTTAATTTTAGACTCTTAGGTACTCAGTTCTGATAAGACTTTCGGAATTCGTAAATCAACATACATTGAAGTTACATTAGAACAGTCATCAGTACATCTCAAACAAATGGCAGCGAGCACTTGATCACGGAGCGGGCTTGCGCGCCGCGTCCGGCGGTGATCGTTTGTTTATAGGCGTTTGAGGCATTTGGCCTCAACAGGCTTTACAAAAAATCAAGTTGAAGCGTCGAGTTTAATATACATAATTACTCAAAGTCAATATAATTCATTTTGTTTCTTATAAGTGCTTAGTACCAGGTATAATAATAACACTGAAATGTTAACATCACCAATGCCATATGATTCAAAATAAAGCGCAATACGAAATGAACTTTAATGCTATGTAAAAAGGTGTATAATAGTGAAAACTAATTGTTCGTATACATGCATCTAATTTTGAACAAATTGCAATCTGTCCCATACACACGCCTTTATCAAAGACAGTCATTGTCGAGTCAATGTAGAGCCAATGTAGAGTCACAGTTGAGCCAATGTAGAATCAATGCAGAGTCAATGTTGAGCCAATGTAGAATCAATTTTGAGTAAATGTATAGTCAATGTAGAGCCAACGTAGAGTCAATGTAGAGCCAATGTAGAATTAATGTAGAGCCAATGTAGAGTCAATATAGGGTATATGTAGAGTCAATATATATATGGTCTATTTTGAGTCAATGTAGAGAAATGTATGATTATATTAAGCGGCCCACCATAGCTTCGCACGCGGGATTTCAAATTCAAATAGGCGCGAATACAGGATAGGGGGCCCAATGGGGTAATGCCCCTGACTCACCAAAGAAGAAGGAAGGTAAAAATAATGCAAAAATTGTCCTCCCGTATCCGCGCCTGACTTTGATACAAACCTTGAACCCTTTAAGCTTTGCATTAGTAAAGTCTTTTCTTAGCTTATGTCGACGATATAATATATGGTCTATCGCGCGATAACAGCTAATGTACTAGACCGTCTAGGCTCTCTGATGTAGATTAAATTAAAACACCATTGAAAGATGTACCCCTTACGAAACCCAGCAACGACTGGACAAAACACACGGAATTCAATTTTGACGTAGTTCTTTTCTATTAAAGTGCAGTTACACGAGCAACTTTTCACGCCAATTTATAGCAGGCAACTATAGCTGTCTTAGGCGTTTTTCACGTTAACACACGGGCGCGGTCATGAATTAGCAAACAGATGGCGTTGTATGCAAGTGTTCACGTACGAAACGCACGCGCGCGCCAAGAAAAGTCAGCGCGTTCGCCACCGCGCCCGCGCCTTCTAGTTGTACGTGAAAGACGCCTAACTCTTAAGTTGGTACGTTAGAGGAAGCTGCCTATAGTTGCCGGCAACACATTGCCGTAAAAATGTTGCTAGTGTAACTGGCACTTTTGGAAAATAACATGTACACATTTATGTTGTCTGTCGCTACAGTGCAGCGACACCACCACGATAACTTCCGGATTAAAAACTTCACAATTTAAAAAGCCAATTGCCTACTTGCAAAATAAATATTTTCGTTGGAGACGTACTCATACCGGTGTAAGCGCAATTGCAAGCAATATGGTGTAACTACCCTATATGGCTTCAAACAAGACGCTATGGCACTCCTAAGGACGATCGTTTTGGTTTAGTTACATTATGTTTCACACAGATGGCGTTACTGGGCTAAAATGTGGATAACCATTTTACGGATCATGGTTTTGGCTGATGAATTCGGTGATCGGTACTTCCAGCTGAGGTCGTTATATTTTTAGTATTGCCACAATTCTATCCTAACCTAACCATACCTACCTGATTGATGTTCAATAAAAAAGAAACCGTACTCCGTTTCCTGAAAAGGTACCCAGTTTCACCTTTCAAAACTCGCTACGAACAGATAACCTGCCTACCGGGTCTTTGACAATAAAAGTGTTGAATAAGGCTACCCACTAACCTACAAGTTGCACAATTATGTTGATCGTCAGTAGATGATATTCACGGTCAATATCGACTACTGAAGATCAATATAATTGTGCAACCAGTGATATTGCACAGTTATATTGTAGGTCAGTGGCTAGCCTATGAAATGTTTATTGTTCATTTTATATTTTAAACAGAATTAACTTTTTTTTAAATTTAGACACGCAGAATTGATCCACAGCCATATTAAAAAATCAATTTTGACTCTAGGTATAGTAAATTTAAAAATATATACTACACACAAAGACTTCTACTACTATTATTACCCCTACCATCGTGTGAACCATTTTGTACGAACTGATGTGGTTCTAACAAGTCTTTGAAAAACATTCATACAATTAATTTCTAAGACAAATCTGACACCCTAGTCTACGCAAAACTTGAGACTTGTGAATGCGTTTTACATAATTAAATATTTTCGATAAATGGTTTAAGACATATGCTTCCGTTAATGTGTACATGTTATATCACGGCACTGACAACGCTGACGTGGCAGGTAACATCTCTCAAGTGTTGCCAACTCAACAAAGCACTAAAGAAAATACATGCACGCAAACATTTTAAAACTACTTCTTAATCTAGTCATACCAACATATAAAAAACAAAATAAAGGTTACTTCATAAAGCAAAAGATGGTGCACCAAACGTCAAAGTAAAGGCATGGATAGAAAATAAAGTTTCGCCGTGTGAACGAGATGGATGTATAGCGTGCATTGAAGAGAGAAAGGGACAGCCACATGAGAGATGTCGACTGATATTCGCTGCTTAGATGTAAGGTCTTCTGGATACTTTGATGTGTTAGCTATAATAAGTCATTCATCTAGCCAGTGGAAATATTATAATTTTTGGCCTAATCACTCATGTAATGACTTTGATTATGAACCAAATGTTATTGTAAGAAACTTGTCTCTTAAGTTCAAATTTGAACGATAGAAATCATGGCATAGATTCTTAATTGATCGTGGCAATAGAACCATTTGAACTTCGTAAATGGGAAATAATATGTTAAAGTAAGTAAAGCTATCTCTTAGTATAATAACTTTTGAGCCCAACTATTTATTTATATTAATGCCAAAAACATTTAAACCAACAAAAAATGATGTGCCGTTCTCGGCCATACAGATTATTATCAGGATAATTCCATGATATATTTAATGTTGCCTGGCTTATAAAAAATTTGCCGACAAAATTGGGAATATTCCCGGAATAATCCCAGGTATCGATATCGCCAAAAATCTTAATATAAGACAAAACCTTATGTTATACAGCGAATTCAGTGTCTAAAAATGGAAAAGCTGAACAATGATATGAATGAAACCATAAATAATTCCAATTTGGCCAACATAAGCAAACAATGTAAATTATTATCTGTGAATGTTGTGTAGCCAGAATCATAAAAACTTAATTACTGATTTTGACTTTTGATCAGATGTCAGCCCAGAGAGAAAGTAGGTAACTATAGCTTAGTTGTCCCTCTCAACACATAGATGATGTAGGAAGCTACAGACATGAGTCGGTTAATGCGCATTGCCCAATAGAGATGTGAACGGAAGATGAGGTATTTAGTCATAGTGGATATGAGTGCCTAGATAGAAAAATAAACTCAACTTTTGGTGTTTTTTCCCTAGCTTCATCTTAATTATACATCTCTGGTGGACCATTCTAATGCCAACTAAGTCTTTTATATCGATTTTCAAGGTTAATTATGCATGACTGGCAACATCATCTCACAAAGCCCGCCCGTGAAGTACATATACTAGCCAACACATTAGGTATCCAGTTACCCTGATATTGCCAACTTCATAAAACAAACAAACGAAAATTAGTCTTCGATTCCTAAGCACTAGAGTAGTTTAATCGGACGTAACAGTCCACATTACAGCGATCAATCTATTGACAAATCACAGTGATAAATAAAACCGCACAAAAATGGAGGAAATTAATCTTAAAAATTACCATTTTTTTTAAAAAGAGAATGTTGTTTGTTTTATAAGGTTGCCCAATCCAAGCAGCAACCACTGAACGTATCTGTACCGAGACATGGCGGGGAGGAACGTTGTGATGGCACCGAAACTCGAGGCCACCGTGTTAAACTCCACTTGCTTTATTTTGTTGGCGTCGGGCTCTTGCATCAGGTAGTCAGATCGGAACAGGCCCAGGCTGAGGGACTGAAATGGTAAATTTGTGATGAACTGTCCAATCCTTGCTTAGGTGCTTAACCAACCTAAGCTGCGCAAATAGCATACTTGCTCGCGAGTCGTTCGTTGCAGCGTGTGTCCCTTATTTCAATAGTTCGATAGTGGGTCCAATTCGAAACGAAGTCATCTAAATGTAAAATTCCCTAAACTTAAAATAAGAAAAGTCAAACTCGATTATGTATTGCACGAAGCTGTTTGTCGTTTGACGTTTCTTATTTCAAGTTTAGCTGCTTTTAAATTTAGAACACACTTTCGTATTGGCCCCAGCGAAGCGTCGTTCTAATAGAACGCGGTTGTGCATTCGAACCACAGAACTATATCGAGATAGAAGGAAAGAGTGTATGTTCCCGCGTGCCAAAAATATGTCGTGAGATCATCTTTGTGTCTAACAACGGTGGTGGGATGGCGCGGAACGGTGGGAGCGGCGGTGTCTAGACTCGGTTTGCCGCGTGCTAATCGGTGCTTTTGAATCGTTTTCGCGTGACTTATGCTTCCCGTCACTAAATTACACTCGTGATATCAAAGTAACTACGCCTAGACGTTACACGCTCTGTTTCCATACAAATCGACGAACTCTTTCGTTCTATCTCGATATAAGTAGTTCTGTTCCGTGATTCGAACGCGCGATCAAACATACTGATGTCGATGAGGTGTCCTAATTAATCGCGCGATAACATTCGCACGATCAATTAGGACACCTGTTCGACATCGGTAGGTTTGATCGCGCGTTCGAATCACTAAACAGAATTCGCGCGAACTAGCGATAATCGCACAGTCGCGTTCTATTAGGACAATGCCTGACGCACTGACCGACAATGACTCGCGAGCATCTTCTGCTACCGTCCCTGAAGTAACCATCAAGCCGGAAAATATCGGCGTTTATAATACGATGCATTGGATACTCTCATATCAAACATTTAGCTAGGCAGACACGTTTAGGTTCAACGATTCTTATTTCGTTCACATTCCTACTTCGTCCACAATCCCACTTCGTCAACATTCCCATTTCGTCCATACTCCCATTTCGTCTTTTTCCCACTTCGTCCACATTCTCATTTCGTTCACATTCTCACTTCGTCCACATTCCCACTCCGTCAACATTCCTAGCTTAACTAACACGAGTAAAGTAAAAAATAGGCCAAATACGTAGGTAGGTTTAGTTAGTTTTGGAGGGCGAAACCACCCAGAAATGGAGCTCCGCGACAATGTCTAACTGTCTAATTTCAAATCAATAAGTGTCGACGGAGCTCCGCTACCACGGAGCTCCTATTACTGGGAGGTTTGGCCCTCCGGGCCTGCTGCAAAACTAACATAACCTAAACCTACGTATTTCGCCTATTATACTTTACGCGTGTTAGTTAAGCTAGGAATGTTGACGAAGTGGGAATGTGGAACAAATGGGAATATGAACGAAATGGGAGTGTTGACAAAATAGGAAGTGGACGAATTGGGAATTGATTGTGGATAAACATGTTTTCCCGAATAAAATGAGTTGCCGATAAAATGTATTCTTAATGTGTTTCAGGGTACTTGATACGCTACTAGCAAAAGGAGAAGTTCTGACATTTTATTATGTTGTTAACATGGCGACGTGCCCCAAAGTCGAAAAATTAAGACTTCCTACCTAAAGACCTAACCAACAAAAAGATCAGTACCCTTAGTGCAGTTTTTATCCGTCTCGAACTATAGAAATGGAGATTTTAACGCAAACGTGATCGAGATATGTTTTATGATTAAACCTTTTACCCTAATGGTTCAATTAAATTAATCCGGCCGCTTTATACTACTGAGTTATCATACGACCAAGCCAGACTGCTGTAAAGACAACCTTAGTTGGCCGGACACGATTAAATGGCCGAAAGCGTCGGCCTCATTTGTAGAAAAGGAGATGTCAGTCGGCCGAGTCCGTTTAAAAACCGATACGATCACTGTATACGGCGGCCGGACTAATGTAATAGGGATGTTTCCTGGGAAAAAAAAAAGAAAAACTAATTACTCCGTCAGTTAGATTATCAAAAAATATTGAACATGTATTTTTTTGCTTTATCAAATCAATCAAAATTGACAAAGACAACGCGCATCAAAGTTCGGGAATAGGGGCTCATGACGTCTTTTAATGGTAAAAAGTGTGCAAAGTCGCGACATCACGCGGAATTTCAACGCACTATATCTTCGTAATTTTTTGTTAAATTGACAAAAGAAAAAAATATGTGTTCAATTTTGTTGTTTATAATCTAAAAGACGGACTAATTCGATTTTTTCAGGAAACACCCCCATTGAACTATAAGGATACTAAACGATGAGGTTCACCTCCGATAAATTCTAGTAGCCAAATATGGACATTCCTATGGTGCTACAGTATATATTAAGGCCCGAAATTCATTTGGGCGACACAACAGCAACACGACACGCAATCTACATGAACTCACCAATCAGATTATACGATCATGTCGCTTGTCGTGTTGCTGTGTCGCCAAAGTGAACAAGTCTTCTTAGTACCTATATCTTTGTCTATGGTAAATGTATCATCATTACTTTACGTCTACTTTACATTTTAAGGGTCACTTTAAGTCAGGTGATGCGCAGTGGCGTAACTATACCATCTGGAGTCCGTGGCAAATTCTTTTGATGGGGCCCTATCAGTAAAAATCGTCACGTTGTACTATATTTTTGAGCTCGCGGCCTCTTGGGCCGGCGCCCTCTTGGGTCGGGGGCCCGTGGCATTTTTCCAGCCCTGCCACCCTATTGTTACGCCACTGGTGATGCGAGTATTTTGTCACGTCGACTGGTAAAACGTATCAGTAGCTCTATTCAGCCTTGCCTTATTGATATCGTGTACGGTGTACGATGCGGCCGCTTTTGCTGTCAAGTTATTAAAGGCTACCATATCGTAGCAGAACAATTTGCGATATCGCTAAGGCAATGTCGAATAGAGGCCCAGATATGTTGAGTTAAACGTCGACAAAGTTATTGTTAAATATTAGTCAAATGTTACACAGACACACAATTAGTTCACACAACATTGCTTACATTAAGATTAGTCTACGCTACGTTTATTCTACTTATGTACATATCATTACAGAAGTGAGTTTAAGGTCGCACTGACAGTCAGTTAATGAATAGACTATAAATCTTCCTTTTTCATACAAAATACCCATTTAAGAATATGTTTATCTTTCATTGTCTGACTATGAGTAGCTATTATTGGTTTAGAAGACAACACTTTATCAAGGTGACTTAAAAGGTTTGACAGGAATGAAGCAAGTATAAAAATAGCAATTCAGCAATTCTCATATCCCCGTTTTCCATATACTAACTTAACATACAGGGTGGGCCATTAGTTTTTGCACTTTTAGAAACATGATAGAAGCAAAACTACAAATGCTATTTTATTAGGTATTTATTATAAGTAATTAGTATAAAATATTATTTTCATTTTCAAAAACACTGTCGTCAAAATGAGCTTCGTCTTGTTGCTGGCACTCCTGCAACCGACTACGCAATTGTATGCAAAGATGCTGACAATCATTACTTCTGGTACGTAACCGCCCTGTTTGCTGAATATTCGTTGTTGAACCAGTTTCTTTAAACTTACCGACTACAACTTTGATTAAATTGATGCTGGGACACTAACTTATACGGAGTATTCAATATTCAATCCGAAAAAGGCATCGCATAGTAATGTAAGACTGGTTTTATTGAAAAGTGTTTAACACAATAACCATGTTTCTTTCCTGTGAAACGGTCCATTGTAGTAAAAAATGTACAAAATGGCGTTTAATTTCCCGTCATCCTTTGTACCGCACAATTAATAGTTTAGAAAAAAATGTCATCCTATTTGCAAAAACTTAGGGCCCACCCTGTATCCTTAGAAAATTACCCAGGGAAACAGAACCGCGTTGAAATCCGTTCATCCGTTCTAGCGCTATACATGTACGCACTGTACGCATATATTACGATTTCAAAACACTAAGCACAGTGCGTTGTAAACGCCACCCTTTGTACGACACCTATAAAATGCTGTCACAATATATTATAAGGTATCTACCTGACATAACGAGATGTCTTAATAACAACGTTGATTAGTACAATAGGGATGTTTCCTGGGTAAAAAAAAAAAACTAATTAGTCCCGTCAGTTACATTATCAAAAATATTGAACACGTATTTTTTGCTTTATAAAATCAACCAAAATTTACAAAGATAACGCGGATCAAAGTTCGGGAGTGGGGGCTAATGACGTCACTTAATGGTAAAAAGCGTGCAAAGTCGTGACGTCAAGCGGAACTGCAACGCACTATACCTTCACCATTTTTTGGGTAATAGACAAAAGAAAAAATATGTGTTCAATATTTTTTTATAATGTAATTGACGGATTAATTCGATTTTTTAAGCAAACCAGTGTATTCATTGTCTTATAATAATAAATCAATGGTACAATTAGAATTTTCAGAAATAATTTGTAACTCATGAATTCGATATGTTTTATTGTGACTGGCTCTTCCGGCTTTAAAGTCTGCCCTTCCCTGGTCTAAAACAGTGAGTGCCAACCAGAACCAGTGCAGTGCAGTGAGTCCTCGAAATAAGGATTAAAACCTTTAGAACCCGGGAAGCTCTCCGGTTTAATCGATTCCACGACAGCCAGCTCAAGAGGCAGGGTCACTACTAACTGCGCTAACGCGCTTTGAGTCAAAAATTTTATTTCTTTTTGAAATATCTAAAACACGAGTAAAAGTATGAACTAATCAACGTTAGTATTAAACAAATCACTACAATAATTATTAATTAAACACAAAATGTAAAAAAAGTATTTACAATTTTTATACTTAATATCTTTAAATGCTCGGTTAACCTTTTGAACGCCACGCCTGAATGCGAGAAAGTGTACCCCGGACGCAAAGTGACAGCCATACCCGACATAATGTATTGGAAACGGCATATCGTGGCGTCAGGGGCACGGAAATCTGCTGTCGGCTACAACCGACTGTGGCGTTCAAATGGTTATAAACTGACGGAGTCAAAGACTTGCTACAAGTATGTTAGTCACTTTGTTCATATGCCTTTCCGTCAAGAATGAACCGTACATACAAGACGATTCGAATTCGACTTTGCCTAAGCTATATCACGCATGGTGTTTAAGGATGCGGCCGCGTCGTAATTCATATTGCGTTTTCTACCATATCATAGCAAATTATTTGCGATATCGCTTAGGCAACATCGAATAGAAATCCTGGGCCATTCGACATTGTCTAAGCGAAATTGCAACCAGGGTTTGTAATTTTCTGTTGTGTCTCTTTCTTTCCGGCAAAAGAAGATAAAGACAAAACAGTGATATTCTAACCCACAGTTTACAAAATTGCGTAGACAATTCCGAATACAGTCCCAGGTTCCTAATTATCCTGGCAGCCAACGAAAAACTTCCATTTTTAATCAGACAAATAAAAAAATCTACAGATATTGGGGCCAATTCGAAAGTGTATTCGCTAAATTTAAAAGTCACTTAACTTAAAATAAGACACGTCAAACTCGATTTTGACAGCTGTGCTATACAAAATCGAATTTCACGTTTCTTGTTTTAAGTTTAGAACATTTACAATTAACCTTTCGAGCGCCACGGCTGAGTTCGAGGAAGCGTGCCCCGGACGCCGAGTGACGGCCGTAGCTGACAAAATGTATGGAAAACGGCATGCCGTGGCATCAGGGGCGCGGAAATCTGCCGTCGGCTATGGCGGACTATGGCGTTCAAAAGGTTAAGAAGACTCCGTTTCGAATTGGACCCACTATCCCAAAAACTCAGTTGAACAGCCAATGTAACATAATTATATCCATTTATCGAGTTCATAGTTGGTTGTTTCAGGTTAGTGTCTATAAGCCCAGATCTCGATTCGACTACATATCGATACGACTAAATCGCGATTGGACCAGATATCTATAAGCCCAGTTCTCGATTCGACTAGATCGCGATTTGACCGAGTCTCGATTGGACTACATCTCAATAAGGCTGCATTGCCATTTGACTAGATCGGTATTGGACTATTTATCACGTGGACTGATAATGATGTCGCAGTGTATTGTTTTATGGAAGTACAATTCCCTGCAGAAAAAGAATTACACAATACGAATTAAGTTTTCCAACAAGTTACAACAGATTTTCATATATTTTTTAATTAAATTTTAAATACCGATCTAGTCAAATGGCAATGCAGCCTTATTGAGATGTAGTCCAATCGAGACTCAGTCAAATCGTGACCTAGTCGAATCGAGATCTAGACTTATAGATATCTGATCCAATCGCGATTTAGTCGTATCGATATATAGTCGAATCGAGATCTGGGTTTTTAGACACTAACCCGTTGTTTCCTGTTCATTATGGCAACGTGACCCAAGTTTTTGGACAGGGTATTATTTGCAGCTAATCATAGCGCTCTCCATTTGATAGATGACTTTCCGGTACTCATTATTCCTTCGTAGTAAATTTTCCATTCGCATATTTCCCCGAAAGTTTTTGTTACAGCCATCCTCTTTACTGGTGGTTTTTTTTATTTGACAGTCTAATTTTTTCTAACACTTTTTTTAATCGCACCGTGCTCATGTCCACTACTCTACTCGTATTGTTAAGTTGTGTGTCATATTTTTTGAACTATCTGCACCCGCGACTTCGTTTGCGTGGGCTTTAGATTATGCATAGTTTAATAGGCTAGTTTCCTAAAACATTCTAGTTAGTCCGTCATTTTCATTATAAAAAAATATAGAACACATATTTTTTCTTTTGTCAATTAACCAAAAAATCACGAAGCTATAGTGCGTTCCGCGTGACGTCAAGACTTTGTACACTTTTTACCATTAAGTGACGTCATTAGCGCCCAATCCCGAACTTTGATGCGCGTGATCTTTGTCAATTTTGATTGATTAGATTAAGCAAAAAATATGTGTTCAATATTTATTGATAATCTAACTGACGGACTAATTAGAATTACATATTTTTTACCCAGGAAACATCTCTATTATCATATGATTAATAGCTTTTTCTTTTCCGCGTGGAATTCGGTTATCCCCCATTGTGGATACGACGAAGTCGCGGACAACAGCTAATTGTTAATTAATACACGTTGGTTTCTATTAGTAAATGACAAGAGTACTGGATCAATCTTAAATAGCTAAATAACGTTCTAGAATATGTATGTACTAGAAAACAAAGCGAAGGACAAAAGCACAAGATATCTAAAAAATGATAGTACCTATAGAATTTTAAGTAACAATAAAAAGTAAATAATGATGAATACGGATTTAAGCGATTAGGGAAATATGCGAACGCAAAATTTGCTACGAAGAAATAATGAGTTCGGGAAAATCATCCAACAAATAGCTCTGAAACGAAGAGGCTAAAGAAAACTTGTTCGATTCGTTCAAGCGTCATAGAAAATGTTGACTCAAATTTAAGTGACAAAATGATGAATGGTTATTTCTCAAACAATATAGCAATTAATATTAGAATGGTGTAACGAAATACATAGGTTTCGTTTACTCTATAGCAGGCGTGGGTATATCTTTTTCATTATGGCCAGAAAAACGTAAGAAATTTCAGGCGGACCAGAATTACACAACTATGTTTTAAAATCTTTTATCTACACCCATATCATAAAACCTCCATAGTGTAATCAAAAACCGTATGAAATGACCACCATTTTGACAACCAATTAGGTAAAACGAGTGCTGCAATGTTATTCCCGTATCGTTTTTAGTATAGAAATGAGATTAAATTTGGAACAGCTGTCAAAACTCAAGTGGGTCTCTATTCTAGTATCCATAGATATTAAAACAGTTATAGATACGAAACGTCAATTCAGTATGTTTTTTTTAATATAAACTGCACAACATTTGATCTCGAGTGACATGAGAATAGAGACATCATTCGTTTGTCTATGATTTAAAAAAAAATGGTCTTGACGGAGGATCGAATTGCCGCCATTATGTTGGTGTTTTGCTGAACGAAAGTAGAATTGTTGTTGAATTGAATAGAAAAAGTTGTTTGTAATTTACATTTTAGTTGAAAATATGAATAGTAGTCTTCTCGGAGTGTGTGTGATGTGAAAATGCGCCGGATATCGGAAATATGCAGCCACGATTGCAACAAATAACTTGTTGCCAGAAAATATTTTTTCTGAACCCATCATGGAGGATTTATAATATGTGTGTAGATAAAGTTATGTATGCAACTCTGCATAATTTGGCCTTAAAACACACGTGCGATCTTATTATGAAACTCGCTAGAGCTCGTTTCATGAAAACCGCACTAGTGTTTTAAGGCCTATCATTATGCAACCGTTGCATAAACTACTATTAATTGTATCTTTCTAGCGAATTACAAACTACGCTAAAGGCGGGCCGGGGTTTGCCCATACCTGCTCTAGAGAAAAGCACTGCTGAAAGAAGAATCGACCAAGTTCTATGACACGCTTTACATTCTTAATTTGAATGCACAAGGACCTGATCCTGTCTTTTTCTTACACATGGTGTCTGAGATAGACAGGACTGTACCTGTAATTACAATCTCGTATTCTCTCTCATCGTCCTTCAGTGAGGACTAGAATGACATTTAATTAGACACACCGAGACGTACCTACAAACAAACGTACAGTCAATGACTTAAATGTACATACGTTATGAAAGGGGCAAAGATATCTGAGTGCTCTTACGCCCTTGACAATAAAGTCGTGTCCGCGGACATATTTTTGACCTCGACTGTACAAAGAGTCAGTTCTTCCAGTGACTCTCAATTCTCTCTCATTGGTACCAGCACCCCAGGAGTTGAGAGCCTTGGAAGAGTAAGAAAAAGCCAAGATAAAGTTCTGGAACATTCCCGAAACGCTCATGTCACCTCTGGATTTCCCGCGATATCGGTCCAAGATGGCCGAAACCCGACGCGATACTGTTGATTTCCACCTGCTTCCACGAGCAGTATGGAGTGTGTTTGGCGCACTGGTTCTCGGTATGGGGGCACCGGGACTCCAGCATGATGTCCGACCGCAGCATGCCTAGCGATAACGGCTAAGACGAACAGGAGTTAAGGATTTAGATATCGCCGTTTCCCAAAATACCAGATACTTTAAAGGGTTACAATTTCAATTAGGTATATTGTTTGATTTGTTATTCAGGTATTTTGGCAATATGAAGACCGCCAAGTGCTTGACCACTGCTCAAATTGTAAAGATTTCAAAATAAACGTAACCGCAATGATTGAAGCAATGTTCGATTTCGACAAAAAGCCGCGTAAATTGTTACGTGTCTCGCAAAAACTACTTAAACTTTCACCTGCTGATTCTGAAACCGCATTCATTACATAATAAGAAATATAGCAGTCGATAAAAGGTTCTTACAAATTTTCGTAAATTTATATCTTACTGCTAAAACGAGGCAAAAATCATTTTTAATAGGAAAGGAGTGGTCCATGTTAGCAGCCTCAGCATGACTAGCACAACCTTCCCGCGATTTTTTTGTCGCCCAATGCGTCCCTTACGGCCAATATCCTATTTTAATGCGAAAGTTCGGTTGTTTGTTACTCAACGTGTATATATAATTTATATCCGAGCGGCCTAGCATGCCAGACAACCCAGTTAAACCCGTTTATCTCTGTGACTATCTCTTTCGTCGGCACTAGTGTGAGAGAGATGCACTTAGAGATAAACGAGTATAACTTATCCCCGTGTCTGGCATGCTAGGGCCACAGAGTAACATATAGGAATACGATAACAGATCTCTGCGCACGAAGCTAGTATTATATAGTTTGACACTAAAGCGCTAAGCGACAAGCGACTCGCGCGCATGTTGTGCTAGCTTGGGTGATCTTGAGCTAGCGAAGATCTTAGCCTTACATATTCATAATTAATCCCTGGCTATCATAAATAAGCCAAGCACAGGTCGCACGGAACTTCTAGTATGCTCTAAACACAAGGTGATGACATTTTTTAGTCGCGTTTTTAATAAAGGAGACTATAATTTCCGGAGCAACTTCAGATCGCATTGAAAGTATGGCGCGGATTGTAAAGCCTGATTCAATCCAATTTGGCATTAATGTAAACAACATTTATGGTTGAAAACGTCTTGATACATTCTCTGTGGACTGTCAAAGCTATTGTCCAAGAAAAACAATACCGCCAATATAATAAAAGCTTTGACAGTCCACTTGAGTCTATAGAAAAATTGGACCTATTATAATGTTGCATTGCAACAGGCTGTAAAACACAGATTAGTGCAAGGAAAATGGTGCTTTGAGGAACATATTATTGATAATAACAAACGACCTAATCGACTTATACAGTGAACGAATAGGGAAGATGCATAATTTATTTTACATCTTGTATTGGAAAGTGCTGAGTAATAGAACCCGATCTGTGTACGCAAAACATTTTTATGTTGATTATTTTATGAGTTATGAAGCTTTGAAAAGTCATTGTTCATAACACTCGCAAAAACACTCCATACAAAATTGACAATAGCTATGACGTCACAGCTGTCGTTTAGACTGTACAAAATGTATGACGTTTAAACGAAATCTGCAATTATTTCCGAAAATAATGCTTTTAGACCAGACATCGTAGAAATAAAACATGACATAAATTTGATGAGGATGTCCAAAAAACTAAAATCAAAACTAAAAATATATTTCACAAATTTTGACTTTTAATCAAATAAAAGTGAATAGTCAAAATAATCTGCTTTTTTCTGTAATATGCTTTTGTTTATGTAATATGTGTTTCTTAATATATCATTTAAACCTCATTTTTATTTTCATGCAACTTCCCCATTTGATACACTTGTCTTCGTAATACTTAGAGGTGACAAAATAAACAATGGGCCTGGCAAGAATGACACACGGGTAACCAAGGCGTCGTCTTTTAATCAAGTGAGGTTTTTGAGTCATCTTTGACGCCCCCCCCCCCCTTGGTATCCTGACTCTCCCCGAGCTAGATTTGCGCTAAACTAAGAATCAGCATGGCAAAATACGGTTTGTTTTGTATTTGAGAATTTTTGGACTAGTGCCCCCCCCCCCCCCTTGAGCAGCCTGGATTCGCCCTCGGTTGTGGTACCTACAATACGTTATATATTTGCGGGTCATACCTGAGCGATACCTTCTTTGCGCACCTGCAACCATATATCATAAAGGCTAGCCGTAAACTCGTCCACCTGCAGAGCGTTCTGCAGTGTAATCTCCAGAAAGTCGTCATCATGAGCCACCTGAGGACAAATGCGGTATTTACATTTAACGCTGTTAATATAGTTCATCAATTAGCCGTAAAGGTTCAAAGCAAACCGGAATCGTTCTGGTTAATGGAGAACGGAATTGAGAAAAATGTGCAACAACAGACTGTCAGGGGGACCAAACAAAGGGGGGGAGAAGGGGGGGGGGGAGGTTTAGCCAAACCAAAAATCTAAAAAATAAAATATACTTACATACGGTTCAAGCAATTGGTTCACGGAAGGAAAATTAATTTACCTTCGTATTTCTTAATGGGTTTTACTGAATACGAATATTATTCACATAAGGTAATATACTTCCTTCCTTATAGCAGTAATTTCAACCTTTGTCAGTATGCGATTTCTGCTAGCTTGCTTGTTTGGTACCAACTTGACTCCATAACAGTTGAACGGATTTTCATGAAACTTGGTATAGTTACCTTAGATCTTGGAACATTTTATCCCGGAAAAGAAAAAAAAAAACAGAGGAAATAACCAAATTCACGGGAACCAAGTCGCAGGCAGAAGCTAGTGATTAATAAAACTGAAAGTGAGTAAAGGAAATTTACCTTATGCATGAGTTCATTTAAAACTTGCTGGAGTTCTATGGCTTTGTTGAACTCTGTCCGAGGGAAAGGGGACGGCAGCAATACAAATGGTGCAATCTATTGAAGAAACGCTTAAATTTAAATTAACACAGCCAAATATTGTTGATTCTTGTAGGTGAACAGAAACCTACAAGATAACCACAGGACATCATCATTATTCAAAGAATTTTTGAAGGTTTTAATGTTTAAGAAGAGCGTAGACCTACAGTTTTTCATAAAAAAGGTGATAACGATTTCCACCCCTTAAATTTTATTGTCCCCTGATTTATTATTATTAAATGTTAACTGATTATGACCAACTTTTGATAGGATGTCAGTCAGAACAAAATCTAGGTCTAAACGTTGTGATTTTTTCACTTTAGTAATTAAATTCAGTTTTATTGTTGTTTCAGTATTCTCATACAAAACAAACGGCGACTATTTCACTTTGTTGATCTTTAATCAATATTCATAAAATGTATAGACCTAGGTTTTGTTCTGACTGACAACCTATCAAAATTGTTTAACATTTAAGGGGTGGAAATCATTATCGCCTTTTGTATGAACAGCCGTAGTCACATTCGTCTTAATGATATTCCCGTGCGAAGCCGGGGCCTGTCGCTAAAAAAAGATGACACCCACTTACCTGAATGGCATCCTTATTGAAGTTTTTCCTGTCCCTCATACCAACGCCATGCATAAGCGCCCAGTCCTTAGCCTTCTCTATAACACCTACTAGGGCTTTATGTTCCAGCGGCAAAGGCATACATGAGGCCAAACGAGCTTGAGACATTTTTCGAAAATAAAAACTAGTAGCAGAAAAAATTACGAGATTATCTGTGCTTCGTGTGAAGCTGATTAGGGTTTGTAATAAATTGAACAGATCTGTAAATTTGTGTTATTTTTTTTGTGATTTCATGAATGCCGACTGACAGACAAGACAACACATTCGTTTTGACTGCAATGAAATGACAGACAAACAGCTGAGCAATAGTCAATGTGACCATTGGGAAAATAGGCAATCTGCCATACACCTACAGCCAATCAGCCAAGAGAAGACCTGCCTAACATTCTTAAGAAAAATGCCATAAATAGCCACAAAATATTAATGCCCTCTATGAAATGAATCAACTGGGGCCTATTCCATAACTACTTGTGAATTGTAATAAAAGTGAAAGCCTCTTTTCACCTTCTTTATAGAAAATGACTCCGCTTGTATTATAAGTTGGTCCTTGGTTGGTATTTCACGAAGCTATAACCTACAATTTTACAAGTCAAAACTGGCAACATTGATAAAAAAGGTCATCAGCACCGACCGGCCAAAAAAAAGTCATCAGCACAGATTAACTTCAGTCATTGGTGTAAGCGTTGTCACTGATGCAAATGTTGCCAGTATAGACTACATAATGATGGTGGCAGATCATGTAGAAGGCCCTGCAAGTAAATATTCTTGCGCCTTTATTCGGGAATGCTAATTGATGTTGTAGCGACTCGCGAGCGAGATTTCTCATCCCACTCTTCCGCACTCTTAATGTGTAAGAGCGAGATGCTGGTCTCGGTCGCGGGTCGCTGCAGTATCACTTAGACGTTCCCGAATAGACGCCCTGAGGGCTTAGCACAATAATTTTTATCGCGCACATAAAGTATTCGTCCCTTTCGCACGCGCATATGAGTTAAAAAGTGCCAGATACTTTATGTGCGCGATAAAAGCTAGTGTGCTAGGCACTCCGAATGTGCCAATTCCTCCCACTTTTGTAAATCGTCAACATAATGTGCAAAAGTGAAAATTCGATAGTAGAATCTGCTATACTCCTCTGCTGCACTGGGAGTGAAGAAATGGCATAGAATGCGTGCAGATGCTTATCATCCTGGCATGTCGTAAAAGTCGACTAAGGGACGGGTCCTCTCCAACATGGTGGACTATCTGTATGGGCGATGGGCTGATCACCTGTCACCATACGGTTCATCATTCCATCTTAGGACTAATTAATCGAACGTGGCCACAAGTAGTCTTGTGGCTCTGCCCACCCCATTAGGGATTTCGGGCGTGATGCTATGTATGTATGTATGTATGTATGTAGAATCTGCTAAAATGGCAGAAATCTGCCACAAATTCCTTGGCCTTGTATATCGGGCTAGCAATAATAGGTCAGTAGGTACCTAGCCTAAGGAAAGTAGCCCACCCGATACATCATACCTGGGCCCCAATTCTCGCTGTATTCGAGATAATGTCGATTGTGAGATTAAACGTCAGATTCATACAGTTGTGTCAAACGACTTATGCACTGACGTTTAATCTCGATGGTGAGATTATCTCGAATGCACCGAGAATTGGGGGCCTGGTTTATCATGCAATGTAAGCGCGTTTTCACATTACCCAATACGATATCGGTATCGCACGCTCATACGATATCGGGGCAAGTAAGTAAAATGTATGAAATATGTATCTGCCTTTTACAGGCATCCGATATGTCGGC
Source organism: Tortricodes alternella (assembly GCA_947859335.1). Lineage (NCBI taxonomy): Eukaryota > Metazoa > Arthropoda > Insecta > Lepidoptera > Tortricidae > Tortricodes > Tortricodes alternella. The sequence goes on along the minus strand of OX401975.1, from coordinate 7,806,580 downwards.
GTCCGTATCGGGCCCCCCTCGATATCGGAAGATAATGCTTGTATGTGTACTATATGTACACATTTGCTTTGGTGTGTGCGTGACTGTGCCGGCGGCCGTCGGTAGCCAAATCGGACCGATACTATCGGATATATGTGAAGACACAATACGATATCAGCTTTCGGCTATCGGCGACCGACACCGATATCGTGTCAGGTAATGTGAAAACGCGTGATTAGCGTGAGCCTTCGCCGAATCCCGCAGATGTGGACCCGGCATAAGGGCAAATGAAACAAAAAAAAAAGCTGTGTTTTATCTATGTTTCTTCTCAGCGTGACCACTTTCGGTAGTTTTCTACTTTTTTGGTAGATTTTAAGCGAAATGGATAAGCATTTGGTATGTTAAAATAAGTTGGTATTTTTTAGTAGTTTATGAGATAATAAGATTTTCTTTTCTTATTCTCATTCTGATTCTGATTCTCTTTCGTGTTTTGACTGAAAATCAACACATCCAAATACAAGAAGGTATATAATGGTCGCCAAACATGTTCAAGTTTATCGTCTAATTGGCATGAACAGACAAAGAAATAGGTATACAAAAGAGCGAATTAATATTGCATTGTCATCCAGTTCTAAGCTGTTTCAAGTTTCAAGTTTCTACCTCATTGGGAAGTTAATTTAAAATCGATAGCAAAATTTGTACCGAATGGTACCTACACCAGAAAGCGAGCTACACTAAAAACGTGGCAATAATTAAAATAACATGTGTTTAAGGTTCATTTATTTATTTATTTATTAACTAATTATAATAGTAACTACACATATTCATCGCATTTTGTGTTCAATGCCAGTATACCTTGGTCACAAAACATGTTGTTTATTATTCGCGTATGATAATTTAGATTTTTATAACACATTTGGTAGATTTTGGTAGTTTAGACCGCGATTTTAGTAGATTTACCAAAATAAAAGTGGTCACGCTGTTTCTTCTAGTGTAGTGTTTATTGTCTGTTTTATTTTCTTTTGTGTGCTTGCTCGCTGTTCTGTGCTGTGTACCTACCTACTTAGTGTATTTTTAAATCCCTTATTAGTCTGTGATTTTTAACGTGTTTGGTTTGGTTGATTGGTCTATCCATTATTTACTTTTTCGGGGCCTTTCCTTTGCTTCTTGGTAGTCATAAATAGTTATTAGCAAATCATCGTTGTAGATTTTGATACGTTAACAATTTCTTGTTATTTTTCTTAAGGTTCTCCTAACATAACCAACATAAATAAAATTATTCATTCTGTATGAATAACACCGCCTTTAAGATCGGCGTGTGTAATTAAGATTCCGTTAGAACCTGCGTTGTTGATTGGCTCGTTAGTGAAATTGTCGTCTATCTCCTCTACAAGTTATGATAAGTTGGTTTGTGGATTTCGAGCGGCGTCGTAAAGCATCTAGACCTTGCCCAAGCCTGCTGGCTCAAGAAGGATTAATACCACATTATCGCCAGTCTTTGTTTTTGGTTTCACAGTATGTACTTGATTCAACAGTGTTGTAAATTTGTTTTAGAGAATAAGAGACTGCTAAGTCAAGGCTGATTTTCTTGCCGACTCTTCTCAGTAGCGGTTGTCTCAAAACTGCTGCTAGATCTTCATTCATAGGTGCTTTTGCTACCAAGGCTAACGTTTTGTAATCATCACCAGCTTGAATCAAATACACTTGACAAATTAAGTCAGTGAATGTGTAGGAATGTGAATCGGATTTTTATTCAGATTATAATAATATAGAACTCAGATCTTCACAGGCCATGAAAATCTACAGTTCTGTGGAATTAATAATAAACTGTTCAAGAGGCTGTGGAAGAAATACTGGGAGGTTTTCGCACTTTGTTTTTTGAAACTTGTGGGCACAACACTTGAATATTTGAATATTTAAAATGACGTTCTTATTATGATAATATGTTTGTTCAATTGTGGTTGTCAGCAGAGTGAAATGATGGACAGGACGAAAACAAATCTGCCAGTCAAATCCCTCATTTGAATAATGCACCATGTGGTTTATGAATGAGTTGATTGCAAAGGTTCATTACCAACCTATTAACACACCCCCGTCGATTGCTTCTCTAGAGACTTGCTTAGCAATACACTAAATTTAGCATTTTGTTGTCCGTACTATTGTTCACTGAATAATTACCATCTTCAGAACTGGAAAGCAGGACCTTTCTTTGTGTTTTTTTCTTTTGGGCTAACTTTATTGATATTTTTTGTTCGTTCTTTGATTTCGCACCTAGAAAAGGAAAAAGTTTACAAATAATGTCGTGAAAAAAATGCTTTATTTAAGACAAAATGAATGCGTCTTTGTATTATTTTAATACCTACAAGACTGATTGAGCTTCACAAAGTAGTAATTTGTATTTTTATAAATAATTGTGTTATATGAGTCGTTTTCAAAATATGTGTACGTCACGAAATTGTCAGTAAATTGTTTCGTTAGGAAATTGTATTGGATGTCAGGAAATTGTAGAAGTAAGGCTGTATTCAGAATTAGGTAATATTGTAGTAGTACAAGATATTTAATTTCAGACTATAATTTGTGAGAAATATCTTTAAAAACTTAAGCACTTAGGAACATTGGAAGAAAGAAAAATGAATTTGAAAATGAATCATTGTTTATTCAAAAAAGCTGCAGTGCTACATTGACCATAGGGTCCACTGTAACTAGAAAACAAAAATTAAGAAATACAAGTCAAAAATATATATTGTCTTCCTCGTTGGCTAGTACAAAATCCTGACGTTCTTTCGATATTTGTATCAATTTAACTTTTTTTACAATACAGTCTTGCGGTACTATATCAACATCCTTTGTAACTTTTGGCTTTGTAAATTTCAAATTACCTTTTTGACGGATGCTTTTGAAGTAATTAATCTTATAACTTTTATTAGTATTATCAATCTGTTCAATAGTACCGACATAATATTTCCAGGTTTTTTTAACGTAATATCTGATCAATACAGTATTATTTATTTCCCATTTGTCTGTCTCGGTTTTTTCGTCCTGAAATTTACCCTGATTTCCAATGATAGGTTCAGTTTCAACTTCTTTCACGGGTATTATTTGTATGGAGTTTGGTGTTGAGTTACTAATGCTAGTGCTTGCACAAGGAGGTGAGTTCTCTTTTTGACTTATTAGATTTATCATCATCCTATCATCATCAGCCATTTCCGGTTCTTCGTCGACATTCATCTTCACTTCTCCTTTAGTTTCCTTTATGTCTGTTTCAGTTTTTAGGTTTACTGCTTCACTTGCTGTCAACGGAATATCCGCATCTAGAATTTCCTCTACTACCATTTTTCTTTTCATAATCCTTGAGTCACTTGTTTTTACTCTCAGCTCTTTTGCATGACTGTCCATCAAAAATTGTGTATCGTAAATTTGCTTTTCATTGGCTTTTTGTTTATCTTTTCTTGTTTTCTTTAGATCATTATCTTCTTTTACGGGTATTATTTGCATTTTGCCTGTTTTTTCATTTAATATCATGTTTACTGCTACTTGAGTCAATATTTTCACCGAAGTTTCAGTTACTTGGCATGTCTTACTAATGCTAGTGCTTGCACAAGGAGGTGAGTTATCTTTTTGGTTTAGTAGATCTATCATCATCTCATCATTTTCAGCTTCACTAGCCATTTCCGGTTCTTCGTCAACATTCATCTTCACTTCACCATTAGTTTTTACTCTCAGCTCTTTTGCATGACTGTTTATCAATTGAGTGTGGTACATTTGCCCTTCATTTGCTTTTGGTTTCTCTTCTTTTCTTGTTTTCGTCAGGTCTTTATCTAAATTCTGATCGAATTTATTAATGGTGTTTATTTCCAGGTCATTTTCTTCAATATTAAAAGCTTCAATGTGCTCAGCTTCCATTTCTTCAATGTTCTCAATACTATCTGCATTTATTTCAGGTTCTTCTATATTGAGTATCTCTTCAAGCATAGCATCTTCTTCATAGTAAGTACTGTCATCTGAATCTGCATAGGGAATGTCGTCACTATCATAATCATCGCTGTCAGACGAGTTTGACCTAGATCTTTTATTGTTTATTCGTTTAAAAGTTTTTTTTGGTCTTCCGCTTTTATTTTGTTTGTTCTCTGATTTATGGGTTGATATTAGGTCATGTGTTTTTGGTTCATAACATGCACAACAACCCTTTTTTGGGCCACAAAAGCAACTTAAGTCTCGATATAGGACAGAACCTTGCTTTGCAGTTGTGATAATCTGATGAATTCTCATTGTACCTGGCAACGCAATTAACTCATCGGGAACTTTTTGTTGCATTTCTCGTATTTCTTCCTCTGATATAAAAAAATGTTTCACCTTTTTTTCTGATTCCTTCAACATTTTGAAAGCGATGGTTGCATTAGGAATGTCGGTTCCGCGAGATACAAGATCGTCCAAAGTTCTTTTAACTGCTCCACCAACCCCATCGGCCGCCCCTTTCCCATGCGATGCTTCAAAAAATGACCAGGAAGCATAATCCAAAGTTCTCTCTTTAACATTTTTACTAAAAAGATAAAAGTTCTTTTTCTGTTTGTATTGTGTGGCGGGGCCATCAGAATACATGTGTACAGCTTTTAAGGAAGGAACTATTTGTTTTGCATATTCAAAAACTGGTGAAAGGTGAGCCCAAATCGCTCCAGGATCGTGGTCACAACATGGAGATACAGAACAAAACGATGTGGGATTGTTGTTCTTACTATAAATTACTCCCGTATGGAGAGAAATTTGTTCTCTATTTCCACCGAAATGAACGGATTGTATTTCCTTATGTTATTTGCCGGCATAATTTTCTGAGAAGTCACAAATTATAACTACTTCATCCTCAGATAGGTTCCGTATGCAGTTTTGTAGAGTCTTATGCTGATGACCAATATTGTAATAGTGTTTCTTGAAAACGCTTAATTCTTTGTTAAATTCTTGAATTAGCTCCCCAATGGTACCACTTTTAATATCTTTTCCAATTTTTTTGGTAGTCATGGGTTTTCTTTCACCATTTTTTAAAATTTTTATATACTCATGCTTTTTTAACCCCCACTCAAGCCAAGTGACATTGATGGTATTGGTATTATCTTCAAGAGAAACTGGAATGGACTTTGACATACAAGATGGGCATGTATTATACATACATTGTTTAGACTCAGGGCTGCAAGATACTTCCGTGACTAAATCAGTGACTTTACAACTCGGTATTATTTTTAAAGCTTTAAGCTTTTCGGCCTTCAGTATTAAATTGCTGTGTTTAACACAAGCACAAGTTTCTCGATCGTTGAGAGTAGGATTTACTACGTAAAATGGTCTATACCGAGTAAATGTAGTGTAAGAGTCTTTTCCACCTTCCGATTTATATTTGGCGTGCAGATTTATCATGGAATCTAAAAGAAAGCGTTTCTGTTGTTTATCTTTTTTAAGAGTTTTGCATTCTTTTCGGCCTGCTGTGGCACGGCTGACGTCGTCGCGTAAAAAGAACTCCTTAATTCTTTTAATATTGTCTTTTTCTTTGGCCTCTTGCACTGTATCATCATTTCTAATTCGTCCCTTTAACCCTAAAGTTGTTGATAGTTTGGTAGTTAAACTATATTTCTTTACAAAATCGTTGTTAACCACCTTTTTGAGTACCTTTTTTTCTTTGTTTGTGTCTGCATTGGTATACTGTAGTTTTAAAGATTCTGAAATTACGTTTAATTCGAAGACTTTTCGCTTTACTTTTTCTTTATCTTCTTCTCTTATAACAATCTCTTCGACAAAACTGCTTGCTTTTGACATTGGAGTTGCTTTTTCTTCAAGAAAATTGCTATCTACAGGCTGGTTATCTGTGGCTGTAATTAGATTTCGGTTTTTAGCTTTGAGATGTTCAATACATATGTTGCTTCTATAAATGCGTTTTTTCATTACAACCATTCTTTTCATCATTCTGCTCACCTTTTCGTGAAGCTTTTTATTTTCTTGCTTAAGTTTTGTATTTTGTGCTTTTATGTATAACACTCGTTTAGCTGCATAGATTGCTCTTTTTTGCCTTAAATCTTCATCCTTTTTTACCTTTTCTGCTTGCTTTTTCTTTTCTTTCCTTCTATCATTAGCTTCTTTCCATTTTTGTCTTAGAGCTTCTTTTTCACTATCAGTAAGAGTAGATATTTTTTTTTGTTTTTGTTTCACTTTCTCCAGGTGTTTTTTTCTTTTTTCTTCATATTTTTCAGGGTTTTGATTTTTAAGTTTTTCTACATATTTTTTTTGCCGTTCGGCACCGGTCAGTGGCATTCCACCAAAAAAGCTATTAGATATCTTTTGAATAAAACTAAAAACAAAAGTAAACATCGCTAGTGTGGGTGGGAAAGCGATCAACACTAAATGCAATAAGGTAAGCGTTCATTATTATTTTCTAGACAAATCCAATTTTTTGTTACACGAAAAGTCTGATATTTATTAGAGAAAATAAAATCAAAACAAATATTAAATAATAAATATTTGACTTTAGAAGACTTTGTGTAGCGTTAAATAAAAATGAAGCACTAAGTAGGTATACATAAAAAAGTTATTTTTTATTAATTTAATTTTGAACGCGGTACCTTAATTATAATACCGTTTCTCTCCTTTATTTTTCCTTTATTTTTATTCGTTACATATAAACTCATTTTAATACCTTACTTTCATACTTTACACATGAGACCACACCTTTATCGTCTACAATTTACTGACGTCAGTAAATGTCAGGAAATTGTTCGTCACTAACATGTAAAACATAACCTAAAAAATATTTTTACACAAAACATAATCACGTTTACTAGTAGATTGAAAGCGTAATCTATTGTACTTGTCATAATTTAAGTATATTATAACTGCGGTAGGTGAATTCTTAAAAATCTACTTACTTTTGTTGAGAAGATCTCGTCACGAAAATGTATGATAATTTTTTCACCACCACACACTGAACTTCTGCCGTGTCTCAATGACAAAAAAAATGGCGGCGCGTCATTGTGATGTTACTTTTCGTGACATGACCAGTGTTGCCAGTGATTAAAGTTAGATTCCTACTCTTCGTGATACAAAAAGTTGGTTAAATATGTCAGTAAATCAGTGTCACGAAATTGTTACGATTGATGGGGACATTTTTAAAAATGTTCATTCTTAGTTTATTTAACGTAAATTTAAATAGTTTATCCATCCAACTTAAAAAATAAACATTGCTTTTTAAATTATGGTAATAAAAACTAGTAAGTTTAGTACAAAAATTCTGATTAAAAAATATGTTTCGAATGTCGTCCAACTAGGGGACATTAAAAAATGTATGGTGTTTTTTTGTTACTTAATTTTCACATTTAATTTATGCTAGGATTTTAATCGTAATTCATTGCTTTTTATTAAGAATAATATGCAGTTATGCTTAGATTTATATGTGGAATTTAAAAAATGATTGATTTTAGTCGAAATAATATTTTTTTCAAATATTTTTTTATGAGGACAAACATTTAGTAGTAAAAGTACACATATTTTGAAAACGATTCATATAGGATTTTTTAGGAAAAATTATGTTGTGGTTCCACTCATTCGTACTTAGTGTCACTTTTCCATTGGTGTGTGTTGTATAAATTATAGTTTGCGCTGTTTGAATGACAATGTCTTCCCTTTATTTTGAGAAAACGTGTTGAAAATAATACTGAAAAATAACCAAACTGGTATTGAATCAACCATGTAAAATGGAATTATAACTTTTATTAAGTCTGTCCACTGAAATAGCTACAAAAAACCTATTTACCTACCATAAAAACAAATTGTTTTAAAATTTCTCGTTTACTGATCCCTTAAATATTAATCAAAACGAGCAACATACATCATTTTTCAGACTACGAACTATAAAATGTTGTAAATAATTTCCAAAATACCGGCGCTAAATATTGTAATTTACTATTTAAATTATTATGCGATTTCATTGTTTTCATATTAAAGAGATATATTTATACATGATCGACAACCGACGCTAATTATCAAAAAAATTAGTCCACGCCATTTAAAAAAAGTAATTTATATGTCTATTTAGATGGCATTATCTGCGGCGGAAAAACAGAAGCGGTACCGAGAGCGGATGCGAGCAAACAACCCAGAAAAGTATTAAAAATAAACACTTCACTAGTATACCATTAAATTGTCTATACTCTTCATTTATTTTTACAATAAAAAACCTGTTAATATTTAAGGATTTTTCTTACAGATGTATACTAAGGCTAAGGGAGTTCACTAGTGTTACCTCCTTCACGTATGTTACCGTGTGTTACAAATTCACGACTGTTACTGTACAATTTTTCGCGGCCATAATCAAAAAACCAGTTAAAAATCCTACTAGAACCATTTTTTACTTCTACGCGGACGAAGTCGGGGGCAACAGCTAGTTTTAATATAAGTGAGAATATAAGTAAAGGATTGTTCATTTGATACTTGGTGTGTAGGTAGCCTTTTTGGATTTTTAAACATATTAAAAAATCACATTTCTCACAATAAAGACAATTTGTGCAGCCTTTTAATTATAGATATTATAGTGTACACTACTCCTAACAATCGATCACGAATGTTACGTAACACATATGGTAACACACGTATCATTCGTGAATCATAACACATGCAGACATAACTTAAAAAACAATTGTTGTCGTAAGTAGTAGGATGCCGCGTAGTTTGATTATTGACATTGCGAAGCAGACTTTGATGGGAAACTGCACTTTCTTGAATTCGAAGGGGTAATTTGATGATGTTAGGGGAATCCTAAGAATAAATACAGATTCTCCTCGAGAACAACCGGTCAGTATACTTGCCTTGCAATGCAATGTTTTTACTTGCAATCTGGTGCCTCATTGGTCATTTCGCCAGTTCGCGTCCATTTAGTGCAGTTGGCAAGTTTGAAGAAGAAGATAAAAATGTTTCAGCACTAGTTTCAATGAAAAAGTTATGTAATGTGTTCATTATATAGTCTACTATAGGGTTCGCTTTCAGTTTTGTTTGAAACTGTTTTTTTTTATAAATAGACAAACTTCAAAAATACGCGTTTTACCCACTTTGCGTCCAAAAAATCTAAATTGCGTCCACCCATAGACCATTTTGCGTCCACCAGCTAAGAAATCCAAAGAAAAGGAATGTAGTGTAGGGGTGATATTTTTAAGAAAATGTAAAGAAAATTTGTATTTTAACAGATTCTTTATTCAAGAATATAGTTATTTGAAAATCAACATTATTAACATTAATAAATCACTATAAAGAAAATAAGAATACCTATTTATTCTTCTCAACATTAATAGAACTTAAAACAAATCTACTTAAAAAAAACGAAACATTATTCTGAAACAGGTAATTAATAATTTTCAACCTTTTAAAGGTTGCAGGTCAACAACAATCAGTTCTGTTAATTTTACCCTAAAATCACGATATTACAATATCACTGAAGATCAGCTTTGATTGATAAGTTGTTGGCTATATTATAGCAACAAAACAACACAATAGTTTTGTCTAATCCTACTACTAAAAGAAATGTTGAATCATAATATTATGATTATGAGGCAATGTATGATTACTATTGCCTTCGAATTTTAATTAATCACACAAGACACATTCAAAAGAAGTATCTTTGGCTTCTGAATAACTTAATCCTAGAAATCGCGTGCATTTCAGATGATACCATCTAATACACTTGTCACAGCCAATGTTTTTCTCTTCGTCATCTTCTACATCAGAAATTAATACATCGTCACATTCAGCACATTTCATTAGCTCCACGGCTGGTACATTTTCTTTCTCAGATTCCACATCTATCGACTCTATCGTTTCCTGTGTGACTTTTATCTTCTTTTTTCGATTCGAAGCAGTTTTTTGAACCTTTCGAGCTCTCTCCTGTTCTTTTTTCTCTATTCGTTCTAACTTTCTTTTTCGTATTGCTTCCTGTTTTTCGTTCTTGATCTGCTCTTTATCTTCGTAAAACTTTCTCCATGCAGCAGAAGATATGGCTGCTGGAGTCCTTTGCTTATTAGGTTTTCTTGCTTCTTTAGAAATTTCAGGCAGCATCAGTTGGTTTTTAAATGGATCACAGGTTTTTTTTTGGCTTGAATCGCCAACAGCTGCTGAAGATGGTTGTACTAGAGGAGAGTTTTCTGTAGGTAAAACGAAGGATGGCGATACAATTGATACTGTATGAATCAAAGAGGTTAGAGGCGGTTCTGGCGTTTGTTCCTTAGTAGGAGTTTCTTTTTCAACACTTGACGTAGTGGGAGTGGGAGTTGATAATACAATATCTCTTAATGGTAGAATTAGAACGTCGTCTAAGGCCACGATAGAGTCAACATCAAGGCCTGAAAGGTGTAACGTCGAAAGAGACAAATCAGGGAACGAATTGTTTTTGTTGGTATCAAGAGTTTTATAATTATCCTGATATAGTGTGATTTCATCATAGTCAATTTTAGAAGAAGCTAGATTTCTATTGCTGGTGATTTTTGATGTGCAAGGCTCGGCATTGGAGGGAGAGTATTTTTCAAACTATTGACTGCTCTCGTAATAGTTCGAATAGTGGGTAATATGTTGTGACTGTTGATCAACGTCCTGTACATTTTCCAAAGTATTTCTTACACATTTAGTGTAATCAGGACTATTTGCATCGAATGGGTAAAGACCACATCGCTTAAAGCCATTTTTGATGTTGTCGGCCATGTTAGGATGTTGTAATGCTACATTTAATAATGTGCAAAAGTTTGTTTTTGTAACGGCAGAATTCAAATTTTCTGGTTTTTCATAAGAATGCGCGGACTGTTGATTTCGAATATTTTTTACTGGTGCAAAGACGCGTCAGCTGGCTGTAAAATATGGGTGGTGTTGGACGGCAGGGCATACAAAATAATTTGCAGTTCTTCGCATAACGTACTTAGCATTAATGATATATGTGAGACATATTTTCGAGAATTTTTATAAGTAGGTCCGAAAAATTGACGCGAATAGGGTGATGGACGCGAACTGGCGAAATGATCCTATTTCATTTATGACAGGCTTGTTCGTTTTTTGGTGCTAGGATGGCACGCTCGCATAACCATTCTGCAGGTTTTATCGTGAATATTATTCATGTTTGGGTAAATTTTAGCTATAAGCTCTTCTACAGTGGAAACAATTGTGCCTAAAATTGTAAAATTATATTATTATCCAGTTCCGGGAAATCACCATTTCCTATTTTAAGCAACAGGTCTGAGAACTGTTCGGCAGTAATAGATACCCTCGGATGGACTCTCATATTTTTGGTAAGGCTCAGTTTTGTCACTGAAGGCCACAAATGAAGACCGCTTCACTCACGCTTTAACTGCGTCCGCTCGCGTTCCTCTGGGCACTACTGGTAAAGTCTGTCGGAAATCGCCTGCTAACAATACATTAACTCCTCCCATTTGACAATTATTATTCCTAATATCTTGTAAAGATCTATTTAGGGCTTCTAAACCACCTTTATGAGCCATAGTACTCGCATCCCAAACAATTAATTTCGTTTTGCGGAGTACTTCTGCTATATTACTTTGTTTGGGTATATTGCAGGGTGGGGTATCGGTTTGTATCAATTCGAGAGGAAGTTTAAACGCGGTGTGTGCAATTTTACCTCCTTCCTTCAACCTTTTTTGAATAAAATAGGATTGAGTTTTCAAACATGGTTCAAAATAAAATGTGATTTAAATCAAAAGCACTAAGGAGTACCTATTCATATCAACTTCGAAGCAAATCACCCCCAAAATAACTTTCAACCCCTTTTTAAACCCGTTAGGGGATGAATTTCAATAAAATACGAAACACGTCTTCTATCAATTCTGTTAAAGAATGTTTATGCAAAATTTGAAGTAGATCGCGTTGTCCCATACAAACTTTGCCCCCCCTTTATCGTCAAGTTGGCGTACCCGTCGAAGATATGGATCTGGATCTGATGATTCCAAAAAATAGTATCCAAATAGTACCGAATTAGTATAGAGTTCGAAAAAATTGTACCTTTGTAATTTTGGAGATATGACCTCTGTTTCACGGGTACGCTAACTTGACGTCAAGCTGGCGTACCAAGTTTGGATCTCGAGAACGGTGCTGTTCCCAAAAGTGCTGTATAAAGGTAAGGGTATCGTCGTTAAAATTTGTACCATAACATTTGTGAATCAGTAACACACGTTGGCCATCTCCATAACATTCCAGATAACGTAACGATCGTGAGTTTCATAAAGGTCTGTTTAAAAGGAAAGTCAAAATGTCAGTTTAATTATTTTTATTGGGAAATATAGAATGGTATTTTATACATAAAATAACCGTTTAAATTATAATATTATATTTAGTTTTAGTAAATCTTAAATTTATTCAAGTCATCGTCGAATTATAGAACTCCGCGACGATTTTTGATAGGATCGTTCAAAACTTTGGTAACATCGAAAATACACATGTCTAATATGTCTTCTGCTTGTGGCCAGTAGAATAAACCCTTCGTATTCTTACGCATGAACTTAACTTTTAGATTGATTCCGTTAACTTCAAGGATTTGCCCGACGTAATATTTTGTAGTCTTATTTGTCTTAAACCTAACTAAAACGTATTTGTCTTTAACAATAGGCTGATTATCAACAATTTTTATCCCTGACGGACCTGGAATATTATGATTTATATTTTCTTGATGGTGTATATAATCTGTATTTAGTTCTTTGGTTTCGAACGGGATGGTACTTCTTTTATTAAAATTCCTGTATTTTCATCTAACATCCTACATGGTTTAGAATCTTTTGAATGCGTTGCAGGAATTGAATCAGAGCTGTCAGATACGAAGCCATCGATGCTGTCATCTGTTTCAATGTACTCTAATTCGTCACTGTCCTCCGAACTATCAGATATCTCAAGCCTCCCTTTTTTACTTTTTTTTTTATTTGAGTATCAGGTAATGTCGCTTCTAAGAACTGTTCGTCAGATTTTGTTGTATCTAATGGCCAAATACCAGCTGCCCTAAAATCATTTGCTGCTTACTCAATATTGCTGATCAAATTGAAGGCTTTGGTAAAAAAAAAAAAAAAAACATTTTGAGGAAATATAGCCTTTCTTTCAGTTTTTGGAGTCTTAATAACTTCTTTCTTGAGATAGTCATATGCCGTATCAAGGCAGTCATATTGCTCACGGTAAAATGAATCCCAGACATCTCTGAATTTTTTCAACATTGCATTCTCCGGAGAGCTTTACGGCCCAAAACAAAGTGTAAATATTTTTGAAAGCATTATTTCTAATACGTGATGGCGACAAGCAAGCCATTACAGTTCACGCCTAATTCTTGCTTCTGGGAGAGCTCATTTGTTTGGTACCGGTGTAGACGCAGTTGTGTCAAAACTCTTAATTTGGACTTGATTCGTGAGATTCCACTGTTCCATTAACTCGAAAACAGCATCAGATGTGTTTTCCCCGTCCCTGCAGTAAATTTGGGTACGCCCAGCAATTTTTCGCAAGACGTGGAGACTATACATCTCCCTTTTTAGTTATTTATTAGAATTAATTTGTACCCATTAGGTTTGTTTGTTGCACTTTTGTGTTCGTTTTAGATAAAACACTAATGTCATTGTTGAAAAAAAGACTTAGTGCTGAGTTTCTACAAAAAGATGTGGATGGAGTTGCTTCATTAATTGCACGGTTTTAAATTGAGACTTAAATATTTAAATGATGCGAAATTAATAAAACACCTCTCCTGCAGTATGGCTCTTTATTACAGCTGACTTTGCTTTTTATTATTCTATTTATGCCTCAACATTCTGACAGAAGAGCAACAAGGTCGTGTTAACGGTTCGGTTATCTATTGATTTGGATAACTATTTTATTGCTTCTGCCCAAATATGATTCTAATACTAAAAAAGCTCCTATACACGCTGCTCGGCATATTGAAGAGGAAAGTTTTCACTTACTGAGGGGTAACCAAACCTGGTGAGTAGCTGCAGAACCTCACCAGGATTCACTCTGACCTTGCCTCGAACTACACTACTTGTGATGACTGCCCTCATCCAACATCAAAAGCGTAACGTGCAGAAAAATAAAGCTGGTGAGTCAGGCTTGACGTTTGGTCTGTGGCTTGCTCGTCGTAGACGTAGAAGAAAAGAGAGAGACCAAACCGAAGCCAGACAGACAACTCAAATGTAAGGTTTAATCAAAGCGCCATGATCAATCAAAGCGCAAGGAACAAAACACAACAAATCAAACATGAAAACATGAAAAACACAAAACAACACATGTGGAGAACTAGTGGACTGTAAATGAAAGTTGAGGTTAAAGTATGAATGGGTGTTTATTCCTACAGAGATACAGTGACGTGATAAAAAATAACGGTTTAGGCCTGAAAGTCGTCCTCGTGCCAGCTAGGATGAACAGCGACTGAGGCTCTAAGCCATTTCTTCTAATTAGCTGGCACGAGGGGGACTTGCAGGCCAGGTACAAATTAGCATATAAAAACAGGTTAAATATCAAAAGATAAAGAGCGTTGTCCACAACACATGAAACAAAACATGAATTCTGAAGCGAAACTAAAACCCCGCCCTTGAAGATCCGGAAGCTATTCCTTCCGTTTCCCAAACCCAAGGTTGCTTGCTAAGTGCAATGTCATGAACTGTAGCTGTAGAAGTTGATGAAAGTTATTGTTTCCAGGTACTTATAATTAAAAATATATGGGTTCACTATCCTGAAAAAGTAACAGACTCGTGTTAATAATCTCGAAAATCCAAAGACTACAAAAATACTGCTGAAAGCCATCATACAAACAAACCTAAAGCAGTTCCTCCGGGGGGCCTCATCCATGGGGACACAGGATACACCGATTAATTGATCTTTGAATAAAAACAATGGTCGAAATGCTTTTTCTTTAATTTCTAGGTTTAATAATAATAAAACCTAGTTCGGAATTGATTCCAATTTAAAAATTTGATAAGCTTCTAACTAAACGAGTTCCTAGTTTTCACAAGCTTCACTAGATGTCACTAAACGCTACGTTACAGTGGATAACGTTTGGAACACTTGCCGTCGACCATGCATGGTGATTGGCGGTTGATGGTGCCACACGGTCCATGAATCATATTCGTAATAACAACATCATGTCGGTCTGGATCTGTTTCGGAATCAGGAATCTCTGCACATATGATATCATCTATTTAATCTGGTCGAATTCTTTCTACTAACCAAATAAAAATGTGTGCATGCGGCAAGCCTCGTTTTTGCCATTCGATTGAATACATCCAGCATCGAGTAATCACAAAGACGTGTTGTTTAACAATGTAATTCATCAGCGAACGGATTTTTTGCTTGACACGTGCGGTGATGTCGTGCCGATCATTTGATGTTTGTCCGGGAAGCAGTATGTAAACAATTTATATCCATTGTAATCCACATGTAAATGTAATGTTAAGGCTACACACATCGCGATAGAATTATCGCGATAAAACTTCGTCTTCGGCCTACGGCGAATGTGCATGGCCACACTGCTATAGAGAGCATTGCCGCAGAGTTTATCGCGGAAAAATGGACGAAGCTGTCGCTCTGAATTTTATGGCGCTCAACAATTATTCTTTAGGGTTCCATAGTATAGGCTCATCCTCGTAATTTGAAATAAATTCCAAGATTCTGTCATTACTCCAATCCATCGTGAACAACCATGAAATCGTAAACAATACGTCGCCGCTTGCAGTTGACATTACGTCCGCTACGCACTTTGAAGTTGAGCCGACTGAAGTGTGGCCGCGCAAGCGAAGTTCATCGCGATAAAAGCCTTTGATGTGCGCAAATTTACCGACAGCGGGGCGAACGGGCTTCGGCTTCGGGCGAAGTGCCGAAGTATTCGCGAATATTCGGCTACATACATCGCGATAATGCGAATATTCGCGTTATCGCGATGTGTGTAGCCGTAGCATAATGAATAGGTCTGGCCGACCATGATGAACATATGTCATTGCATCTTGCGCATATTCATGCATGTGACGCGGGCTACCTATATATGTCGCTGGTAAAATAGTTATTCGACCAACATTAGATACATCTCCTTAGGTGCTAATTGCATCGCGTAGGTAAATGGTGATACTCTTCCGAACGCTATTTGGCTTGGTTCAAACTAATAAAAGTTAGGCGCTCTGTTTCAATTTTGACGTAATATTGTTGAAACAATTGATGAAATCGCAACAAATAATTGGCAGCATTTTGACGCATCATCAAACGATATGTGTAATAATTCATCGAACTACCCTTCGTGTTAGTTTCCTCACCTGAAATAAATACAGTAAAATAGTTATTTTATGTAAAACTCACGTTCATATTCCTTGAAGAGGTGGACAGAATTTGACCACTAAATCCCCAAAGTCACTTTTAGCATTCTATGGTATTGATACTCCCCATTTAATGGATTAATAATCTTGATATTGAAGTGACATCCATCGTCTCCTTGCCAAACCATCAGCGGGTATTGCAACGTGTCATATGAACGGTTTTTTTTACGTATAAGCACAATATCGCGTGCTTCCAAGTTTTCACCAACAATCAGGATTGCAACTTCAAATATTGTTGGAGCGTTAAATGTGCGCTCGTGTTTCACGACCGGTGAAACAAATTACTTCGAACGATCAAATTTTGAAATTTAAAGTAAAGAATAAGAGAATTAGAAAAGTACGTTAATGCCAGCACACATTTAGTAAGAGGTTTCATGTACAAAAAGGTCCAATAGCTCGAGAAATCTTACAGGATTAAATCTGTAATGCTGCACTATTTGTTCGATGATTCACTAAAAAAGTACAAATATTCAATGTCAATGTTAATGTTTGCACACGAACGCCGAGAACAGCAACCCATTATACACCATGAGGGAAGATTCTGTCTGTTCGTGAGGGCACAGCGTATGGGTCAGATACAAGCAAAAGGCTTTCAATGTTCTGCGTATCTAATATAACAACGCATTTTGAAGGTTAAAGTCGTGCTAAACGGTGGACCTTGCTGGTTTACAACCGTGTAGAAGGTGGTGTGCTACCAAATTTACTTTGACCTTGCAACGGCCTTGGTGGACGGGCGTGTGTTGGCGACCGCGGTCGGGCACCGCCGTTAATGGGGATGTCCCGCTTCTGTAACGCGTCGGGAATGGTTGCGGAGGCTCGATTATACATTTTCGAAGTAAACTTGTTATTTTCATTTTACACGTTTCTCTTTCGCTGTCGAGTAACGAAGCCAATCTATCCCAAGCGTCTTCTTTATTTAATTTGTTATAATGCTCTGGATGAGCTAGGTTCCACAACACAGTTCTTCTCTGTATTTTTCTACAAAATACCGTTTTTTCTTTGTTCCACTCCATGTTTCAAGAAATAAATTAAATAATTACGAGAGGAACGACGTACCGCGTGCGTTCGTGACGACTTGCAACAGCGTACTGACTGAACCGCGTAACAGTCAAAGGATTTGCCAAAAAACCAACAGCCGGGGTGGAGCACTCAAAGCGAGCAACGAGCGGCTCGTTACTCGCTGGTTTCCCCGTAACACGAAGTACTAACTGCACGAATGCTTGCTGTGTTACATGTTACATTACATCTCGTAGCGTTGGTCAGTACCCACCTTAATGCGAAAACGTATTGCATCCCTGATGTGTCGGGTCCAACTACTATCTGGCACTCATACTTTTATGCAACACTGGACAGGGGTGCACTCTTAACCTCTATCTTATAATAATAGCGTAATTTTATATTTTTTGTCTAATCTTATATTCAATGGCACAACATTCTCGTTTTTGATAACATTTATTTAAATATACAAATTAAAACTTTCGGTACTATTATATTATATTATTATATTAGATTATATTATTATTATTATTATAGATTTTATGCACAGGCAGCTTATAGCTGATACGTGCATAATTAGTGTCCCGTTGTGTTTTTTAATTTAAAATGTTTATCAAGTCTATTTTTAAAAGAGTTAACTGAGGGTGCACTTATCACTGTCTCCGGCAAACTGTTCCACACTTTCACTGCGCGGTTTGATAGGAAGTGGCGCCTGGGGTTGCTAGTGCTCAAGGAGCGTGACAGCTTCAAAGAGTGCCCTCTCAGGGTTGTGTTTTTATTCTTTATGAATAGTTAACATCATAGCATCCTTGCAGTATCTTGTAAGTCTCGATCAAATCACCACGCTGCCTGCGTTGTTCTAAAGTTGTTAGAGTTCTTTCAGCCTTTGTTCATAATCCTTGTCTCGAAGACAAGGCACTATTTTTGTTGCTCTCCTTTGAACCTTTTCTAAAAGATTTATGTCTTTTTGGAAATATGGACTCCAAATTTGAAAAGCATATTCCAATAATGGCCTGACATAAGTCTTGTAGAGTCTGATGAAAAGGTGCTTATCGATATATGAAAACGCTTTCCGAATGACAAACAGCAAGGAGTTAGCTTTTTTGGTGATACCTATTATATGTTGTTCCCACTTTAGGTTATAAGTAATGGTAACACCTAAGTCCCTAACACTAGAAACACTAGAAATAAACACGTCTTTACTCAGGAATTATTGTCGGAAATAGTCCGACAGGTTTCGGACTTGTATGCAGTCCTTCTTAATTTATTTAAATGCCCTAAGTCTATTTGTAAATTGTTTATATATATATTATTTGATTCTAATATAAATATTATATATGTTTCGTTGTTATGTAACTCGAGGATATTTTAATTTAAATGTTATATTCTTAAATGTTACTTGTGTTTGTGTTATGGATGTGCCAAACGTCTAAGATACATAATGATTATTGTAATTAATTTAAAATGGAATGGCTGTAGTTTCTAAATCAACATTTAAATCGCCACCACGCATTTAAAGCGCACTAGATCTCTTCGAGTAAATGGTCAGTTGATTATGGTCTTGGGAGTAATGGATGGAGATGGTGGCTTGTAGTCAGAAATGATGTTGAATTTCTTGCCTATAAGATATATAGATATATTGTGACGAAAAAAATTAATTTGTGAATATAAAAATAAAAAGCGTTATACTTTAATAATTGAAATTAAATGTTATAAGAATTGGTGACCAAAATTAATACAGCTCTAAGCTCTATAAATAAATAACAAAAATAGTTCAGGCGCCACGACAACCAACCTAAAGAAATAAAACCTGGGAAGCTAGTGGAAAAGAAAATAAGTGAAGAATTAGCTTCGCGGAGGTGAAAAATATTTATTTTAAAGAATGTGAGGAAAACATCAAATTTAAATCAGAAGGGTAACGCGGTGGAAAACCTTTGTTTATCTTACAAGAAAGAAGTGGAATGAAACATTATAATTCACAGCGAAAGTTCATGACAACGTTAAAATCTACGTTAATTAAGAAGGTAAGGAAAAATTGTTAGAAAACATTTTTAAGAAAATATTAACAAAACGCGTTCTAACACGTCAGTAAAACGCTATAAAAATGTCTCAAAAAACATCTAAAAAAACGTAACAAACCGTTAAAAAACCAATAAAAAAACTACAAAGAAAACGCTCAGACGAGCTGAAAAAAACATCAAAAACATTCATTAGAATTTGCTTTAAACGTCGTCAACAAACAAACACACGGCGAACATACAATCGGTAAATTAGTAAATAGAATACTTACCGTTTTGTTTTTAAAATAGGCACGGCGCTTCAATAGCTGCATGGTCGTAACAAACCAAATTCGTCCAAAGGACTGTGAACAAAACAGAAGCCCATTTAATACGGAACTTGATGACGAACAAAGAAAAAACGTGTATTTCAAATTGGGAACAAAACTCACTGAATTTCGTGAAAATAACGTTCACACCATAGTGATAAAGAATGGGGAGCACGTTTCGCTTGTGCCCGCAACAAAAACTTGCACCAATTGCCTGATTTAATTAGATTATGCTTTTCAAAAAGGTGTTTTCTCAATGACAGCGAATGAAAGAAGAAAAAAAAAACAATGGACCAAGGACAATACCAGCCCTAAAAACTTTGAAATCCAATTAAGCCTACGTTAAACTGTTAAATTAACAGAACGATATGTCAGACGTGACAATTAGCACACCCACAAACCTTCAATTATAAATACCAACATGCCGCGAAAACAAGGCTCTTCCCTAAAACGATTAAAAAGTTACACTTCATTAAAAAGTTTTTATTATCTGTGGTACAGTTTGACAGATTGTAATTATCAATTTTAGTAAACAAACATTTCTAATACGAATCTAAAAGAAAACTAGCAATTAAAGTGAGTACACGTAACGAACCTAAATACGTACGTTTCAATATCGTTTCTCACACGCCCACACTATGCTTAATGACTTTTTTCCGTTTGATAGTATCTTTTTTCTGTGTCAGTTAAAGATGTATTAGTGTATTTCACTTCAACAGGTTGTTTCTGTGCTTTCTCAACTACATGTTGAATCTGTACTGCAGCAATACTCGTACCTACTGGGCTGGCATCTTCTTCTTATTTGAAGTTTGTGAACTTCTTCTTTTTCTGTAACCCTTCGTAGCGGCTGTGTTAGTACTAAATCCAGGATAAATCTGAATGAGAAATTTACCAGTCCTATAAAACTCTCACTTCTTCCTTGTTTGATGGAGCTCTGAATTCCTAAATAACTTCCTGGCTTGTACGGGTAGAGATTGAGATATGACCATTCCTTAACTGGTGTCTCTGACGTGAGCAATGTAGTGTCTGGAATGATGGGAAATTTATGATTTACATTCATTGTTAATGATACAAATGCAGTCGAGTATAGTAAACTAAACTATAGTGATTTATGAAATTAAGTCAAAACGAAATAAAACAATTTTTTCATGTTTTATTATTTGTAGTTTTATAATTGTTTTAATATAGGTACTGTCGTTTAACTTATGTTTATTTTCAGGTTTGGAGTTGGTCATGACACTCTACGAAACATGTTCTCTGATATAGACCCGGTTGAGTTGGGGATTTGGCACAATAGTATGCCGTATCTACCCTCTTTATATTATTACTATAAAGGTGCCGGGTTTGCCTGCGCCTCACGGCTGCTATCAGGAAGTCTCGGAGAAACAAAATAAGAACGCATTGATCCCGGAAACTTGTAATTAACATACAACAGGCACATAGGTTTAAGCTAATCTATACAAAGATTCAGATGGATATCCAATGGACCATATAATTAGAACAAGTGCACTCGACAGGAGCTCGAGCAAGAAGGGATGCCAGTAAAAGAAAAGTGTTGTCATTCATACACACTCAATACATGCCATGCATTATCATTAAGTTTAATGCGTACATGCACTATCAATCTTAATACTTCCCCCCATGCATACGATTTTAATGCATAAGGGGAAGTACTAATATTGATAGTGATCGCACTACATCACTGTATAGTTCATTCTTCATACTCGCAGTCTCCAAATTTGATACAAGGGAATCATGTTCAACTGGCAGTCCGCTTAACAATATCTCCGCTACCTCAATGTCCTCTATTGCTTTTCCGATATCAGCCAATTGTTGCACTACTGTCATTACAGACTCAATATAGTCTGACATTGAGCTAAATGAGCTGTACTCCACCCGATGCAGCTATCTCAATAACAGCACTCTTCGTACTAGACCAGAATTCTCAAACACATCAGCCAGGCTCTTCCATGCCTCTTTGGCCGTTTTGGAATTTCTTACGTATTGGTAAAGGTTGTTTTTTAACTCTAAGCAAATGCGGGCGAGGGCGCGCTGGTCACGCAAGTTTTGACCCTCCGTAGTACCATTTTTAACAACGTCCCATAATCCATCGTGCATTAAGGACATTCTCACGGCAAATTCCATTTTTAGAGTATCACGAAGTTTTCTCTTGATGTGCAATTTTTTTGTTTTTTATTTGCACGGGGAGTCCTTACCTATCTGGGCGTAAGGTACACTCGACACAAACTTCGTAGTAGTGTCCCTCACGATTTTCGCCGTTTTATTTTATTATTCAAAAATTTTAGCGCTCGCTAGAAGGCAAAATTCTATGCATTTATTTGGTCAAGGCAACTCCCGATGTATCGCTTGTAAAATTGACTAACCAGGGATTTATCCTTTCCTGCGATGCTTAGCCATCTTGAAACTTTCGCCGAGAGGGTCACCTCTAGATACATCACCATCCTCATCACTGCCTTTAACCTGTATGCGGTTAGACGTAAGTCAATTACGTTAAGGCAGTGATGAGGATGTAGTCAAGGCACTGAAGTAATTTATTTGGAGATATTCCGTAAAACTAGATCATCTTCCAAATATTTCCGCTACTGCGATCAATAAACATCATCCAAAATCAATGACTACAATTGGTGGAATTTGTGCGTTAGCTGCAAGTAATAAACATGAGGAATTTGGGTTTTATTGAGAGAAACACGAGTGCGTTGCGCAGCGCTTTTATTGCCTTTGAAAGCCTTACTTCTAACGCATACTTTGCAACTATTCCAAATTAACAACGAAACTCCACCTAGTAACTGCATACTAATTATTACAGACGATGGTGCAAAGTCAGCGGCAGTAAATATATTACAATTTAATGGACTTATACCAGTACATGTAAAACCAGCAATAGCATTTTTATCAGTGTCAGAAAGAGGAAATGCTTCTCTGACAATTGAAGGAATATAATGGGTATTGTAATGTGAAATGTTTTTAAATAAGGGGTATGGTTTAAGGATGGGTGGTCGAAGCGACCGCTCCACACACTAGACAGGTATCCAATAAAAAAATAAAAAAAACAGAAGCCTCGGGCGCCAGGACCCTGTCCGAGAGATTAAATATAAAAAGATATACCGGTAAGCAAACAAGCGGAGGGCTTGGGCTTTTAATCACAAGCCACGGTGAACAGATTGGTAAAAATAAAAATGCTGTAAATTCAGTTCAGGTGGTATAATAATAACTGAAATTGGTTGAACTACAAAATTTAGAACTTTATGCCTAAAGCTTAAAGGGGTTAATATTGCTATTTAACATTAGTGGATTTTCTTATGGATTCACCAGAGATAAAGTTTACTAATATTAAAAAAGAAGTCACTGACCTTATTTATGTATTAGCTACTGACATAAATAAAATTAAGGCGAAGGTTGGTTCACCGGATCCAAACGGTAGGCGTCGGCTGACGTGCACTAGCTACAGGCCGTTGAACACCGATCTAGCAAGCCGTCTCGTAGAAAGTTTGAGTTTATGCTTATGGCATTTCAAATATTGTTCAAATATTAATCAAACATTATCTAGATCATAATATTCTTATATAAAAAAATTCTAATAATATCCAGATTTTAACTAGATATCATCCAGAAATATACTACTAAAGTTCAAAAAGAAATTCAAAAAGAGTTCAAAAAAAGAAAAAAAAAGACGCAACGGGAGCTGCAAAAGAGAATGAAATTGTTTCGTTTAGAATGGCGTCGCGGCACTTGACAAATTTTGATTAAAGTTATTTGTTATAAAAATCGCAAAACTTACCGCCTATTGAAAGTAGAATCAGCAAAACCATCGTCGCCGGCAGCATCATCCACACGTGGGAGAGCTTACACGGCTATAACAAAAGAATTCGGCATAGACGCCGGCCATTTTTTCAAATGCAGAAATGTAAAATTGATTAATCCAGAAGAATACTCACCGACGGGAAGAAAAACGGTCATCCATTCGGTAGGAGCCTCATGATGAGGATCCCAGAACCCTCAAAACCAACAATTCTCCACTCGAAGCTTCGGATAAATTTGGATAACAATCCCCGATAGAAAAAACAACACCACACGTCACGCAGACTCAAACAGGAAGGACCTCCATTGACAATCCCATCTGTCAATGTCGCTAACCTAATAAAAACAAATACGCCGTAAGCTATTCAAGCTATCTAGAAAAAACGTCAAAATTAAATTGAACCGAACATCCCAACTGTGAAACTGACAGTAACTAATCATGTAGCAAGTAATTAGTAATGACTTGTTACAGTATTCATCGTTTGACTGGGATGATTTCGCATCTAACTGTGTTTATCATTTTCTAGAATGGTCCAAATACTGCTTCCAATGGCTGAAGTTTGTATGTGCAGTGAGGTGGAAAAAAAACACCAAAACGATTTCATTTCTCTTACCAAATTCTAGAGTTTGGATAGATATATTATATGATGCGTGATTGTCGAGCAATAGCAAGCATTTATGATCAATTGTTGCCTTGGCTTGTTTTTGAAATGTTCAAGAAATGGCAAAAACTGCTCTCTGAGCTTGTATTTTGCTGGGTTTTTGGATTGTGCTGATCTATATCTTTTGGCTCCAATTTATAATTATCCATAAAGTCAGCTAGGTTTTAAAAACCTATCGACGTTATTTTCTATTTAAAGCTCGAGGCCTGACACAGTCTCGTTGCTTGAAGGCAACTCAAAGATAGGGTTGATTGTAGTTTTAAAAACCCGGTTTACCATTCCTCGCCTGACACTTGAGTCTCATGCCATTTTACCGGAAAATTCTTACCGTTTCTAATTGCCATCTCGTATGCTAGCTTACGTTAAACACAAAAACAAATTATTATAACACTGCAAACAATTAAATCGTGAATCACTATGCAAAAAGTCATACTGATATATCGTTTGAATACTACGTAAACACAAATGGCCTTTCTCAATATTCAGTCCGGGGATAGATTTGGTTATCTCCTGAAAGAGGAAAAGAAATGGTCGAAATATATACGCCTCATGGTTTCTTTTTTATAGTTTTGAAAAGTCACAAATATTTTTTGGCTCCCCAATCCCATTTTGATGCCTCTTCCTCAGTAAAATTGCAGTGTTCAAATTCTTGCATATAGTAAGAAGTCTTATATCAAGCCTGATGCAACAGCTCTAACAATATTTTTAAATCGCCACTTCTTTGGTTTTCTTGGGTTACACTGCTTTTATCCGGCTTTGTTACTAAGGATGGTATAGTCATTTCGTCAATGCTAAACCTTTTTTCTTCTTTGACAACAAGACAGTTTCGGCATATTTTATCTGCTATAAAGCTTATTTTATAGTATGGGTCATTTTCGGCGTCATTGTTGTCCACAAAGTTAAAGTATCGCCTTGTTTGCTGGTATCGTTTTAAAGTCATATTATCTGCAACTGATGAATATCTTGTTTGAGCGTGTCAATAAATCTTGATTATTGTCACGCTGTTCTTCGAACACCAATATAATGTCCATAATTATGTATTGCTGCATCTGGGCGTGTCAACACTCCGTTTGGTAAACATCAACGATATCGCTCCATTTCGAAACTTTGTCATCACATGTTATATCTTTGGTTAAAAAGTTGTTCCTTATTCCGTTGATAAGATGAGGAGGGTCGAAGAAAACACTCAGGTTCATCCCTCTTATTGTAATAACATCATCTGGAAATATTGGGTTGCCAGCCTTTATTCGGTCTCTTCTTGTGTCTTCAAGTAGGCTGTTCAAGGCAGACTGGAATGATTGCCCCTGGTTACTAATTACCGCAACGTGTATTAGGTGCCTATCAGTGATCGCACTAATCACCTCTTTTAAAATGATTTTCATCTCGTCCTTGGGGCGCGCCTTCACACAAAAAGAATACACAATAGGCCACTTGTGGATACTCTCTGCATGAAAGAAAGAAAGAAAGAACAAACATTTATTCGTAACAGAGCACAAGCATCACAAGCTGAAAAACTAGAAAAAGTAGAAAATAGTGCCAACTGTTACGAAAAGGTCCCAACTCAGCATAATGCTAGCTTAGGCGCCAGAACTGGTCTTCCGTTGGAACCATCTGGTTAATTCACGGCAGATACAAAGAAGAATAACATAAAAACAGGACAAAAGATCGAAATAACACATAAGCAAAAAACGGAACGCAATAATATGGCGTAAACTGGAACAGAGAGTTTTTTTTGTTTTGGCAAGTGCCGGGTGAATCGTGAATCGATAAGAAGAATTTGGATTATATATTATTTTTACATGGACATGGATAAGTTATTCGAAATTGCTAATCGGGAAAGTTATACAAAAACAAAGCTTAAGTGGAACATAATATAATGGTCGTATGGTGCAATGATATGGGGAAATTCCACTGATTCTCGTCGAGTAATGATCCTGCAGAAACGGGCAGTGTTGCCACCTTAGTTTTAGTAATGGGGGCAATTGAAGAAGCTAAAAAGGGCTAGATCGGGCTAAAAGGAGCACAAAAAGAGTTGGTGTAAAATAGGCTAAAAAAAACCTGTACTAATGATTTCAATTATGTATTTATTTTTTAGTTTAAATCATAATATTTTTTTTCAAACTAAGATTCAAAAATTAAAAATATTAGTTATTTTACAAACTAAAATTAGCAAATTTTCCGTTTAAAATTTTTAAAAGAACCATTTAGTAGCTATTATCCAAAACAAATCAAAATTAAACAGATTTAAAATTTAAAACATAATTATTTACCTTGCTATCAACAAAAAAAAACTAACAAAATTTAACAGAAAATACCAAAAAGTAATCAAAAGTCAAAGTCATCATCTGAATCCTCCAAAATCTCATTTGGCGGAGCAGAAGAAGTGGATGGCTCATTTAAATTTGTGGTATTTTTCGATAATTTGAAAGTGTATTTGAAATTACTCCCACATTTTTGAATTATGTCCTTAGGAATCTTGTGAGAAAAGCAAGACTGTTTGAGTCGTTTCAATCCCCATCTTATGTTTAAAATTGCAGTCATTGTTTTCAACGCCATCCTGTTTCTCGTTTTGGTTTTGATTAAGTTCATTGAACTGAAGACGCGCTCTACATCGGCGTTAGAATGGGGTAAAGATAAAATAATTTTCGCCAAATTTCCAAGCTCCTGATACGGCTTGTTTCCGGCGGCATCCTTATGAACAAGCACTTCACACCAAAATTTTACGCTGTCTTCTTTATTCTCCCAATCTTGATTAGCAATGTGTCTATATTTTGTCAAAATTTTATCAAGTTCTTCAGGCTGCACACCGAACACTTCAGCAAGTTTAACGATGGGTAGTACAGATTTGTCTTTTTTAAATGTTTCTTTAACAGAAAGAATTGTCATGGTCTCTAGGTTTTTGAAGTTTTTTGGCAGGCGCTGCTGTAATTGACTTATTAATTTCAGAGTAAAATCAATGCATCTTTGTTTGAGTGCTTTCTTTTCAGGTTCTTCTAGACTCGACTTACTTAAAGAATCTTCAAACACGTATCCCATGTATGGGTTGGGATCAACGTAATCATTGACTCGTTGAACAAAATAGTCTATTCGTGAATTTGGGTTGATAATTTTATGGCATAAACTTTCAATGAGTCGTTTCAGCGTATCTAGGACTAGTACCGGATCTGTACCTTTGCCTTCAAATATTTTCAATAATTGCTGAACTTCATTAAGCACTGATTTTAGGTAAATTAAATACAATTTATTCCTCTCATCTTGCAACATTGAATGCAGTAATGTAGCTGTGTGGCAATTTTCTGGCGTCTGTGACATTTGGAAATGAAGTTTGAGTTCATCCCATTGAGAAAGAATTCGAGTAACGGCTGGCTCGATAGAAATCCAGCGAGTACCACACATCCTTAAAATTTTCAGTGGCTTCTCACCCACATTTATGGTTTCATAAATTTCTTTGTATGCATCTTGTCTTGATGGGGATAGACAAAACCAATTGTATATCTCCCTGACTAAAAATTCAATGTTTCGTGGTATGGTCTCTTGCGAAGCGTGTGATACAGCCAATTGTATGGAGTGGCAAACGCATCTATTTAATACCAAATGCGGTAAGTTATATTCTTCTTTGAGAATTTGAAACACTCCATTATTTATTCCCACCATTACAGAGCCGTTATCTGTTCCGATTCCCATTAACGTTCTAATATCTAATTTAAGGTCATTGATAAGACTGATAAGGGCATCAACTATAGATCTGGCATTTGCAGCAGTCAATGGTAGCACGTCAAAATATCCCATCACTAATATCCCAAGAATATATTCCTCGTAGTTCTTTCATTCGTGTTTTTTTTTTTTTAGTTCCCATCCAGGTAGTACCAATGCCTACGATACTTTTGATATCTTCGACGGTATTTGAAGAGGGAAATAAATTATGAAGAAAAAAAACCCGAATATATTTTGAGTTTTTATTTTTTCGTTAATCATCAGCCAAATAATATGCCATTTCTGATGGAACGTGAGTCCATGTTTTGACATGGTTGTGTAGTTCCTGTTTGGAACGACTCCGTTGCTTTTCAATGGGTTCCCATTTTTTGAATTTTTAGCCGGATCGTGCTTCTTGAGGGTTTGAAGTTCTTGTTCGCATGCGTTGATGCGTCCCATCTTCTCATGCATTGTGCTCAATTCACTTTTAGTCGGTGCGTGAGACATTGTTGATGCAGAATTTTTGTCTGCAGACGAAAAAAAATACAAATAAAACGAGAGTCAATGGCGCGACGAACGATGGTCCGAATTGAGAAGGACCTGTTTAACTGTTGAATTAACAAAAACCGGTAGAAACGAGAATGTTGTATACTCTCAAACAAACCACTCTTAATTACTTAATATATGTATACTAATATATATATACTCATTGACTCGTTGAACAAAATAGTCTATTCGTGAATTTGGGTTGATAATTTTATGGCATAAACTTTCAATGAGTCGTTTCAGCGTATCTAGGACTAGTACCGGATCTGTACCTTTGCCTTCAAATATTTTCAATAATTGCTGAACTTCATTAAGCACTGATTTTAGGTAAATTAAATACAATTTATTCCTCTCATCTTGCAACATTGAATGCAGTAATGTAGCTGTGTGGCAATTTTCTGGCGTCTGTGACATTTGGAAATGAAGTTTGAGTTCATCCCATTGAGAAAGAATTCGAGTAACGGCTGGCTCGATAGAAATCCAGCGAGTACCACACATCCTTAAAATTTTCAGTGGCTTCTCACCCACATTTATGGTTTCATAAATTTCTTTGTATGCATCTTGTCTTGATGGGGATAGACAAAACCAATTGTATATCTCCCTGACTAAAAACTCAATGTTTCGTGGTATGGTCTCTTGCGAAGCGTGTGATACAGCCAATTGTATGGAGTGGCAAACGCATCTATTTAATACCAAATGCGGTAAGTTATATTCTTCTTTGAGAATTTGAAACACTCCATTATTTATTCCCACCATTACAGAGCCGTTATCTGTTCCGATTCCCATTAACGTTCTAATATCTAATTTAAGGTCATTGATAAGACTGATAAGGGCATCAACTATAGATCTGGCATTTGCAGCAGTCAATGGTAGCACGTCAAAATATCCCATCACTAATATCCCAAGAATATATTCCTCGTAGTTCTTTCATTCGTGTTTTTTTTTTTTTTAGTTCCCATCCAGGTAGTACCAATGCCTACGATACTTTTGATATCTTCGACGGTATTTGAAGGGGGAAATAAATTATGAAGAAAAAAAACCCGAATATATTTTGAGTTTTTATTTTTTCGTTAATCATCAGCCAAATAATATGCCATTTCTGATGGAACGTGAGTCCATGTTTTGACATGGTTGCGTAGTTCCTGTTTGGAACGACTCCGTTGCTTTTCAATGGGTTCCCATTTTTTGAATTTTTAGCCGGATCGTGCTTCTTGAGGGTTCGAAGTTCTTGTTCGCATGCGTTGATGCGTCCCATCTTCTCATGCATTGTGCTCAATTCACTTTTAGTCGGTGCGTGAGACATTGTTGATGCAGAATTTTTGTCTGCAGACGAAAAAAAAATACAAATAAAACGAGAGTCAATGACGCGACGAACGATGGTCCGAATTGAGAAGGACCTGTTTAACTGTTGAATTAACAAAAACCGGTAGAAACGAGAATGTTGTATACTCTCAAACAAACCACTCTTAATTACTTAATATATGTATACTAATATATATATATATATATACTCATTGACTCGTTGAACAAAATAGTCTATTCGTGAATTTGGGTTGATAATTTTATGGCATAAACTTTCAATGAGTCGTTTCAGCGTATCTAGGACTAGTACCGGATCTGTACCTTTGCCTTCAAATATTTTCAATAATTGCTGAACTTCATTAAGCACTGATTTTAGGTAAATTAAATACAATTTATTCCTCTCATCTTGCAACATTGAATGCAGTAATGTAGCTGTGTAGCAATTTTCTGGCGTCTGTGACATTTGGAAATGAAGTTTGAGTTCATCCCATTGAGAAAGAATTCGAGTAACGGCTGGCTCGATAGAAATCCAGCGAGTAGCACACATCCTTAAAATTTTCAGTGGCTTCTCACCCACATTTATGGTTTCATAAATTTCTTTGTATGCATCTTGTCTTGATGGGGATAGACAAAACCAATTGTATAATCTCCCTGACTAAAAACTCAATGTTTCGTGGTATGGTCTCTTGCGAAGCGTGTGATACAGCCAATTGTATGGAGTGGCAAACGCATCTATTTAATACCAAATGCGGTAAGTTATATTCTTCTTTGAGAATTTGAAACACTCCATTATTTATTCCCACCATTACAGAGGCGTTATCTGTTCCGATTCCCATTAACGTTCTAATATCTAATTTAAGGTCATTGATAAGACTGATAAGGGCATCAACTATAGATCTGGCATTTGCAGAAGTCAATGGTAGCACGTCAAAATATCCCATCACTAATATCCCAAGAATATATTCCTCGTAGTTCTTTCATTCGTGTTTTTTTTTTTTTTTAGTTCCCATCCAGGTAGTACCAATGCCTACGATACTTTTGATATCTTCGACGGTATTTGAAGGGGGAAATAAATTATGAAGAAAAAAAACCCGAATATATTTTGAGTTTTTATTTTTTCGTTAATCATCAGCCAAATAATATGCCATTTCTGATGGAACGTGAGTCCATGTTTTGACATGGTTGCGTAGTTCCTGTTTGGAACGACTCCGTTGCTTTTCAATGGGTTCCCATTTTTTGAATTTTTAGCCGGATCGTGCTTCTTGAGGGTTCGAAGTTCTTGTTCGCATGCTTTGATGCGTCCCATCTTCTCATGCATTGTGCTCAATTCACTTTTAGTCGGTGCGTGAGACATTGTTGATGCAGAATTTTTGTCTGCAGACGAAAAAAAAATACAAATAAAACGAGAGTCAATGACGCGACGAACAATGGTCCGAATTGAGAAGGACCTGTTTAACTGTTGAATTAACAAAAACCGGTAGACACGAGAATGTTGTATACTCTCAAACAAACCACTCTTAATTACTTAATATATGTATACTAATATATATATACTCATTGACTCGTTGAACAAAATAGTCTATTCGTGAATTTGGGTTGATAATTTTATGGCATAAACTTTCAATGAGTCGTTTCAGTGTATCTAGGACTAGTACCGGATCTGTACCTTTGCCTTCAAATATTTTCAATAATTGCTGAACTTCATTAAGCACTGATTTTAGGTAAATTAAATACAATTTATTCCTCTCATCTTGCAACATTGAATGCAGTAATGTAGCTGTGTGGCAATTTTCTGGCGTCTGTGACATTTGGAAATGAAGTTTGAGTTCATCCCATTGAGAAAGAATTCGAGTAACGGCTGGCTCGATAGAAATCCAGCGAGTACCACACATCCTTAAAATTTTCAGTGGCTTCTCACCCACATTTATGGTTTCATAAATTTCTTTGTATGCATCTTGTCTTGATGGGGATAGACAAAACCAATTGTATATCTCCCTGACTAAAAACTCAATGTTTCGTGGTATGGTCTCTTGCGAAGCGTGTGATACAGCTAGAGAATACAATCCCGAGCATGTTTTTCAATCCCGGGATTACGGGATTTTTGAAGCCTTTTCCCGGGATCCCGGGCCTATCCCGGGATTAGACTATGTGGTTTCTAATTGGGCTAAAATTAAAAAAAAACGAGTAATTAAAAAAAATGTCTTTAATGTATTTGCACAATAGGGTGGGTCACCAATGTATGGAGAAAAAAAAGTTTGAAGTTTTCCTAGGGGCACAGTGACAAAAAGGTGCCACGTCACGAGTTTAAGCAAATCATGAAGTTTGGTGGTGATCAGATTTCATCTTCTGCCTCCGGTTCTATGTCAAAGTTTTCAGAAATAGTGTGAAAAAGAGGTAATCCGCACGTCATGCTAGCTTAACTTAGTTACCATTATCATCGATATTTATATTTAAAAAAAGATTAAATCCATAGTAGTTATTGTATATTTAAGAAAATATAATATTACAAAATATTTTTAAACAATATAATCAACAATAAAAAAAAAAACTTTGTAGGATAATCCTTTTTGCTGTCGAATTTCGGCATCGCTTCCCTCGCGTCAATTTGGGCTTTGATGAAGCCTTCTCTTGATTTTTTCGTGCATAAAGTAGCTGATGATTCAGTAACAGCCTTGACTGCTCTCTCCACTGCTTGTGTGTGACAAGGCAGACGTAGCAAATCCAGTTCTCCTTCGCCTTTGTGTTCAACAAATGACCGGAGATTTTCTTCAGTTATGGATTTTAAAATCGGTGGCTCAGTGACATTTTCAAGTTAAAGTTTAGTTTTGGTAACTGAAAGAGGCGCAATTTTTCGGGTGTTTCTGATCTAGCTTTCAAAATTCGACGAGCAGCTAATTCACGTATGTCCGGCTGAGGATCTGTCAACACTGCTAGCAATAAATTTTCCGGGTGTACGAAGTAACTGTTTCTTTGTATCACTGGATCGATGATAGCTTTCAAAGATGCCGATAAATATCTGCTTTGTTCAATGAGTTTAAACAAATTTCGCGATCCATCTTTGCAACTGGGGTGAGTTTTTATAGAAAACCATACCGGAGCGTAAACTTTGACCATAAATGTTGCAAGAGTAATTAGGTTTGCGGATGGAGTTTTTTTTGAGACATACAGACGGAGAATCCTGTTGGCACGAGTTAACCATCGAGCATGGGACATTTTGCCTGGTTTTGGACTTTACTGTCAAGACGAAACTCTTCTAACCTATTTTTAGGTATTTTAGGGTGAGACTTGAGAAGGCTTTTGCATTTCAAATGATATGATTGCAATATTGCCTTAATTCGTTTTGGTTCTAATGTAGGAATAGAGGCTTTTGTCCATATTTGTGTCAGTTTTTCAATCACGATGGCCTCTATTTCTTTGTAAGTTGGCTCCGTTTTTGTTTCTCCCTCATATTTTAATCTGTGTCAGGTCCACTCATAAAATTTCATCAGATCTTCATAGGTTGGTAAGACATTGTCTTTTAAATCACATAAATCATCAAATAACGGACAATTCCAGTTATTTTGAGTGCGTTCCATTGTTAAAATGGCGCAAAACAAACGACTTTACACTATTACGCAATGCGCGACACTAATTTGTTTACCAGTACTACGCGCGTAATTTCTCTCAACTTACATCCCGCCCCCTGGCCTTTTTTCGCCCCGTTACTTGAACACAACTAAACAACAGTCTCATTTATCGTCACTGTGGGCCGTTACATATTATATCTGTTATGAATAACTAAATCAAAGTATTAATTTCATGCTAGTTACATGACTATAAAAATGTATTTTTTTGAAATTTTCGTCACAATCCGGAGGCAATTATGCTTAACGTAATCAAGTAAAACTTTACGCATCATGTAATTGCACCATTTAGCACCTTTTCATCGGTGAGCCTCTTTGAATATGTAAAAAAAAAAATTTTGACCCACCCTATTGCACAACACAAATCAAAATAAACACAAACCAAAAAACTATACTTTCACAAGAAATTAAAAAACAGCACAAAATAACTATTTAGAATTTCGAAAATATAATCGCAGAAATATCAAAGCATCCAATGTTTGACTTCCGAGCCTGCTTCGTAGTTTATTGCCAACATAAGCAGCAGCTGAAAACGCTCGTTCAGGTTCTACGCTGGTTGGAGGAATAGACAATAGATACTTATATGCTGTTTCTAAGTGATATCCACGAACTCCTCCATTTTCGAACAGGCTCATTTCACGTTTAATACTATTTGCCAACCCCAATTCATTTTGTACTTGTACTTCAGGATCTGGGGATTTCATACTCTTGTTAATTTCCAGCTGTAACTTTTCCTTTAATGTCAATTGGGGTTGGGAGGTTTCTGACCTTAGCTCATCATCTGTTTGTGATCCTGACCTTGGTTCTTCTTCCGTGTTATCTCGACTATTAAGTCTTTTAACAATACTCTTTATTTTCTTTCTCACTAAAGCCTGTGTCGGAACTGGAAATAAGTCGTGCCATTCCAAATCCGATAATAACTGATTTTCATCATCCATTCGTGGATTTTGTAAATAATTTAACACGCCAGTTAAATCATCACTTCGTCGTTGCTTTATACGTTCCACTAAGGATGTTTTAATTTTTTTGGCAAGTGCTGAGTTTTTGCTAGACAGTTGTTTTATAAGAAATTTCAAAGCGGCATCAGCTGTGCATAAATTAGCATCTCGCCGACAGATTGCTTCTACTGTCAACTTAATTGGGGTCAGCACATCAACAATTTTATTTATTAATTCAAAATCAACATCTTCTAAACGAATTGGATGATTGAGATCTATAAGAGCTTTTTGAATGCATGCTTTTAAAAGATAAAATCGCTCCAGCATTGTTAAAAGACTATTCCACCTGGTTTTACAGTCCAAAAGAAGTGACAGCTCTTTTCCATGTTCAATTTTCACATATTTTTGAAGTACTGTTTCATTTTTCAATGGAGATCTTTTGAAATACACTACAACTTTGCGGATTTTCTTTATCAGCTCATTAATATTTTCATATTGTGTTAACTCTGGTACGTGTTCTGGCGCAAGATCATTTTGTGACATTACGATTAAACCTGATTCTGGACAGTCTAAGTCTTCTAAATGGTGTTCATCTTCGCTGTCGTCCATATAATCAACAGTCACAGCTGGTTCATTTATAGTATCATCTGAGGTAGGGCTATCTTGCAAATTATTATGTTTTTCATAAAGCACATCACAGACCGCCAAATTGATACCATGTGCGAGACACAGTTGTTGTTCAGTGCAAACAAGCCGCCCCACCTTTATCATAACATTCGGTCCATCGGTTACAATAGCCACGATGTCAGTTTCTAGGGAAATGTCAAATTTACTTAGACGCTCTTGCAATATACGAAGACAATTTTCAGCTGTCATACTTCCGTAAATAGGAACAAGTCCTAAGTTCCAAAATTTTTTATATGAATGAACGTTGACCGCCATGTATCGTTTATTGGAAGTTGAAGTCCACTCGTCGAAAGAAAGACTAAATCTTTCACCTGCACTTTTCAAATGTTTTAATTCTGCAGTTACTTGCTTTTTGATTTTTTCACTGTAATTCATAACACGTTTTCGAACAGTGACGGCTGACTTTGGTAAATCCGTGTATTTTGCTAAGAGCAATTTTCTCAAATCATCTGAGGTTATGAATACACTGAATGGAAATCCATCTAATGCAATCATTCTTGCCAAAATATCATCCAGACTATCGTCGGCACTTTTAGTAAAATAATCATCTAACTTTCGCTTGGCTGGCGGCGGTGCTGTGTTCAGATTTTCAGAATCTTGACTTGTTGAAGCTGATATAACCTTGATGTTATGTTTTGATAACAAATGTGTATGTAATCCCTTAGTTGATCCACCCAAAGTCTTGAGGATGGCTGGGCATCGTTTACATTTAGCACTATTCCCGTCCTTCGCAACTAAATAATAACTCCACACTGACGTCGTATCACTGTCTTTTTTATGTTTAACAAAGTCTCCCGCCATTTGAAATACTTAATTTCAGATAATTGACTTTTAAATTTTAATGACGTAGCCTACGTAACCCGTCACTGTCAGAACTATAAATGAAAAAAATAAAACCTGATTTGCATATTTATACTTTCGTACAGGGAATCCCCGACGGGAAATACCCGCAACAATATTATGATATGAGATGATCGGGTGATTCCCCTGTTGGTTCGTTGGGGAATTACCTTAAGAGTATTGTATTAAAGTATTCCGAGTGGGGAAGTCCCTTCTACTAAGTTGTACGACAAACATATTATTAGGACTGTACCTGTGTAGTAAATAGTGGGTCCGAGTTGCTTTTTGTCGTAATGTATTAAAATAATCTAGGCAAGGTTATTTTCAAGGCGAAACGGACTACGGAATACAAACTAGACTTGTTTGTGGCAATCCCGAAAATCCCGAGATTAGCCAAGTACAGTCCCGGGATTTTCGGGGCCAGAAAACGGTCGGGATCCCGGGATCCCGAGATTTGGGATCCCGGGATTGTATTCTCTAGATACAGCCAATTGTATGGAGTGGCAAACGCATCTATTTAATACCAAATGCGGTAAGTTATATTCTTCTTTGAGAATTTGAAACACTCCATTATTTATTCCCACCATTACAGAGGCGTTATCTGTTCCGATTCCCATTAACTTTCTAATATGTAATTTAAGGTCATTGATAAGACTGATAAGGGCATCAACTATAGATCTGGCATTTGCAGAAGTCAATGGTAGCACGTCAAAATATCCCATCACTAATATCCCAAGAATATATTCCTCGTAGTTCTTTCATTCGTGTTTTTTTTTTTTTTAGTTCCCATCCATGTAGTACCAATGCCTACGATACTTTTGATATCTTCGACGGTATTTGAAGGGGGAAATAAATTATGAAGAAACAAAACCCGAATATATTTTGAGTTTTTATTTTTTCGTTAATCATCAGCCAAATAATATGCCATTTCTGATGGAACGTGAGTCCATGTTTTGACATGGTTGCGTAGTTCCTGTTTGGAACGACTCCGTTGCTTTTCAATGGGTTCCCATTTTTTGAATTTTTAGCCGGATCGTGCTTCTTGAGGGTTCGAAGTTCTTGTTCGCATGCGTTGATGCGTCCCATCTTCTGATGCATTGTGCTCAATTCACTTTTAGTCGGTGCGTGAGACATTGTTGATGCAGAATTTTTGTCTGCAGACGAAAAAAAAATACAAATAAAACGAGAGTCAATGACGCGACGAACGATGGTCCGAATTGAGAAGGACCTGTTTAACTGTTGAATTAACAAAAACCGGTAGAAACGAGAAGGATTTCGTCGATCTCTTTAGACTCTATAATGAAATTCCAATGACGTTTGTCACTGAATCTACAAGTACTAAGAGCATTGAATTGTAATTTTTTTTTCAACACGAATGTGTTAATCAATTTGTTTACTCAATTTTGATCACTATGTAGACTCAGTCGTTAACGCAAGAAAGAATTGAGAGTGCGAAAAAATATCGGAAAAGTGTACAAACTCACCTGGTTATTGGAGACACAGTGAAGACTGCTGTTAGTTCCATCTTATATATTCGTTCTAAAATACTGATCACATGTGATGATACCGCATCGTAAAACTTTATTTATCCTGAATTAATAGTAAATATTTCGTAAAGAAAATGGAATAATTAATTTAACGAGCAAATAAATAACAATATGTTAATAAATGACTGAGCATTGTTGATCGTAAAATTTTAATTAACCACAAGCATTCTATGTCATATGATAAGGATCATTGTTTTCACTACTAATGTTAAAGCATTTATGATAATGAATGTCTGGGAATTTTTAGATATAAAATCCTAACCGAATACAGATGAACCATGTTAACTATAAAACAGCATGAGTTAACCTTGTTAAGTAAATGTAAAAACTTTGATAGAATAATATTAGAAATAAAACGGCACAACGAAGTTCCTGATGTCGAGGCGAATCCAACGAATACCAACACACGGAGTCTGTTTTCATTTTTCAATTATGTAATATTTGAAGGTCATGTGAAAAATCACCCCGAGTCCTAATTGACTCGAGACTCGATTCAATATCAATGCGGATTCGGATGCGTTGACCGAGATCACTAATTGCGATTGAAGGAATAAATTTTTCAAAAAAAAAGTTACCCGCCACTCATGTTGATTATATTCGCGGTTGTAGAACCTTACCCTTCAAGGTCACCCTCCCGTGACTCCTCGCGCCAGGACGAATCCAACGACCCCATGCTCGATCAAAAATGGCTACCGGAAGTCCCCGATTTGGCAATGTGGCAAGCGTGGCCGACATGATCAGTCTCACCTCAGTTTATGCTATACTATATTTGCTATACTATGCTATACTAGCTTCTACTGGCTATGCCCTATAGCAATATATTACTAGCTATATAGCTTAAGCTATATCCTATTTATACCTCTTTAAGAATTATAAACTTATATAAAATACCACAGACACGTAAAATAATATAGAGCTATGGTAGCTCTAGTACAGGAATTGGCAGCCAACTCGCCACATCAGCGTCCTCGATCTGTCCCGACCCAATTTCGGGTCAGGAGTTCATGCAAATCGTCTTTTTAAGAGGAAGATAAGAATCAACATAACCTCAAAATCAACTGTGAATAGTCGATAGATAAAAAATCAAAAAATTTCAGGAAACCTCTTGTCTGTCTTTTCATGTTAACTACACACGCTTCTTCACTTCCGTCTGGTTTACTTACCATGCATTTTCTCGTCGATCCAATCGACATAACCTCCAATTTCCGAATTCCCGCCATTTTTTTAGAGGTTATGTTTCGCATCGTCGATGGGGATACGCCATGACGGAATTTCATGACGACCAATGAGGAGCCAATCTGAAGTTAACAGATGGTGAAGGTCTGTAGTTTGGTACCCGCATCGAGTCTTCGTGACGTATATTCTAGATAAGACATTGTCAAATGTTTTCGTATGTTTTCGTATTGATACTGCGTCGTGGGATATTTTGACGTATATTCAAGTCAATTGCTGAAGACCTAGAAATGTCGAAACTATTTCGTTGCGTTCTTCGCTCAAATATTTAATCAATTAACATCCGTAGACTCATCAAGTATCAGGCTGAAAGGACTCGTTCCAACGTCTTTAATCAGTAAATCTTTGAAATACGGACTCAGAACTTCATTTATAATATGGGTACATTTAGTGCGATGCATCTGGATTTTATTTGCTCCTCCTTTCAGACAGTCACAACTGAAATTTTCTTTACATAAATCGGTAAGGTGGTCGACACTATTACTTGAGGAGTGTTCTGCTATATGGCAGGGCACTGGTAGAATCTTCTTTTTGCACAACTATTTTTGTTTGTGAGGATGACGTTAAGGGAATTGACTTATCTTTATGTTTTTTTTGTATTTTGAAAATAGAGTACAGTCAAATACAGCTTATATTGTGTACGAACGCTTGAACACTGCGGGATATCGGAAACTTCCTCGAAAAGCCGCTGTCGGGGTATTGACAGCTGCATCCCACACTGCCTAGCTCCGTGCTTCTTATGGCCAGACACCCACGACAATTTCTCAAAAATATACTTGGGGACTTGTTTTTTAGTACGCCAAACAGCAAACAAGCAAGATGAAGCTTGCGCCAGTGTTGCATTTTTAAAATAGAATGTTTATTCAGATAAGGAGTGACATAGGCCCTTAATGGAATGCTAAAATAGAAGCGTGCACAAGCATGAACGCCACAACGTGGTCGCCAAACAGTATTTTTGTTGAGGTGCACGTAACCATTCAAGTTATATCCTTGCCCTTGTCGTACTCCACTCCAGGCTCCAGCGACACTTCGTCGAATATCAATCAATGATCAGTACTTTTTATCTTCGCTCGAAGTTGTAACCTGAAATAATCAATCGCAAAAAGTTTGGCGCAGTGGCGTATTTAGTGGCGCAGTCTCTGGCGCGATAGAGGCGAGCGGCGCAAATGCGCTGCTTCAGGCGCAGCCTATTGGTGAAGTCAAGGCTGCAGCAGCCCGACGGCGCGGAGGCGCTACTAATGGCGAGATTACTGGCGCAAGGTGCCGTGGCACGGTATACCGGCGCCGCGGCGGGCACCACCACAGCAAGTCACGATGGCCAGACGCCAGGAAGAAGACCACGAAGGCAGCCACAATACGTACAGTGCACCAGATTACTACACTACCACAGCGGAAGCCCAAAAAGCGCGCCCGAAACCAAGGTAACGTGAGATCGAGTTAATGACTCAAGCGAAGCAAGTGAGTGGTAAATAAGAGCCACTTACGTGAGGCTTGCAGGGGTCCCAGAGAATGGGATCGGCCAGCCGCCCGCGATGAACTGGCCGGCGGAACCGCCGAGTGGGTCCTCAGCCAGTCGACTCCGAGCAGTGGTTTGAAGGAGCCGATGCTCACTTCTCTCCGCGGTTGAGAGGAGGGCACCGAGTGCCCGGAACACCAACGCTCGCTAAGCAAAGCGACCCGGTGCGAGAGCACATAACCCAAACACTGCCCTGAACACAGGGCGAGGAAACACCGAACACCGACACAACCACGAGGCTCAAATAGACAGGACACGCACAAACAAACAAGGCCTAAGGCAGACGGTTCAGCCAGTGGCGCGATGGAGCGCCGGCACGTTGGCGCCCTGGCACAACAGTTTAATTAGGCCCCGGCGCACTGGTATAGTTTATGGCGCGAAATAGGGCGCTCAGGAGTAATGGCGCAATTTGTATCCCCGGCGCACTGGCGCAGTTAGTGGCGCAATTAGGGCGCACCAGAGTAATAGCGTAATTTGTGGCGCGAAGGTTGCGTACGTCGCAGAAATGGCGCTTAAGTCGCGAGGACTAGCGCACCTGGACTGTCCGCGGCGGGTGGTGGCGTTAGGTTTCGTTAGATCCTTCTTGGGACTCCAAGGCATTCTCAAGATCAGGGTTTTGGGTTTCGTTTACAGACTCGGAGTCGATGTCGCTTTCGTCCGAAACCCACGCGGGCGTGGGTTGTGGGGTGGGAACCGCTTGCGCCTGTTGCAGCATGGAAATTAATGCGTATTCATATTTCTTGATTTTCCGCCTAATAATTTCTTCACTCCTGTCCCTTTTTCTTCTTTTTTCATAGTCGTACTATTATTTTCGTAGTTTTTGTGAAAAAAACTGTAAAATTTTACACTTGGTAAAAAAAATTACGTGACGCCGGCCTCACGAGAAACTATAATGAAGTTGTCAACGAAGATGGCGCCGCGGATTTTTTTTTTAAAGCATTTAAGCGTCCTTAGCTTTTATCTTTTTGACAAAGGCTGAATGATGCGATTACTACAGATTAAGCTAGACTTCCGACTAGAGCGGCTGTGTAGCAACGGCCGCAGCGTCAGCGCCTGTGAGTGTCGCAGCGGCTCTGAGGCAGATTGGCTTCCGAGCAGCGCGATTGTGGTGCCAGTTGCAGTTGTTATTCCATGCCTAACGGTGGTGCAGTTGTGTTCTTATATCAGAATGAACCGATCAATGAAAAACAATTAATAAGAAGAAGGGGAGGATGATGATCTTTTGCTTCGTTAATATTTTAGTATGGAACGAAGTCCACCAAACTCAATATTCAAAAGTCGGAAGGAGGAAGGCACTTATAGCATCTTGATAAAAAATCATTTAAATGAGGACGACGAGAAATTCAGGAGCATTTGTCGATTTAATAAAAAGCAGTTTAATTTTATTTTATCACTAGTATATGACGAACTTGCGCCAAAAACATCAAGAAACTGTATTGGACCCGAAGAAAAACTATTTTTAACTATGAGGTATGTGCATTTATTAAGTAATACGATTATTCTCTGTTATTAATTTAATGTAAATTATTGCAACTCTTCAAAGCGAATCAAAGATAGATCAGTAGCTTCATGTTCTTGAACATACACCTCTGTGTTTGCCTCAGAAATAGGAGAGTATATGTGGTGGATGTCGGTGTTCGAGTGGAGAGCGTTGCCTGGGAAAATTTGGACTGAATTTAAATTTTCCGAATTCGTATATTGCATTGCACAGAAGTAGAGGATGCGGCTGGTGCGTTGATGGTTGTATTTTGTGCAGGAGAGTAGTTGCCTGTTTCTGGTAGTATGTGTATCCAGGCGAGTATGGACTCGAGACAGACGAAAAAGTATGTGATGGAGACTGCTCAAGACTTAACAATTCATATTTTGAGAGGACACCATAACGTTCACTCTTTGCTTTAATTCTTAATATTGGTGGAAGCTTTTTCAACACGTTTTTTAAATGGTCTGAAAATGACAACAGCTCTTCGTCATCGCTTAGTTTAACTAAAGCTTTTTGCCGAGATTCTTCTCTTCTTTTAAGGTAATCTAATATATCGTTTTTCTTTTGCCTTTTAACAGACTTAGGAAATTTTATTGCAAAGCTCTGTGAATTTAAGGAAGGAGCGTGTCACTGGTGCGGTATTAGTGCAACTCTTTTTGGCAAGATCGCCTAACTGATCAGGACTCATTTCCATGACGTTCTCAATCTGTTCTTCATTATGTAAACCAGAAGATTCATTAAGTTGTTCGGACATTTGAGTTTCCTCCGTAGTCGAAAGATCGTTTTCGATATGCCTTATCGTCAACCGTTCCCTTGGCGCTGTCTCTAAGAAAGATAACAGATTAGCGTATGTATGAAATTTTGATCATGGATTTTTAGGCGCTGCTGAACCAGTTCCACGGTTATTTTTACGCTTTTGACGAAAATATGTGTCTTATATACTCTTCCAGCGCTTCTTACAATCATCACCTAAAACAATAAAAAAAAAAAAGTTTCTAAGTAGTAGGAAATAATATCCATATCGGTTTACTTTCAAATAATTAATATTCCCCCCTACACACACATCAGCAAGGTGTCATTTATAGCCGACATAAAGCATACGTACGTCCCTTTCAAAATTGCAATTTTTCTAAAACGAAACGTGTACAGTCAGTGACGCTACGCCCCTGTGCGACGATAAACGATACTGTGCTGGCCTAAGATTCCTAGATTTTATTTTTTTAATTTCAGATTCATGGCGACAGGGGAGAGCTACGCATCCTTATCATTTGCATACAGAATCTCTGAGTGTTATATTTCTCGAATTGTAAGACAAGTTCTTAAATTATTAAAGGAAAAACTAATGACTATAGCACCTCCTACTCCTCCTACTAGAAATGATTTCAAGCGAATCGAAAATGATTTTTGGGAGAAAGGGAATATGCCAAACTGCGTCTCCAGCATTGATGGAAAACACGTCCGCATTCGAGCGCTAGCGCACAGCAGCAGCCTTTATTATAATTTAAAAAAAAAACCATTGTAATGCTTGCTTTAGTGAATGCTAACTATAAGTTTGTGGCTGTTGCTGCTGGTTCGTACGGCAAGGAAGGTGATAGTTATATCTTCAGGCAGTCCGCAATAGGAAATACAATATCAAACAATTATTCCAACATTCCTGAAGCAAAACCATTGCCAGGCACGAATGTAGAATTGCCTCACTTTTTGATAGGAGATGAGGCATTTGCTTTAACCACTTATATGATGAAACCCTATTTGACAAGAACAGCTCTTGATCACGGAATGGAGATTTTTAATTACAGACTATGTCGTGCTCGTCGTGTTGCAGAAAATGCTTTTGGATTATTAAGTCAAGTTTTTAGAGTATTATCGGAACGCCGATGCTTTAGACACCTCGACGAAGTCAGCCACTGTTAATAGCATTGTTCCCAATGCATAAAACCTTAATGATAATAAGAGTTGGTGAAGAGGATTGATGCCATGATTACTGCGACAGTACATAAAGTTAACACACAGGACTCAGTTTAAGGAAAGAAGGTAGAGCACAGTAGATTTGAGTAATACTGTGCAAGTACTTATATGGTTAGATTGAGGCAAATAAAACATACCTGGCACTCTTCACTCTTAAATAAGGATATATTTCGACTAGTAACCGTTGCACTGACATCTTATTCAGTCGAAATCTTAGTTGAAATTCATAATAGTCCAAGCTATTAAGATGGTCAACTCTCATTTTATAATTCGTACGTACATTACGTTCTTCATCTGAATCAGAGTTACTCCAGTCGGATAATTCCAGATCACTTAAGTCACTATCTGAACGGGACATTTCAATTTCTTTTTACTGATATTACTAAAACTTTGCTACGTAATCGATCGAAATCGGACGGTAATCAAACAAGTAACGCTTAGTAGCTTTGACAGCTCGTTGACATTTCAAAAACTATATAGAAACACTACAAACTGTCATCTCCATACATTCGTTCGTCGCCCTCCCATCCGTAGGTAACACAGCTTACGAAACTTTTTTTATAGGAACGGTTTTTACTTACGCCTGGTTAAAAATAATACCGTCCGTAAGCAAAACGGATCGTTTCTTGAATATAGGACCTGGGCATAAACGCGGGAGCCGAGCGAGCGAAGCGAGCGTGCCACGGTAGTGGCCGGCAAAGCGCCAGACATGAACTGTTCCTAGTCAATGAGATTAGGATTGCAGCCCCCCACCCAAAAGGTGTACATAAGTTGGCCTAGATGAAATAAACGCCCGTGTAACATGGTGTCTTCAAAATTGGATCGTAGGCTCAATATTGTCGCTTTTTTAAAATCCAACACAAACTCTCGGTGTTATTTTGATGTTATGCTCTTGACTATATTGAACAATCAACTCGAACATGATTCGTTTATCTTTATTTGAGGCCAAACAAAAGCACAATGGAAATGTTTTTTTGTTATCACTGAATATATTTCCATGAATTGTATATAGTTGCTTAAATAATGCTGGAGCAACTTTAAACGTGCCGTCTAAAATCCAGTACGTGGATTTACTTCTAAATGACATTAAGTTTAATGTAGACAAGAGTATTATTCGTTTATCATCAAAAATGTGATCCTTTAATACGAAACTTTCTCCGTCGATTTGTGTGACTGTCTGATTTATTTTAAAAAACAAATTATCAGGTTTTTTGAGAAACCTCGGACTGTCTGCGGTGTCGGTAAATTGTTTGTTTTAACTCTGAGGTTCACGGCAAATTTTTGACTACACATACAGGAGTGTTGGCTTTGTTATTTTGTATAATACTACAAATTTTACACACCTAACACGAACATAGCATCATTTTTTTTAATGTTTTGGATCTTGTCACTTGTACATGTACATTTCCTACCAGGATCCGGGCCGTGGTTGTAATCTCCGCTGATTTTCAATATTTTATGAATTCCATCCTTGAATATTGTTGTGGTTACACTCACT
The DNA here is from genome assembly GCA_947859335.1 of Tortricodes alternella. Lineage (NCBI taxonomy): Eukaryota > Metazoa > Arthropoda > Insecta > Lepidoptera > Tortricidae > Tortricodes > Tortricodes alternella. The sequence continues at coordinate 7,761,581 of OX401975.1, read as the reverse complement.
CTGCAATGATTGCGGCTTCGACACAATTCACAATACCAGTAATATGTCTTCAATACATTTCGTCCTTTGGTAACCAAATCCATCCTTAAAAAGTTTGATAGATCTTGTAGTAGATACGAAAGTCTCGCACTTAACATTGGATTCGCTCATAGTCTAATTTAAAACTACAAATGATTGGTTTGCGCACATTAACTATCAACGGTTACACTAGAATGAAATGCTATATTGAGCAACGAAGTATGTAATCAAGTAATACCCTCATAAATGGTAATACAAACATGATACGTTTAGCTATGAACTAATCGAGAATTCAAATATCAGTTAGCTTTTCCTTAATAGCATAAAAAATTTGCAAATCCGGTGCCGATATCATTTTGTTTAAGGTGATCCTTGACGGAAGAATGAGGATCTTTCGCAAAAAAATTGTAAGCTTTCGGCCTTTGTTTTAATATAGACAGAGAAATCATTGTTTCCTCAGTAATTCGTCTTCCCCCGAGTCTTTTTTGACTCCGACTAATCTGCATCCAGAAATTTTTTTTAGCCAACGGGTTCATATTCGACGTAAATATTTCGCTTGATTTTTTGAAAACCGTTAGCTCTGTTTGCACTCTTTGTGAAATCCAGCTGTTTTAATGATCGTTTATATTCGCCATGAATAATGCGACAATTCGGTGGTAAATCTGCGACTCTGTGGATGCGCTTTCTTCGTTTTAATATTTTACCTCCAGTAGTAATTCCTGAGATGGAACATATATTTTTTTATAATACAATATAACTTTCACGACAATTTATACGCAAACATTTTACAATGAAAGCACTAGGTTTATAACTTAGTTTTACTGAACTGGCTATTGAGCAGCTGGCAATATTTTTTTTAGACCTACTGTAGGTACACGCGCCTTCTTATGCCATGACGACTAGCTTATACGATATCAATGGCTGAATTGTTATTGGTATCACCGAATGACAGTATACTATTTCAATTAACTGAAACTGAAATCTAAACAACTACGATTGCTTTGGAAGTTACACGCACACATGGCTAATTTAAATTACCAGATTATTTGTTAAAAAGAAACATAAGTACAAAAAGGTCGATATTTCTTAAATATACTTAAGGATGCTTTTCCTCCTTCAGACACATACTTTTTGTGTATGTATTTGTTTTTTTGTTTTATTTACAATGATTGTTTCATTCATATTTACATTATAACTTCAGTTATTTACAATATATACAGCTTTTTTTCAAAATATTTACATCACGAGTTACAACTTATAAATAATTGTTGTGATAAATGTTTTGATTTAAGTCTTGTGCGGCGTTCGTGTAACGTATAACCAGCCTTAGAAAATATACGTTCACATGGGACGGATGGCGCAATGAGATTTCGGCTTTTTTGTACGTAATTGAACAGAAGTGGATAAATATTTTTGCGTGCCACCCCTGCAGAGGGTTTTGTTCGCGCCATAAAATTGGTTCTCTATGATTCCTGCAGCCGTCGGGTTGTCGGGAGTTAACTTGGCCACCTCTTGATCAAAATCGTCCCAAATAGACGTAACCATCGGCACGTTGTTGTTTGTGTTTACCTCTGACTGCATTACTGGCGTCGTTGTTGACAATATTGTGGATGCTGTAGGCAGATTGTCCTGTCCGTCCTGTCGAACATTTTAGGATGCTTAAAACGCTTTTGTTTGAATCGAGGGTCTAAAATGGTCGACTGAGTACATTTAATTCGGTACTACCTAACCGACGCTTGAGCTCCTTGTGCAGCGTTTCAGCTAGCGCCTTTACTTCCGGTAGAGCCGAAGGGTTTAGTACACGGTCCCTGTGTGCCTAGCACACTAGCTTTTATCGCGCACATAAAGCATCTGTCACTTTTTAACTAATATGCGGGTGCGAAAAGGACGAATGCTTTATGTGCGCGATAAAAATTAGCGTGCTAAGCCCTCTGGTGTAGTATAAAATTATACGGCAAATAGGTCCTACTTTTGACAAGGTGACGTGTTTTTCACCAGTTATTTTTAGTCAAGGGAAGTGAGAAAAATTGCGTTGTAGAAATGCTGGTTACGGTTGCTCCTCTGGGGGTGGAGCGTGAGATCTTCGGTGTTGTTTATGGGGGATCGGATAGATTTGTTTTGTTTTATGATTATTCCAGTGAGCTGGTCTGGGGGGATGGCCTTTGATACTCCCTTGAGTACAACCATTGGCCGTACGAGCCGAGTCTCTGTGGTTGTCGTAGTCGAATTCGATCCTGACCTTGTTGTTGGACATGAAATTTGTTGCGCCGGGGGAGAAGTAGGCAGGCCTGGGCAAAATACATGCTTGCTTTAATTGAAATACAAATTACAAAATACTTTCGCACATGTATTTAAAATACGAAATACAAAATATTTTCAAGTCGTGTATTTGAAATAAAAAATACAAATACGGTATTTGAACTATTTATATTTAAAATAAAAAATACATTCTTCAAATTCTAGGAAATTCTTGGAAACTCTAGGAAAACATTGATCGTCGATATTGAGCGTCAATATCATCTACTGACGATCAATATAATTGTGCAACCAGTGATATTGCACAGTTATATTGTAGGTCAGTGGCTAGCCTTATGTCTCACTCTTTTGTATCCTTGTATAAATGAATCAGTCAGTTTCAATTATTATTTTTAATATTATGACCCTTAGAGGCTTTATACATCTCTAAGTCACTTAAATTGTCCAGACGCGGAGACTATACATCTCACTTATTACTTATTTAATATGATTAATTTGTACCCATTAGGTTTATTTGATGCACTTTTGTGTTAGTTTTTAGATAAAATTGTCAAAGTTGAATAAAGACTTACTGCTGAGTTTCTTGCGGCGTTTCTTCTCAGCAGATGGCACCTTTCAAAGCGTTGCTTGGTAGATTCAGACATGTGAAAGAGCCCATGTGGCCTACTTGCAAAATTCATATTTTCATTTTCATTTTCAGTGGCAAGCGCTCGTGCGCCAGAGGGGCAGAGCTTCGGTCTCTACCCAAAACAATAGATGAGTGAGAAGGGTTCATTGGGATGAATTGTTTCGCATTTTCTTTCACTTCAAAGCGTTGTACACTCAGGAGTACTGCGCATATAAGTTATTTGCGAAGTATCATACCTACACTTAATATGTAGTATTCGTCGATCGCCTCTATTCGGGAACGCCAAGCGACTTTGCAGCGACTCGCGAGCGAGACCTCGCATCCCATTCCGCACGACGCGTAATGCTTTGTTTGTTTGTATAACGATCGAGTCACAGTATAACCGACATAAGAAAAATAGTGTTGCCATTAAAAAACTGTAACACATAGTGTTGCGTACACTGCTGACATGGCCCTTCTTAAAGCCTGTGCTGCATATTTCACTTTCATCTTGGCTCTATACTTAGGCTGGACATGAAAAGGCGTTATTTTACTTAAATATAAAAGTTTCTATTTTTTTCTTCCACTTGTTTTAAGTGCTCCCATTTGGCCTTTTTCCCGTTCATCTTAATTTCTCCGTAGTTGAGAAAATTAATTCTAATGGATTTAAAAAGATGAGGGATCATCATATACGATCATCATCATATAAGCCTTTACGAAACTTATCAAAGTTATTTTGTGATCAAAATGTAAGTACAGTAGAACTCCATTTTTATATTAAAATACCCTCTTTTATTCAGATTGGATTCATTTTAATGTCTTACTGATAATTAAATATTCAAAGGTAATTTAGATGATGGTTCTTCAAGAAGCGCAATATCTTTATTTTATCCTTATTCTTGTGACATCTCTTAGAAGACATCCTCAGATTTTTCATAGATTTTCGTTGCTTCCAATTTTTCGTAATAATCTTGAAAAATGTTTTGTACTGTATAAGTCGGATCCCAAGTTTGAATCATGCCATAAAATAATTTTAAAACGTTCTTGTAATCTTTAAGCTCAATTTATGACCTATCTACTCTACTTCCACCTGCTCATGAACGGAAGGAAATCGCTAGTGAATAAAATATCTAGCAATTTATAAGCACTAGTTTTTCCTTCGCCCTTCGAACCTGAGCATAAGATGACATTTTATGATTTAAAGTAAGTAGCTTAAAAATACCACATGCAACAATGGTTTAATCTCCTGTGAATAAAATCGAAATATTTGAGAACAATACAAGATTAAAAGTATGATTTAAATCTGTGAAATTTACTGTTGGCATGTGTTATTTGTCTGAGTATCTAGTGAAATGCTATCTCAAAAATAACTAATTTAAAACTTTTAAATAACATAAATTACGAACAAACCTGTATTTTCCGTTTCGTTAACTCAGTATACCACTTCGAATCTCTTCCTCAGAAAATAAAGTGGGATATGCTCCCAGACGTATCCGAGATCTCTCAGTAATGAACCTACGTTGAAAGTGGACGTGGCACACATACACTTGTAATTCTTTATGTTTAACTTACCAAACCGATCACTATTTATGCACTGTAACCACTTGTGGAGTCCTATCTCCGATGCGGGAAACTGATGCAATTTAACATCCTGTCGTTTACTCGCACAGTTCTCAACGCAACAGATGCTGTACATTTTGGTTAAATAATATAAACACGTTACTATTTATTACTGCTTTAACTCTCGAGGGGATAAGCGTACATTAAAATCAACGACACTTCACTCGCTCAAGGATAAAACGTTATGAAGGCTGACGATGACGCAGTGGTAGGTGGAGCAAAATAAAAACTGACAAAATCAAGTTAAAAAATGGCGACGGGACTGACAACTGGCAAGGGGCGAAGAGAGCACGGTAAATGTCATATGGAATTATAGAATCATAGACATTGACGCCAGCATTTTTTGTATGAATAGTCGTATAAAACACTATACTGTGGTCTTCCTCAATTTTCACAAAGCTGTTCTTTTCTAGTTAATAGATTCAGGCGTTACTTTGCGGAAATCCATATTATACTAGAAATATTGAATTACTTTGCTATTCCGCGAAAACAGTAGGGTAAAATCGTGCAAATAGCAGCGCTTGTGTTGAATATTTTTTGTTCATGCAATATTCCCACCCTCCCTCCGCATATAATAAAATAAGCAACACAAACGCTACTACAACCACCACCACCACCACCACCACCAAAAATACCGCTCGACCAGTGTTTCGCCTCTCTACGAGGCATCCTCAGGACAAGTTGATAGTCCGACGCTCGGTCGAAGAATCAAACAAGATGATTTTATTATTACAAAAGAAAAAGTGGTAAAAAATAAGTATAATCTTAATCTCCTTATAAAATTAAATATTGACAACCCCAAAGCTATATATGACACCATTCCTGATAATGCGGAGAAAGGGTTTAAATTAGAATTCATCTTTTCCCATATTGAAGGTGTTTGTCTTGATTCCTCATATTCTTGATTGGATTCTTCTGTTTCTGCAATGGATTCCTCAACTCTAATATCTTTCCCTTGAAATTTAAATTTGTTGTCAATTGTATAATCTAGACTTGTAATTTATATATAAAGGTTTTATTTCACTAAACTTTATATTTTTTGTACAAAATTCTATTGAAGGGTGATGGAACTTCTTTTCTTCACAATCTGACATTTTCTTACATGAGCATATCTCATAAACACTCTTTTCAAGGGGTCTTGCAAAGACATTATTGTTTAAGACACTGTTTAATATTTTTGGATTTGTCCTTAATAATTCAAATGTAGTCTTTAATATGAAATCTTGCATTTTCTCCAATTTTTGTGATATTATAAACAGATTATAATTGTCTTTTTCTTCATTCACCACAAAAGCATCTCTAACCTGATTTAGATCTTCCACGCTAGCATATTTTGAAGCTCCAAAGTCCCTAATCTTATTGAAATCACCTTCCTTTAAACAATATTTTGTGTTGCCCAAAACGGTACATTGAGTTCCATATTGAAAAATAAGGTACTCATCTTCTTCCCCTCACACATAAGATCTTTTTTATATTTGAAACATTTTGATATAACTGTTTTTGAACTTTCTTTAGGTGGATTAGTGATGTACACATTAAAATTCTTGAATTTTTCAACTAAAGGACCGAGCGCGTTTTTTCTTCGACCGAGCGTCGGACTATCAACTTCTTCTGAGGATGCCTCGTAGAGAGGCGAAACACGTGTCGAGCGGTATTTTTGGTGGTGGTGGTGGTGGTTGTAGTAGCGTTTGTGTTGCTTATTTTATTATATGCGGAGGGAGGGTGGGAATATTGCATGAACAAAAAATATTCAACACAAGCGCCGCTATTTGCACGATTTTGATACCCTACTGTTTTCGCGGAATAGCAAAGTAATTCAATATTTCTAGTACTGTTCTTTTCTGTCAAATCATTAATGGATTGAACAGGGTTTTTACTTGAACAAGTTAATATATGTATTGATTTGCTCTAATGGAGTACAATTCCCAATGCCGCCTTCTCGGATTTCAGCCCTTACTAAAAGCCTTTTATAGACATCACGAAACTGAACTGCATTGGAATTATTGTTGAAACCACCTCCTGCTCTCACTGCTGAAGTTCGAGGTGATCTTGGCTGATCACGTACAGAGAAATATATTTAAAATATGTAAAGCTACTGGAAAAGCAAATTTATGTATAATTAAGTAAAAGAATAAGTTTATTAAAATATTTCCTATATACAATTCATTGGATGATAATTAAGACAGCACTGATTAATTTATTTAAATCGTTTTCAATAAAATATCCACATAACTCTCGTTTGTTTATCGTAGTCGGTAATCGATTCGAACTTGACATAATGCGCTTGAGTTAAGTATAGTATCAATCAAATATGAGTTTTAAGCTTTTAAGCTAAGGATAGATTTACTCGCCCGGTTTACTTACATTTTAAATGTAAGTAAACCGGGCGATTGAATTATGCGTTTACAGATATTGGGTTTTTTTACCTTATAATTAAGTTTAGTATCGGCTGGAAAATGAGTCTATGATCATTTGCAAGGCCGCGCATGGACCGACATCGCACAAGAGAATCCGGAATGTGACTCAACGGGCTGGTGCGATGTCGGCATGGTCTGTCATCGTGAAGTTATGTAGGACTGTGTCTTGTTCCACTTCATGCCGTTTTTCTCCTAGGCCTTTTAAATTATCCAAAAACAAACTTCTTGTAGTTTCATATTGTACTGCCGTTAAATTTGGGACCTCCTGGTCGAAGATTGCGTTTAAGGTTTTTTTGGCAACGCTCTAATTCCAGATGTTTAATGGATTTTCTAGGACTTCTTTCAAAGTCTGTTTTATATAAACTGTACTGCGCTTTAAACGCTACACCTGCAGCATGACACAAAGTTTATTCGTTTGCCACCTACTTGCTTCGCCACAATGCTGTTAAGGGCCGATTTCACCAACGTAGTATAAGTCTTAGTACAAGAATAAATCGTTAATTACTCCCGAGTAAATCCATTTTACGTTTCAACCACAACGTCCACAACAATACATAGGGCCCAATGCAGTGCGAGATGCTATTATTAATGATTACTTTCAAAGTATATTGTAACAATAAAACAAATTTTATATAAGAAATAATTATTTATTTAAATTCATTTATTTTTTCTAATTCTAAAAGTAGTAACCTAGTTTTAAGTTTCTCTTGTTTTAAAATTTATTTTTGGATGTCCATTTGGATTTCAAATAATTGTTTTGCTTCTTCTCTTTCATTTGCCGCATGCTCCATTTGAATTTTGATGGCTTTCCCCTTTAGCTCATGCAAGTTTTCTTGAGAGGCTCTGGAAAGCTGCGGCCGCCTTTTAGACATCCATTCAAGTCGTTTTCCCGAATTAATAGTCCTTCTTTTCTCTTCTGTAGCTCTTAATTGAGTAGAAACAGGTGTTTTTAGAGAATTAGGAGTGTAATCGCCCCAATCCTGAAATAATACAAATAACATGTAACACTACTATAACACATGAAAATAATACCACTACTTATATGACAACATAATCCACTACTAAAAAAATGCATTTTTTTATAATATCTAAAGCACCGCTGTGTGGGCACACCAGTACAAGAAAAATTGGTCGGAATAACTATTATTCTGTTATTATAATTTGTTGCCCCCTTTTTACAATGTATGGACATAAAATGGACCTATGGACATAAAATGTGCAACTTTACCACTTTATTCATTGTTTCATTTGTATCAACATTGTTGCTTGTCATCATTTGGACTTGAGGATGTGGTGACTCTTTAGCTAGAGTTGGAACAGGAAACTCATTTTCATTCTGGAAAAAAACAAGCATATAATATTATATAGGTAAGTTGAGAGCTCCCGGAAATTCTTAAGGTTTGAGTTTGGGTGCGGCTGGATTACTAATTACTAATGTGTGCAGTGTAAGATTTAAATTTAATTTATTTAACTAGCAAATATAATAACAAATACATGTATATCAAGATAAAGACGGTAAGGAAAGGCCACAGTCCAAAAAAATAAAAGTTCCGTACCAATAAACCATATTCAATGCCTGTAGATCCAGCGGAAGGGGCAGCCGATCCACTGGAATGTTCAGTCTGTACCTCAGGGCCAGGAATTGTATCTACGTCTGAAAAAATAATATATATATTAACACCATGCCAAGACACAACTTTAAATACTTTGCTACATTAAACGTAGGTATTAATTGATGTCAACAAACCATTTTTATGTGCCTCGCCTGGAAATGATTCTGTGATATTTTCCATAATGTTTATATTATCCTTGTCATACGGATTATGTAAACCTACAGCACTTGGTGTTATGAGACCCAGAATCCTCTCTTGGAGTGGATCATCACTCTTCAGCCTTGATGGTCCACCGCCTAAGAAAATACAAGTTTTAATTATAGAAATATGATTACAAAAATAATGTAGATGTATTAAAACTTATCTCACAAAAAAAATTAACCTACACGTACCTGTTTGAATTAAATGCATCTTCTTAAAAGATGATTCTTTTTTGGTAGCTTTTTTTAAGCTCTCCCACTGGGCTTTCAAGTTTTCGGCAGTACGGTGGGAAAGCATTGCCTGCGAATTATATTTATCCGATATTGTCGGCCATTCTGCAAGTTTTTGCTTCATTGGGACCCCGTCTGTGTTTTTATTTTCAATCACATGGAAATGCTCAGTGACTATGTACTATCAGCTTGCTAATAATATAATTGAATAACGTATTGTTATGGTTACAGTAATTTTGAACATTGTTTGAATTATAATTGTTGTGTGAGGGAGAACAGTAGCGCCAGCGGAGTGGTTAGGAAACTTTGGTAGGGCCTTTATGTGGAGTTGATAGACGTGTTAAGACCCCGAGTTGAATACAAAAGGATAGTCGGCAATATTATATTATTACTGTTGTAGTTAACCTAGTCCAGGTTAGGTAGTACTATTATTTATTCTATGGTATAAGTCGAAGGTTGAGTTTGAAAAAAAAATGGTCATGGTACTCATCATGTACTCTGATCACAGTTGTTGACGTGTGAGTGATAGTGGAGATTACTATGGCATAGGCATCCGGCCTCCTGGTTAACTCCTGTAAATAAACCAGGAGCACCGGTAAGGCTTGGGCCTTCTGTATGGGGGTTAGCAACAGGATCCGCTGCAGGACTTTGAGAGTTTTGTCTGCGTAAGTTGGAGGAGGCGTTGCGGGTTGCTACAATAAGTGAATACGAAAATTAGGTTTAATAACTACTTAAGCAGGAACGGGAAAGGTTATAAGGAATGAGAACTTACTTGAGCTTAGCTCTTGTCGAGCGGCCAATTTTTTAGCTTTAGAATTGAAAAAGACATGGGTACGGTCCCACAGGCAAAGATAATCGACTATCATGGACTCGAAGGACGCCATGTTGGACGCGTGACCGAAACTTGAATGAACAAGTAAGGGCGAGGAAAAAACCTGCGGGTAGGCACATGAAGTTTCCTACATTAGCCAGGTCGGCGGGGGCGTGCGGCGCCAGGTGGCGGAGACGTGTGGCGCCGGAGCTGTCCGCGGTGTACGGTTTGTTTTGCTCGGTAGTTGGTGGTTGTGGAATTCCATGGGAATAACTCAAATAAAAAAATTATTTGAATTCGCAAGTGTGATGTGGGACATTGTGTGTGTCACGGAATGACGGGATAGAATCATTGGAAGCCTTCGCCTGCGGCATTGGTTTACGGACGTAATCATTGGGTATCTCTTTCTCGCGGTCCTGGATGCACAGTGTACTGTTATTAAATTTTATTGGTAGTTGTTAGTAAATTATAAGTAGGTCAACGGGTCAAGTAGTATGCGGAACTAATTGTGGGGAAACTTAAAGTGTTTACTCGAAGCTAATAATGAAATTAGGGAAATTATTTCCAGCTTGTGATATAATGTGAGATTTAGTTAAAATTAGTTTCCACACCGAATGAGTTGGTTAACCACTATGGGAGTGTGAAACAGCAAAAGGATTGAGGAAGGCTAACTGAGGACGGTATAAAAAAAAAACATGAATGATGAATGAGAGAAGGGAATGAACCTTGCGTTTGAAGTAATTGATACTAAGTGTGCTTAGAGTTTTTACAGGGCTATAATGGTTAAACAATAATCAAAGGGGTGGAATTAGTTTATTGATTCTTGATCTCGATGGCACTACACTAACAGATGAAATCTCTTGTGAAATTGAAGATAGGTTAGGCCTCATTTGTAAGGATTTCAATTTTTACATGGGCAGCGCGGCTTTAAGGTCGAAAGAACCCTTCCCACTGCACTGGTAGGAAGCGATAAGAAGTCGACCACTCTACATTTTCCCAATGGAGGTAGCTATGGTTTAGGAGCGACGGTTTGGGATGAGCGCCTCGCCATGCGTGTGTATTACCCGTAGCTAGCTATAACGTTTTCTGACTTTGGAAGGAGCTATTGTGTCGCTTTCCCTTCCCGGGTTCTGTAGAAAAGAGGAATTTCGGGTTGGAGGTATGAATAAATATAACGTGAAGGCGGCACGATGTTGACATTAGGTCTGACGCTTGAAATCACAAGCTTGCGTTTTCTTGCTGGAGTCAGAGGGCCTTGTGAGGGCTAATTGTGCATTCATGACTTGGTGACAAATTCATGTTCATATTTATACTCATAGTCCGGGACCTTAACCATCGGCTATATCTGCTTTCCATTGGGTTTAAAAACACTACGCCAGATTACATGTCGAGAGAAAGTGTCAATAAATTAGTAGACATAAGTTTGCAAATATATTGAGGTTAGAAATTTAAGCTTCGACTGAATAATGTTCATACGTAACTTAGTCTTCGTATGTTTTTGTTTTGTTTTTGTTTTATATATATTAATAAAATGTAATTTTACATGTCAAGTTCAGATTTCAATTATATTTAACATTCCTTTTTAATTTCTTAATCATAGTTACAGACTAAATTAAATTAGTGCAGTTAATTACATTATTTATGTTGATATGACTTAATGTTCTAGGAATTCACGCACAGAATAAAGTGCGAGTGAAATCAATTTTGCCTTTAATTTTCTAACAAAGGAAGCAAAACTAGGACTGTCCTTTATGTCACTTGGTATTTTGTTGTAAATTTTCGGGCCAATTACGTGTAAGCATAATTTTGCTTTGGCGAGCCGCGTAAAGGGTACTTTGAGGTCGTTACGCCGCCGTATTCTGGCATATAAAATGTATCGCCGTCTTTTTACATTAGGCTTAATGGTAGGGGGAGTTCTGAAAAATAATTACTTTTCATCAGCGTGTTTTTAACTCGAAACCAAATCATGTTTTCGTTTACGTTCCCCAGAGTAAATATGTTGCAATGTTCGTTGTAATCTTGTGTTGTTTTTATTTAATTTTTCTCTCCTTGTTGGGAATTGTATTTAACATAATAGGTTTGTTGGTTTCCAAACTTTAAGCTTATTATTGTAAATTAATTATAATTAAATAAATAAATTCAAACAATATATTTCTTACTTTGTCAATTAGTCTTCCCCGAGCAGTGACAGACTTACCTATATGAGAATCACTCTTGTTAATTGGTCTTGTAAAATATGTGGCAGCACTGGCAAACGGTAATTATCTTGCCAGTAATAATGGTATAATCTTCATAGGATAGCCGACTAAAAACAATAGAGCACAACAATAAAATAAACGTAAATAAAAAACAGCAATGATCAAAGCCCCTAAATAAATAAGGATAAAAAAAAAAAAACTAAATGCAGGTAATTTTTTATAGATGTTTGAATTGGACTGGTTTACGATAAATGTGAAGAGATGTCTCACAATAAAATCTCTTAGGCGGTTCTGCCTTTTGGTGTCAAGACATCCAACGACAGTGTAATACTGTCAAATACTTTTTCCACTGGGGGATGTCGCCAGTAATGATTGAAGATCAAAATCTTTAATTGAGCTTTGAGTTAGAAACATAGAGTTACGTTGAGGGAAATTAGAGAGTGAAAATGATATATCACCTACAACACTATTATGTGCTGGTGCACCGTCTTGTGGGAAATTACAGTGACGTTTTCTTGGGGAAGAGAATTTAATGCATTTCGCAATAGATCCAGAATTTGAAGGTATTTTACTGTATTCAGGTGCCCTTCAAATATGTGAACCATAACAACCCTGTTCTTCATCATCCCGCACCAAACGTTGCATGAAAATCTCACCTGCTTATTAATTTCACGTATACGGAGCGGGTTTGAACGGCACTAATAATGGTTATTGTGGCGATTATACATACCATTATTGCTAAAATTACTCTCATCTGACCAATGTAATCCAAAAAGTTTTCGTCTTGAGCTAATTCCGCCTGGATATGTCGACAGAAGTGTAACCTTCGTTCAGTATCTCCCGGAAGCAGTTTTTGCACCAAACAACCTTCACGGTAACACGGCTTGGCGTGCTCAAAAAATATTTGTATTTTGGTTTTAGCAAAAGCTTGTCGAGGGTGGACCGCTTCCCGCGCGACACGTCACCACGTCAAAAATCGTTTGTTGCAAACCTAGGCCAAAGTGGAACGTAGTATTTTTGTTGGTGATAAAGCTTTGTAAAAGGAATCTTTTTATCATGGACAGAGCTTCTACTTCGGGCTAGAAAAATTATAAAAAAATAAATACTCAATTAGATAAAACATTTTTTTTTTAAAGACGCTATTATCATTTTTAATTAAATAAAAACGGGATAATAAACGCCTCGAATTGATTTTTATACCTGCAATACAATCAACACTCAACTGTGTATAGTTTTTTTTAATACATTTATTTCAGTATTTTGACCTTCAAGGTCACGAAAACTATAAATTAAAAAAAAAACTATGCGAAATTGACGACTGGGAGTTCTAGTCGTCCAGGTAAAAAAAAAACACTGTGGCCTGCTAGAAATAAGGACCATGTAGAAATAATTAAAATTAAAACTTATAAGATTACGCTGCCACTGTACATTTATAATAAATTATAAAAGTTACAAGTTTGTAAACGCTGTAATTTTGCAGTGAAAGTGCAGGTAGATACAAACCTTTGTATCTACCTGCACTTTCACTGCAAAATTAGAGCGTTTACAAACTTGTACTTAAATCATAAGCGTGTTACCACTTTTTAATACTGTAATAAAAAGTGTATCCAAAATACAAAAATGTAAAGTCATTAGCAGTGTTGCCACATACAATTTTGGCATAATGGTAGAACAGGATACAAAAAGTGGTAGAATGTGGTAGAATGTAATATGAAATGTAGGTAGATCTACCACTCAAATTTATAACCCCGGGAACCCCGCGCGGCGACATATGGTCGCTGTGACTTCTGTCATCGCCATACAAAATATAAACTTAAATCGTAAAAAAATAATGGAATGACGCCAATTCAAAGAGGCGAGAGTGGCGAGACGGCGCGAAACTGTCACTGTCAGCTGTCAGTAGTGTCGAACTTGTGAAAGATGTCAACTTCATCAATTCGTCAACGTCACTATGTACTCAATGCGTTCCGTTTTATGTGATGCTGGTAAATTTCTTGCAATTATACAAGAAATGCTAGTAACGTTTCGTAACAGGCATAGAATTTTGTTTGCTATCGAAAAACAATTAAAAAGTGGTAGATTTGAGACCAAAGGTGGTAGCTCGGTAGAACGGTGGCTAAATAGGTAGATCTACCAAAAAGTTGGTAGATGTGACAACACTAGTCATTAGTACCCAGGACGGTCATAAGAAATTTTAATTTTTTTAGGTAGTTTTTTATATATACTTTTTTATGCCCTTTTTGTTAGTAATACTAGACATAGTAAGCTATATTATGTATTTTTTCTGTGATTGTAACTCAACGCAAAGTATAAAAAAAAAATTTAAATAGTAAATATGATAGAAAAATTCTACAAAAAATATATAATGTAGACCAATATTTTGTCTAACGAGCTGTTTTAGTTTCATGAGTGCAGTTGCAATAGTTTACGTAAAACAAATTTTTGCCAAAGGGCGTTTTATATCTCGCCGATGTTAGGCCACAAGTTATTTTTAACACGTTCTCTGCTAACGCGGACAGTGCTGACCGACAGTGAAGTTTCCCTTTAGGCCTATTAAAAATCATAAATCTGTTTAAAATTTACGAAATTGTTTTTTTGCTTATATGCTTTTATCTTTTACTAAAATGTTACTTGGTAATAACAAAAGTCAATTTGAGCCATTATTCATGGAAATAATTAACGTCGGGCAGCATTGCAGCGACGCGGCCTACAGAGAGAGAAAACACGGTTTTCCGTTGCAGGGGGCCGCGCGGGTCGCGGTGTCGGGCAGTCCTTCGCGCTCCCCCGCGTTCGTTTGCGCTTGCAGTTGCCGTCCGTATCTTGAGTTGAGACGCCGTGCTGTACTATTACATGTAACATACGTTACTACTGCAGTGCATTAAAGAATGCACTGAATGCACAAATACTTTTCAAAAGTATTTGTTATCACTTAAATTTTTCAAAAACCAACTTGACATGCAAAAGCTAGAGGGCCACGCGGGTCAATTAATATGAGATTTAGTTTGACAGCACTGCCCAACGGCCCGTAAGAACGAAACGAAAACCCTCGTAAAACGCGGTCAGCACTGACTGACGCGGCTTGAACTGAAAGTCTATATGTCAACCATCACTGACCGACACGGCCCAGACGGGAAACAGCGTTTTTTTTCTCGGCATAGAACGTGTTAAAATACCTTTCTGGGGCCGCTGACCTTACCTTATACCGCTAGACCCTTCTGCAATGTTGTCTCAAAATGTTGGTAAGATTCAGAAGATGGATCAAACACCTTAGTGGCCCTTACCCCATATTTTTTTAGGATTAAGATCCTCCAAGGATAATTCCTTGGAAGAATTAAAAACCCAATCTATCAGGGACTGCAAACCTGATCGCAGTATTTCTCTCTGCTCCAATACGGCTAGATAATGAGGCTAACACTCTCTCAGTGTTTAATAGTCCTTACCAGTATTAAAGTTATATAGTTCTTCATTAACACTTAAATCAGTAAACGCCGGAGTCGCAACAAAAGTACTTTTGTAAAGCCTTTGAATGCTGCTTGCTTTCCAGGTAGGTTGCTGAACCGAAATGTTGCAGTTCTTGAATTTTCGTAACATGAATTGGGTCAGCAGGTTTCACCTATTTATTTTTGTCAAAATCAGTACTAATTTCGCCTAAGTCTACAACAGCCTGTAGCTCCAGCTGTTGTAGACTTAGACGAAATTAGGGCCGTAAAAACTCTGACTCTAAAGCTGGTAACGAACTCTTAGAGGTAGAAAGCTGACACGCGTTGAGAGCGTTATAACTATATGCACTGTTAACGCTTTGAATGTGTGCATTAAACTTAACCTTAAGCTACTGTACATATTCATTGTTCAATGTTCAATATGGTCCACCTGCTGTAGTTCGTTTTTCATGGACCGTAGACTAGAGCAAAGGAGCAGATCAAAAGGAAAGGCTGTTGAAGCGTCATAGAATGACGCGGCGTACAGTTAGTTTATTAACAAAGAAAATGGACGAATTAAGTCATGAGGTGAAAGGAACAAAAGCCACAGTAGAAGTTATAGAGAAGGATTCTTCACTTAATAAAGAACCGAGGGTTATGGAAGGACCAAGTACTAGTGCCAATTTGCAAACAGGGAATGAATTGGTCGAGCGAGGCAGGAAATAAACTACAGAAAATCCAATTGCTGAGTCAAACCCGCGAGATTCACTATCGGAAGAAGCGTATCGGAGTGTGATTTACAATGTCAGGAATTTAAACATAGAGAGACCTAAATTTAGTAATAAAATGGAAACTCACCCTGTAACATTTTTAGAAGATTTAGAATCATATTTAAAAAGAGCTTCTAATGAAGGAAATGAGTTAGATTTGATACAAGAATGTCTAGTACGATGCTAGAGATTGGGCACGGATATATAAAGGGAGATAGTCAGGTATGGATGATTTTAAGACAGATTTCTTGGCCACCTTTTGGGTGGAAAACCATCAGAGTGAGCTCAGACGGGAGATTGTTCAAGAGAACTGGGATAAACAAAAAAATCCTTCTATGTTAAATCATTTCTTGAAAATCACTGGAAGAGCTCAGATGCTTAGCTGTCAGATGTCAGAACAACAATTAGTTGCTGATGTAATGAGACATTATCCTAAACATATACAACAGGTGTGGACTACAACACAAGTGAATAATATTATAGGTACAGCGGAGTTTCTTAGGAATATGGACAATATATATAAACAAGAAGCACATAATTATACTGCAACCACTCAAGCTAAAGGATTTGAAGCTAAGAAAAGATTTCAACAGACAGAGTATCGCCGATGGCAGAAACCAAAGGAAACCCAAGGAGGAGCTGCAAAGGGGAATCAAGCGGTTAACGTAGTAGAGGAGGATGAGGATCAGGGAGCAGATTGAAACTAGATGACGCTGTATTGTTGATCCCCGAATCAGTCTCAACCCTAAGGGATAGGATTTTTAGAATTATGTATAAAATGGGGTGGGAACCAGGTCAGACATTGGGAGTCAACGATAAAGGATTGAAGGTTCCGTTAATAGGGATAGGGTTAAAAAGAGGCAAATATGAAGGATTAGGATATGAAAAAGAAATTCAGGAAAGCTCAACATTGGAACAAATAGTTGATGTTTTAAAATTAAAGGTAGAGCAAATGCAATTAGAGGAGAGGGGTTTTGAGTCAGTTCATTCTGTGTTTGAGGAAGATAGGATAGAGCACGGTAAACAGGAAAATTTCAGATCAGAAATAAAGGTGCAAATTTATGATTATGAAGTAATAGCTTTACTAGATACCGGTAGTGATATAACTTGTATTTTTGAAGAATTTTGGAGATATTTAAAACAAAAAAATGTAGGTATACCCTTAATGCCGATAAAACCATTCTAAATTAAAACAGCTGTAGGAAATAAAAGTGTAGATATACGTAATCTGGCTTTACTACCGTTAAGGTTAAGGCAATATGCATTTGACACTGGATTTTTGATAGTGCCCGGGTCTATCCAAACCGCTTATACTAGGGTTCGATTGTATGCAGATAAATAAAATAATAATTAATTTGCTGAGTTCGGACAAGGGGATTATAATTGAGCTAGGGGGGAAGTTACAGCTAGTGAAGTTTTTTGAGCATGAAGTAAATCTTAATGTAGACGAGAGTACTGATTTAGTTCAAGAATTAAATGGAAATTTAAATGATGAATTGCAAAATTTGAAGCCTGGTACAACGCTGACTTTGGAAGAGAGGGCAAAGTTAGAAAATTTGTTGACAAAATATGAGAGTTTATTTGTGTTAAAATTAGGTAGAGCGAATTGTTACTAACACGTTATAAAAATGGAAACTCAAACGCCAATTATTAAGAGAACTTATCCGGTGCCTTATGCTTATCGAGAGAAAATAGAGGAAAAGTTAGCAGAGATGGAAGAGCAGGGAATAATTAGTAGGTCAGCAACACCCTATTGTAGTCCATTAACTTTTACTCTTAAACGTGATGGTTCAATAAAAGTTTTACTAGATGCTAGGGAAATAAATAAATATATGATACCCGAAACGGAAAAACCTCCAATGTAGATGGATGTCATGAACTCCTTCCATGCGGCGAACTTTATTAGCACTGTAGACATGAATGATGCGTATTTTCAAATTCCAATTTCAGAAAGCAGTAAAAAATATACAGGATTTTCTTTTAATGGCAAATCATATGTTTAAAACGTATTACCTCAGGGTTCAGTAAAAGATTGCGATGGTGAATTGGATTTGTCCGGTTCGGCGGTTAAATTTTGTAACTGTAGTAAAAGGGAAGGTAGGGCTAGGGCTTTTTGTTCAGCGGAGAGAGCCAATATGCGTTCGATTATTTCTAATGTGAGTTTAGTGTAGTCGGTAGTAGTTGCATTCGGGGTTGAACGGGCTGTAGAAGGCGAATTGGTAGGTTGCTGCAATAATAATATTCGTAAATTAGTGAAAGCACTACAAAGAAAGCGAAATTTTTTTTTTTTGTTTTCGTGAACTTGTCGACATCGCCAAGATCGTCGTCGGCAAAAAGCCCTTATCTTCTTTACTAATTCATCCTCTGTGACTTTAAATGTAGAAATTTTATTGTACGCTATGAATAAGCTGCGTCGAGCCCTTTGCTTGACGGAAATACCCCTGTAATCTGGGTCCGTATGATCCCAGAGACAGGATCCCAGGTAAGACAACAACAACTTCTCAAAGGGCGTCATTATAATTCGGTATTTGAACCACAAGTCACAACTGAGTGGTGAGAAGAAAGTTCCTGGCGGCAAGTTTTTTTTTTATCAAAGGGTAGCTTAGGATAGTGTAGATGAAAGGAAAAGTATTAAACGTAAGTTTGAGGAGACCATTTTAATTAATGCATTAATAATAAGTGAGTATTAAAATAAAATTAATAAAGGAAAATGGGTTAGATTCAAGGTTTGAATGTTTTGAACTAGATAATTTTATGAGTAATTTAGTTATAAGTAAAGGAGAATTAAATCATTATTAAAGTTATTAATTTGGTTGATGGATTGCAGCCGAACCCTTTCACTGTAAAACCTTGTGTGCCCAACGGGAAGACGTCAATTTGAGGATGTTGATGAAACAAGTTAACAATCGGATTAAAAAAGTTATTAATAAGATAATTAATATTATTAGGGAGGAAACGTTTTCTATGACATTAACGGAGGATATGATTAAACAAAAAGGGGTTGTTTAGAATTAATAGAATAACAGCATTAGACCGTGAACTATTCTTTAGGTACATAATAATAAATGTATCTCATATATTATTTTATTTTGTTATCCTATCTTATCTTATAAGTTACAATTTCTGAAGTGACGTGAAGTGGACGGGGTGATAAAGAACATCACCCCGTCCACCCTTCTAAATGATCGAGTGCCACTCAGGGCTTTTGGCTGCGTGTAGCTACTTTAAAAGTGTGTTCAAATCGCATATCAAAACAGCCTTGCTTGCCGTTCTACTTGATGTGAATTTAAATTAGAAAATGTCAAAAATACACATGTGACATTTTGTCACTAAATTTACCCGGTGTAACTGTTGAGGTTGAACGCAAACCTCCATGATATAATGTGTCTATGTATCGCTATATGACATGTGACTGTCATCTTTATCTTTTCTTTATACAATATAGCCTTGGTTCAGAGGTCCCTGTTTTATTCTATCTAACTAGCTAGCTCGTCATGCATAACTAAAGTTATTAGGTTATGGGCCTAGACGCCCAGTTAGATAGGAATAAAGAAAGTTAAATTTTATCAATAGATTTCGCGGATATAAGCAGATAAGACCGGTCGCCATGAAATAGTCTCGAAAAATTCCGTCTCCGACATTAAGGCGAATCTTGTATTTCAGCTTCTTTACCATCCATCATGAGCTCAAATATGGTTCAAATTGAAAAGCTTCTCGGCCGAGATAACTATGCAACTTGGAGCTTTGCTGTGAAGACATATCTGGAGCATGAAGACCTATGGAAATGTATAGCTGAAACCGGCACTGACGATAAAACCGTAACCTTTACGAAAAGTGAGGATATCAAGGCTAGGTCAAAAATAGTTTTATTAGTGGATCCGATTAACTACATCCACGTGCAAGAATCTCAATCGGCTAAAGAGGTATGGTATAACTTGCGCAAGGCTTACGACGATGATGGGTTAACTCGAAAGGTGGGCTTGCTGCGAGAACTGATTAGTGATTACCACCGACCTAGATGGCTGCGGCACTGTTGAACTGTATGTAAATAAAGTTATTACTTGTCCACACAAGCTCAGGAACATCGGGTTCATAGTCGACGATGAGTGGCTAGGGACGCTGCTCCTCGCGGGACTACCATTAAATTTTGGAGGGGGGTTACTAATAATAAAATATGTCGAGTAAATTAGACTTTATTGCACAATACACAATTCGTCTTTATTGCACACATTATAAAACAAATGGAAGTCTTTTTTTTATTGGCAAATTTGAGACGTCAGGGTCTATCTCTGGATGAATATTTATTTAGAAGAGCTAAACTTGTCAGCCTCTCTTCTAACATATTTTCTCTCTACCAAGATTTTACACGCCTTAGATGCTGATGTCGCACTCGCACCGCTTACAGGAAGAGTTGCCAGAATGTTCAACAAAGTCAGAATTTGGGTAGAGATCACCTTCGCAAATTTGAAATCCATAGCTGATACTCTGTAACGAGAGTGACAGCAAAAACGAACACTCAAGAAATGGGAATAACATTCTGTTACTTTCTTCACATTAAGATCTTCTGTATATTCCGATTTTGGCATAAAAATGCCCAATCCGAACAGGTTCATCGTATCCGCAGAAAGTCGGTCCTGTAGGTCAGTCATTATGCTATCTATCAGTGGAATATAATCAGTCTTCCGAAAATATTCCTCGTCAACTCGTTGGTTCTAAAACCGTATCTCTTCGGACGAGATGCCTCGTATAATTATGATAGAACTTCACTTAAGGTAAGTTCGTTTAATCATCAATTATTTCACACTTATTTAACTGAGCCAGTTTGTGATAATAACTATCAAGGGACTGGCCTAATTTACATGGAACCCTAATCATTTTAGTTAATAAATCCCCATAATTTTCATTGGATGGAAAAGCAGCTTTTAATTTACCTATCCATTCAGTCCAAGAAAATAACAATGATGGCAACTTTTTGGCTAACCCCATAAGTTTTCGAAAGGCAAAATGCCACGTCTGCCTGTCATCCCAAAAATATATTTGAGCACATTCATTTAATTTGTGGATCCACCACTCAATACTTTGACCGTCATCTGAGGGGTCAAAGTCTGGAACAGCACTGAAATTGGCCGTTATATTCTGTGACTACATTGGGCCTGTGCTTGTTATGTCATGTTGTATATTTATAATATTGGACAGAGAACAAGGGTTAACATTTGCTAAACTAACTGAACCATGGTTAGTAATGACAATATTGGAACATTTTCATGGGGAAAAACTGTGAAGCGGTGGGGTTATGCATGACATACTTCTTACATGTTCTGTAACCCTGGAAGCATTCTTTACATAATTTGAATTATGGTGGGTGATGACTTTGGTGTATGCGGATTGATGGTGAGCGAGTAAGTTTTCTCTTTGAATGATGGCTTCGTCTATGACTGACATGACTACTTGAACTATCCGAGGCACAGAACTCCTATAACGTATTTCTTTATCACCTCGTATTTTCTTAGAACGTAATTTACTTTTTTACCCATAATACCTACTTTATACCAGACGCGCGGCGAGTGGACCCGCCACAGCTTCGCCCGCGGTATTTTCCATACAAACTCGGTCACCTGCTGACGCATCGGATTCCGATGTTAGCGCGAGACGAGGAGCTCACGTCAACACTTTGGCGTCGAGTTACAAGTCCACGAATTCGCCGATGCAGCTACAGAGTAGAGGTGGGTGAAAAATAACGTCACGATGAAAAAATCACAGTGATCCGCCGTCGGAAAGTATCACCGTGACATGTGAAGGCGGAACAACGTTACAAAATCACGTAGGTCGTTCCATAGCTCTAGTGTCTCTGTCACTCACACAACGACCTCGTTTCGATTTGTATCATGCATCGCACCGGCCGCCACGGGTTCTCGGCGCTCTCCGCTCGCGTCGCGTGACTCGCGTGGCGATTTCGATCTTCGATTCGACCACTCGCTCACTCGGCGCCATTCGGTATTAATCGGCAACTCATCGGGTCGGGTTCGGGTTCGGTCGGATGCAAGTGAAAGAGAGCGATTGACTTCTTGCTCGCACAGAGCACAAGACAAATAGATCTAATAACAGTGCTAGAAAGGGCGGTTTAATTAAAAATTAAATCATTTTCACCGTTATATGAGTATATTATTTCACTGTATTAAATTAAACCTAATTCGTGAAGAAAACTAAAAATTGTTTTACGATAACCATTTATTTTTTCTAAAAACGAATAATAAGTACGAGATTAGTATTTACACATTAAGCAGAGATACAAGTACACAACTCAATAATTTTAATTGTAAATATCTCATCAATAATACTTACACTCTATCATACTATAACTAGAAGAAATGCCTAAGATGGGTAATTTTTCCCTTTTATTTGTATTATTTAATTTTATTGTTGTATTAATATTGTACCTCGCGATGTACAATGAGTAGGTATCGGTGGAAATCTTACACAAAACAAACTAGTCCCATATTAAGCAAAGCTTATTCTATCTGATCTATGGCTTGTTAATAGATTTAATTTAGTACTCTCTTAACTGTCTATGCGTATTAAGGTCTATAAAATAGTGCGAATCTTTTCTAGTCAGTCCTTGAACTTGGATTAACCTAGGGGGCTAGCACGACATGCCCGCGAGTCGTTTGTCGCTCAGTGCGTCCCTTACATTTTTTACTAGTTTGACAGAGACGCACTGAGCGACAAACGACTCGCGGGCATGTTGTGCTAGACGTGCTGGTGACAGTAGTGACCTCAGTGCGACAAGTCGTTTTGTGAGTGACCGGTGTGACAAAGTCACGATTATTTTTCACTGTGGTTTTTTTGGAACTGTAACGACAGTCACGGTGAATGGAAAGTAACGCTTTTAGCCAACTCTACTACAGAGGCCTGCGCCTCAAGCTGCCCCCGCCGCCCCGCCGCCGGCTCAGTGCGGCTACGCTGACGTGGCCGCCCGGCTCCGAGCGCGCCGCCGGCGTACCGCGCCTCTCAAGGCGCCTAAAATAGGAGCCTCTTCCGAGACGCTCCCCCGCACCATCGAGGATGAGGAGGGATTCACGCTGGTGCAGAAAAAGATCAAGGCAGGCAGGAAGCCTTGCAAGAGCCTGTGTGGTACTCGGAGCCGGAATCCAACTCCGGCCTTCGAGCCGCCACACCGAACACGGCGCTGTACGTGTCGCGCCTGCACTACTCCACCACTGATGACGAGGTGGTGGAGTATGTCCGCAAGAAGTCCGGCTACTCCCTGAGGGTATTCCAGCTGCGATCGCGCCAATACGTGCACTTCAGCTCGTTTGTGGTGCGCGTGCCGCGGCTGATGCTGGAGACCTTCACGTGTCCGGACTTCTGGCCGAAGGGTGTTGTGTTCAGGCGCTTCCGGGGCAGCTTGCCTGTCCAGGACACGACTCCAGGTAGGACGACGCTAAGGAGCCACGCCTTTTCGTCTCCTAAATAGTTTTAATCACCTAGTTTAAATTATTTTAATATGTATGTTAGTCTGTAAGGTATTTATGTATGAGCCACTGATGCCTGCAAAAATAAAATTGTCACCCCTTTACACCACCCCTTTAGGGATGGAATTTCAAAAATTCCCTTCTTAGTGCACTTCTAGGGTACTCTAGGAATATCTTCTCCAAATTTCAAACCTCTAGGATCACCCGTTTAGGGTGTGCGTTGTCTATAAGCGAGTCACGGTACTGTTTTATATGTATAGATAATTATTAAAAAAAAAAAATGATCACTAGAATAGATTTCAAACACACCCATGCACTTAACTAAGAAATAATTGAACATAAAAATCAAGAAACAATTGACAGGTTTATTTTAATTTCTAAATGAAAACTATTTATTTATAACCACACACTGAATAAATGATAAAATTGTATTGTTTATATTATTTCTTTACTACACTTGTAAAAGCACTTTTCATCAAGCTTAGTTAGTTGAGTTAACAGGTACTGTACACTAAGAAAAATATTTACTAAAATACGCCAGAAATTACTAAAATGCCGTGTTATGTGCTCGACAGCAAAAGTGTTGTAATTATTACAAACATAACTAGTGTTGTAATTGACTGTTTGTAATAACGATTTCGATCAGTGCCCTAACCTCAAAATCTTCAGAATATGAATCGTTTTTGGATAGTGGCGCGTCTGAACATTATGTGTTATACAAGAAAAAGACTGCAGAATTTTAAACGTTTATTAGTGCCAAAGGATGTTATAATAGGGGACGGAACGGTGATAAAAGCAGAGGGTTGTGGGGACATTCAACTGAAACAGACTGACGGTGAAAAGTGGACCCTACAACAATAAACAGTGTTTAGTTTGTACCAGAACTAAAAGTTAATCTTGTTTGAAAGTGAGTGCTGCTTTGGACAAAGGTTATAAAATGGTGTCCACGACAAACAAGTGTAAATTTTATAAAAATGACAGTGTTCATGCTATTGCGAAGCGTCAAGGAAAAATATATATCATGATGTTTGACAAGAGGAAGAAATTGCTTTAGTGGGGAAAAGCAACTCTGAACTTCAAAATATTAATCAGGTGAAAATAATTCTAGAAAAGAATAATATAATGTTTGAAAAAGGAGATGAAGAAACCTGCATACCCTGCTTAAAAGGAAAACAACATAAACTTCCTTTTCCTAGAAGTGACCATACACCGACAGAACCTGGGGAAATAATTCACATCGATATTGGAGGTCCTGTTGAAGAAGTTTCACTCGGCGGAGCGAAGTTTTTCTTATTATTGGGATGAGTCGTATGATATGTACCCATATCCGTCTGCTAGCGTATTGCGTTTAATTCGCCAAACTACACAAAATAGTTGTGTATTAAAACATGAAATAAAAAATTACGAAATGAAGTTCTGTAGAATAAACAAATTATGAAACAATTACTCTACAATTAAATAATCGGCGATTTAAAAATACTTGATTCATTCGTTCGATGATATGAATAGTCTATGAAATGAAAATATGGGAACCGTTGACTTTGAACTGATATGCGATGAAAAGTTTGTCGAAGATTCAAGGGTAAACCCTAAACTGCTGTCTGCAATGCAAACCCAAATGTCGCTTCTTCAAAGTCAAATGAGCAGCATGGCGGCGGCTTCATCGTCATCGGGAACCGACATGGTTAAGAGTACTGTTAGCGTCCCCTGGCCACAGCCATTAGAGATCGAAATTGGAGATCCCTTTGATAATTTAGAGTTTTTCCGTAATCGATGGGAAAACTATTGCGCAGCGACGGGCATGACAAAATGGGGCCCCAAAAACTAGAAGCCAAAGCAAGTCTACTATTGAATGCAACCGGCAACGGAGCTATGAAAAAGTATATGGATTTTGGGCTAATAGTATGAGTCCTCTTGCGAGCTATTGTATGGAGACCCTGCAGATATTACCAAAGCATGAAACTTGGCACAGGGTAGCCTAGGTCAAAATGAGCAGATTAAGCCCTGCCCCCACCAGTTCCGCCCCCAAGCGGGGGTGGGAGGGTTGAAGTACGCTCACGCCGCTGTGCAAACTAAAAAATTCTTACGCTTCGTGATTTCACACGAGACCATATTTGGTGTCATTTTCGTATATATCAAGGATCAGGCATCCATATTTAAGGCAATTGTAATACATTTTCATACATAAAAAATATAAAAAAAATAGAAAACTGAAAATGGCTGCAATCTATTTACTACTTAAGCGGATGTTGCGGAAAGAATACTTAATATTTTAAATAAATAAAAATACTGACAGAGAGCCTATTTACTGCAGTTTATTATGGCCTTAGTAACAAAGCAAATAAATAGCGCTACGTAGCCTTTTCCCATTAGTGACGAATGCGAGAATTTTTTATATCAAATGGGCCACAATAGTCCCTTGCGGACCCTAGGCACTAGATATGAGCGCCGATGGCATTTTAACCGGCGGCGGCGTGGGTCAACATTTCCATCGGCGGCGGCGGCGTTGTCGGCGGCGTGACTTTGCAATACATCAGGGTTAAAAAAATTAAATAAAACACGTTTTTTTTTAAAACAGTCAACTTAAAGTCCTTCAGAGGCTCTTTAATTCCGTCTTACTCGAAGGCATAACGCCAGAAGCGTGGAACAGAGGTGTGGTGGTGCTGTTCTTTAAGAAAGGTGACAACACCTTGCTTAAAAATTATAGACCCATCTCACTTCTGAGCCATGTTTATAAGCTTTTTTCGAGGGTCATCACAAATCGTCTCGATTGCAGGTTTGATGACTTCCAGCCTACCGAACGAGCCGGTTTCCGAAAAGGCTATAGTACCATAGACCACATCCATACGCTACATACAGAAGACCGAAGAGTATAACCTGCCACTATGTTTAGCGTTTGTGAACTATGAGAAAGCCTTTGATTCGATCGAGATATGGGCGGTGCTAGAGTCTCTCCAGCGATGCCGTATTGATTATCGGTATGCCGAAGTTTTGAAGTGTTTGTACAATAACGCCACCATGTCGGTCCGAGTACAGGAGCAAAGTTCGAAGGCAATTCCATTGCGAAGAGGCGTGTGACAGGGAGACGTAATCTCTCCGAAACTGTTCACTGCCGTAATGGAAGACGCTTTCAAGCTCCTGGAATGGCAAGGACTCGGCATCAACATCAACGGTGAGTACATCACTCACCTTCGATTTGCCGACGATATTGTGGCCATGGCAGAATCAATGGAAGATCTCGGCACGATGCTCGAAGGCCTCAATCGAGTCTCCCAACAGGTGGGCCTTAAAATGAACATGGACAAGACGAAGGTCATGTCAAACATCCTTGTTGTGCCCACCCCAGTATCAGTTGGGAACTCAGTTCTAGAAGTTGTTGACGCGTACGTCTACCTAGGACAAACAGTCCAACTAGGCAGGTCCAACTTCAAGAAAGAGGTCAATCGACGAATCCAACTCGGCTGGGCAGCGTTCGGTAAACTTCGCAACGTCTTCTCGTCCAAAATACCTCAGTGTCTTAAGACGAAAGTCTTCAATCAGTGTGTGTTGCCAATGATGACATACGGCACTGAAAGCCAAACCCAAGCTCACTTGACTCTATTATTGAATAGGTATAAAAAGATTTTTTTGCAAAAAAAAGAAACAATTCCATAACTCTTCCAGTTAATTCATAGCGAATATAATTTATCATAATTGGTACAAAGTAATATTATTTGAAATAAAAAATTGTAAAGACTTACTCTGCAAACAGAACATCTTCATTGATATTCTTTCCAGCAAGCATCGCAAAATATTTGGTCACATAAAACACTTCTTCTTTTGCCATCTAAATCGATTGATCTAAAATTAATCGGTAAATATCTAATTGTATTATTCGCGGTCGATGCAGTCGCCATTTTGTTTTATATTTGACATGGGTTCGCTCCACGGCGAATAAGTTTCGACTGATCGGATTCATCGGATCACCCGATCGGCGCGCCGATGGTGCCGCGCCGGCGGCGACGGCGCGGTTGTTGATTGCGGCGACGGCGGCGCGCCGGCGTGGCGCTCATATCTACTAGGCACACACAACTACTATGCTCAACTGGTTGTGCCGTGGGCATTTTTGATTCCCTTCAGCACAACTGTTACCTCTATTATCTCGAGCACTGATAGTAAACCTCTTTGTTCAAGTGTTGCACTTTAAATTCGTCATCTTTTTAAAACAATACTCTGAACGTCACTTAGCAGTCTGCATTGACGTCGCAGATATTACAATTTTCGATTTGTAAAACAAATAATATTTTTTATAAAAAAGTGCCCAAGTTCGTAGTTCTATGAAACGAACTTTATTGAACTTTAATATATATATTTTTCAGGATAAACGCGTGATAAGTGAAAAGCCACATAAATGTCAAGTAGATTCGAGAAAAAAATATTAAAAGAAAAAGCAGCATTAAAAAATAATATTATAAGTGATGACCGCCCTATACCTAAATTATACCCTGAAACTGTAGACGGTTTGATGGACAAAGGACTGAATCTTAAATCCGGAAATCCGGAGTTTAAAAATATGAAACTTTTTTGTATGACGTCCAACAGAAAGTTGTAGGGGCAAAAAAATCCAGATTTGAGGATTTAAATGAAGTGGAAATACCACAAATACAAACAGAATTTCTCATGACCGATTACAACGATGATGGAGATAGAATGAATTAAGACGGCAACTATGTAATATTAAGGAGTACTTTATCGATGCAACATTTAAAAGCTGCCCGAAGCCATTTACTCAGTTGCAATCTATTCATGGTGACTTTGGCAATACACAAGAGACGGTTAACGTGAAACCACTGGTGTTTGCACTAATGCCAAATAAGAAGCAAGCAACTTACGAAAAGATATTTCATCTTATACAGTCGTCACTGTTTGCACATGTGGCGCAACACTACAAGGTGCGCGCATTACTACTCCGAAACCCGTCCAGGCCACAGCGGCGGTGAAGGCGAGAGCGCGGGACGCGCAGCGTGACTGGCTCCCAATCGGCATTAGGTTATATAATATAGTAAAGATCAAACCATGCCGCCTAAAACGTCAACTACGGGCCACACGGATTGTTACACAAAACACATGCACATTTGTTTGGCCTGTAAGCTTATGATACCAAATAATATTGACAATTTAATATTTGTTTGTGGCAGCATTGGAACTCTTCTTAATTTGGTCATACTATCAGTTGTCAAATCGCAAAAGTCAGCTGAACGATTTATTTCCATATATTTTTTATTCATAAGTGTTTTGTGCATCTACTTAGATACACAAAACCAATGCAATAAAAGAAACTGCAAACATGGCTTGCATCGTTAGTGGTTTTAGATCGCCTTCGGATATTAAGGAAAATTTGGATGAACATCTCACTTTCCACAAGTGAGTACGAAAAGATATTTCTCGAGAAAATAAATCTTAAAATGTAAGGGCATCCATGAAATAAGATATGTTTGAATGCTTGTTAACCAATAGTAGCTACATATCATATTGGAGAGTAAAAATAAACGCATTTTTTTAAAATATAAAACACCGGTTAAAAACAACTTAAAAAGTGTTTTGTTTCACTTTTTTTCTTCAAGTTTTCCCAAGGACGACGAACTTCGTCGACGATGGTTTGTAGCCACTGGTCGACACATGAAACACATTTCAGCCCCGAATGCTATCGAAGCGGCCACTGATTGCGAGCACGCTTAAAAGAAAACGCGGTCCCCACTCTGAATTTACCCAATATAAAGGAAATTTTTTCGGTATAAAATGTAAATACTTATTTATTATGACTATGATTTAAAAAAAAAAACAAACATCAAAAATATTTGTAGTAATAAGCTTGGTTCGCTTATAACATCTAGTGTTGATTCGTAGTAGGGGTTTTATTATATTATGTAGAAAATGATTTGAACGTCTCTTGCAGGTACCTAATAAATATATGAATCATAATTAATATCTCGTTATTTAATTATAGTTTATTTATAATAATATTGAAACATAATGTTTTTAAAGAGAATCAGACTTGCTGCCCGAAGTCGAATGTTGTTGCTGAACAAGTAAACACGAATGGCTTATTTTCACCTTTGACACATCGCTGCCCTATTATTATAAGGTTCTATGTTACATTTTTTTCCACAATATGAGTTATGATTAGTACGTAATACTACGTGTCTTTAGCTGTATTTTGCTGAAACGAGGCTCTTAATGTCATCAACAAATAGTCCAAAAATTGCGATATTATATGGTTGTATGTTGTGGTTATAAAACTAACAAGGGTAACAAGGTCCTGTTTCTGGTCGA
This sequence comes from Tortricodes alternella, assembly GCA_947859335.1. NCBI lineage: Eukaryota > Metazoa > Arthropoda > Insecta > Lepidoptera > Tortricidae > Tortricodes > Tortricodes alternella. The sequence goes on along the minus strand of OX401975.1, from coordinate 7,731,637 downwards.
AAAGGCGTAGCTCCTTAGCGTCGTCGCACCTGGACTCGTGTCCTAGACAGGCAAGCTGCCCCGGAAGCGCCTGAACCAACCCTTCGGCCAGAAGTCCGGACACGCGACGGTCTCCAGCAGCGGCCGCGGCACGCGCACCACAAACGAGCTGAAGTGCACGTATTGGCGCGATCGCAGCTGGAATACCCTGAGGGAGTAGCCAGACTTCTTGCGGACATACTCCACCACGTCGTCATCTGTGGTGGAGTTGTTCGGTGTGGCGGCTCGCAGGCCGGAGTTGGGTTCCGGCTATGCAGTACCTCACAGGCTCTTGCAAGGCTTCCTGCCTGCCTTGCTCTTTTTCTGCACCAGCGTGAATTCACGATGCTGCGGGGAACAGTCTTGAAGATGCTCCTATTTTAGGCGCCTTAAGGGGCGCGGTAGGCCGACAGCGCGCTCGGGGCCGGGCGGCGCGCTTGGGGCCGGGCGGCCGCGTCAGCGTAGCTGCACTGAGCCGGCGGCGGGGTGGCGGGGGACGGTGGCACGCGCAGGGGGCGCGCGGGCAGCGGGCGGCGGGGCGGCGGGGGCAGCTTGAGGCGCAGGCCTCTCTTGTTGCATCGGCGAATTCGTGGACTTGTAACTGGACGCCAAAGTGTTGACGTGAGCTCCTCGTCGCGCGCTAACATCGGAATCCGATGCGTCAGCAGGTGACCGAGTTACCGAGGCACTATTACGCAAACAGATGACTTCGTTGCGCAACTCGGCTATGGTGTTTTGTGACACATCGAACTTCAACAAAAGTTCAGCCATACTCGCTTTTAGGGCCACGATATCCTTAAGCAAGCTGGTGACGTCAACGTGGTCGAAATTGACGGGAGGCAGCTTGCGCAACTCCTTCGCCACGAAAGCAGGCACGTCGTCAAGATCGGTCGCCTTGAACATCGTGATGATGTCCTGGAGACTCTTCCCGCCTCCATCCCGTCGGCGGGAGGGCATCTGGTCGGCCTTACCGAGCGTCTGGAAGAGCAGCGCCTTGCCACTGCAAATCTCGTCCTCCTTGAAGCTCGATTTGCAGATCTGCACGATGCTGACCTCGTCCATGGTGTCGATGTGCAGTGCAGTGTGGCACGTCCGTATCCGTTCGCGCATCGCGCTGCTCTTGTTGGTTGATTTAAACCATTAAAACGTTCTTTATGTTCGGGTAGTCACCCACAGCAGATTAAACAAGGGATACCATCATTTAATTCTGTGTTTGCTGGCGTGGATGTCGATGTGGATGTTGAGCTTGATGGCGGGTGAGGCTGGTTAGGACTGCTGTCTGTCTGCAATTGAGCTTCTTGTGGGACGAGCTCTTCTACACAGAACTTGGCCCTATTACAAATGTTGTGTAATATTACACAAGCATTTGCAAGTGATGGTGAATAGTGCAGGATTCTGTGTATAAGTAGGCATCGGAATCGTGCTGTAAGAAGTCCAATTGCTCTCTCGACTGTGCTCCTTGCTCTCACATGCATTTGTGTGTAATGCGCCTCGGCTGACCCAGGTGCAGCATTCAATATGGGGGTCATCATGTGTCTTCGCTGCGGATAGCCAGAATAAGCTGTGGAAAAAAAAAAAAAAAACATTTTATTTTTTGAGTATATGAGAGGAGACCTTGACCAAGTTGTGGGATATTCCGGGCATACATCTCTGTTTGCCTTGGGGAAGCCAGAGAACACAAAATGCTGTCACTTAAATCTATCTTGGCATGAAATTTATACCAAACCTGGTTTCAAGTCATTATAATATTTCTTAATAAAGAATATATTTCAGTGATTAGGTATGTAAGGTGTGGATTTGAGCCATGTTTCCATACTCTAAGCTTCATTGAAACCCACACAATAATATTTATCACCTGCTTTGCCTGAGACTGATACTGTAGAAATATGTATACTATAAAGTAGTATAGTAAATAAATGAACGATTGTCAAATTAAAACTTTCGTGAGACATTATGAATACTTGAAAAACACACGGCTTTATTCACGATTTATTGTCAGAAATAGTCCGACATGTTTCGAACTCGATTGGAGTCCTTCTTCAGGGTTTGAGTGCGGTCCCGGTCAGATCTACTCGGTGAGCAGTGCGCGAGTTGATCTGACCGGGACCGCACTCAAACCCTGAAGAAGGACTCCAATCGAGTTCGAAACATGTCGGACTATTTCTGACAATAAATCGTGAGTAAAGCCGTGTGTTTTTCAAATGAACGATTATCAGTTAAACAGTTTATTCTCCCGAAACACAACCCAGTTATGATATAAAACACAATAGAAGCATCGAGAACACCAGCTAGATATTTGCATGGATGCTGTTGACAATTGACAAACGACTGACACTTATAATGGAGGCAAAAAAGATATGTTACAGTCAAACTATTTCACACACAGTTTTAATTGCTTCTAACAAGTAGACTGAAAATGGAATACTCTTTTGAATGTATTTATGTTGGAAGTAAAAATTTGCATTAACATACCTAGCAACCATATGCCCTCCCTGCAACACATTTCCTTCATATGACGTTTCAGTGGGTGGTTTGCCGATATAAAGCTGTCGTGAGTTGCACTACCCCAGCTTGCATGCACACTGAAGGATAATTTCCATATCTGCATTGCAAATCTGAAAATATTTGTTTATTTTGAAATTGGAAATTATCCTTCCTTATTAATAGGGAAAAAGTAAACAAAACCATAATAATAATAATAATGACGATAGTCGTTTCTGCGTACGGTCTCATAGCGAAGAGTCTCGACCAACTATTGAGAATTAGAACTATAATTGAATTAATAAGATAAATAATTTCGTAAATAATGTATTATTTTAATACAGTTTACTGTATATTTGGATTTGCAGTTAATACCACGGATTTTGATTGACCAGTCAATTGGATTGTCAGTTTAAATTATTACAGGATATGATTGTATGAATTTAGTTTAACAAAAGCTATGCTGTTTATATTTAGGAAATTATTATATCACGTTAATTATCTAGCAATTATATTAAGTTAAGACTGAATTATTAATTTCGTTACAAACAAGAATTGTTATGATTTACTTTAAAAAACATGTATTGACTTAATCGTGGTAGTTGATATAAAAGTGTGGGTAGCGCGGCCGGGGACACAGTTCGTTGGCGATTTTCGACTAAAAAGTTAAGTATTGCAAATCCTGTTATATTTCATTGTTCTATTGTGTAAATTAATTATACTGGTATGTAACTATTGCATTTGTTTGAAGGATCAAGGTAATGGACAAAGGAATCCGTGTTGCTTGTCCATAAATAAGTTTAAATATATATTTGATTATGTTTACGTTAGTTTAGCTCTAAATGGTTATCGCTTCTACGGATCATGTAATATACGAGTATAATTTGCTGAATAAAATATGTTAAATTAAATAAATTATGTTGTTTACTAAACCTTAGCATTTCTCCTTATACATTCCTTTTATTCTAACACCATTCCCTAACAATTTCAGAAGGCGGGGATGCCGGAAACCATGCCCAACCAAACAAAGAAGCGACGGCGCACGCGGTCAGAGAGCCCTGACGAACCACGTGGACGATGGCGGCCGTGGAGACCAGCGGATTCATCGTCGGATACGGATTCGGATGATGATTGCTTTTATGTGCCTAAAAGTAAACGCGGTAAGATCGTTTCATGTAATAAGCACGATGTGACCGCTAGAGCTGATGTAATACCTCTATATGACCCCGAGAGTTCAGAAATATTTTCGCATCAATGGCTCAATAAAATTGAACGACTTGGCGCTATACACAATTGGTCTGATGATATGAAGTCCTATTTTATGCAATCTAGGCTGTCTGGAATAGCTAGAATTTGGCACTCGTCATTACAAAACTATAAAATGACTTGGCCAGAGTGGCAACAAGCATTATTAGAAGCATTTCCCCGTAAGGTCGATTATGTAGAATTGCTTAGAGAGATGTTAGCTCGACGTAAAACATTTACAGAAAGTATGGCGCAATATTATTACACAAAGAACGCATTACTGACGCGACTTAAAATTAACGGCGAAGAAGCCGTCGCGTGTATCATTGATGGGTTACCGTTACATATGAAAACCTCTGCTCATGCTGGAAATTATAGTTCGCCTAGTGAATTGTATTCTAAATTCCTTTCGGTTATGGAAGAACACAAAGTTAAAACATCTCAGTCACAACCCAAAACGTTCTATAAACAACCGGAAAACAAAACTGAAATCAATGCCCCAGAAAACAAAAAGTTATTTTCATGTTTTATTTGCAACGAAGCGGGTCATTCGGCTAGACGTTGTCCAAAAAACTCACAAAACGTTAACAAGCCTTTGTGTAGTCATTGTAATAAGATAGGGCATTTGTCGGACAAATGCTGGCATAAGCCTAGCACGTCGGCATTGACAACCAATTCTACTTCCACTTCAATTACTAAGCCAACAACGATTAATATGCTGACAGGACAGGTAAATGACGTTTATTACAAACAAATTAAAGTAAATAAAATAGACGCTCGTGCTTATTTTGACACAGGGGCGCGAATCAATGTGATTAATTCTGATGTCGCTAGTAGGATGCAATTACAACTTCAAGCATGTGATATGATGATCGGTGGGTTTGGGGGTAGTCCAATACCAGCTAAGGGACAAGTTGAGGTGACCATAACTTTTGACGGCATGACTTTTCTTACACAATTAGTTGTTACTGATTGGCATATGAAAGATATGGATGTGATCATAGGGCAGCCCATTATTAATGATCCGAGCGTCGAATTCAAAATTAGTGGTCATATATTTTCTGCCAATGAGAAAAGTCGGCACATGAATTTCCCTGTAGAACCTAAACTAAAATCAGACATAATATGTAAGGACCATGTAACTATTCCCCCGGGTAACGTGATGCTTGTAGAGTTTACCACTAACTCTGAGTCCGAAGACATAATATACATTGAGCAATCAAGGCGCGTTTACCGTGAAAAAGATTATGTAATCCCGTCTTGTGTTGTACAAGGGTCGAACGGCAGTATGGAAATTTTTAATGCGTCTCAGTCACCTCTTTCATTACCTAAAGGTCAGCTTTTAGCGAGGGGTATGATATGTACTGAAAATACTGATGCAGAAACCGAAAATAAACCTTGTTTTAGTCCAAACAGTAATATTCTAAAAATTGACGTTACTAAAATTAAATGTGGTATTGAAAGTATTGAGGTAAATGAAAGGCTGCAATCCTTGCTATACGAGTTTTCAGATTGCTTTTCCATAGATACTAAAGAGTTAGGCTGTACGGACAAGGGTGAGATGGTGATCGAAATGACAACTGAAAAACCAGTTTGCTACAGGCCTTACCGATTATCAGTACCTGAAAAAGCAATCGTGCGAGAAAAAATTGGTGACTTACTGGCAAATAAAATTATAAGAGAGTCGTCTTCAGCTTATTCAAGTCCCATAATTTTGGTAAAAAAAAGAGGAGGTGATTACAGATTATGTGTTGATTACCGAAAACTAAATAGTCAAACCATTAAAGACAAATATCCGTTACCAATAATAGAAGATCAGGTCGAAAAGTTATCAGGGATGAACTATTTTACTAGTCTCGATCTTTCTCAAGGCTTCTATCAGATCCCAATGGAAAGGGATTCGATTAGTAAAACTGGATTTGTCACTCCCGAGGAGCATTATGAGTTTCTTCGTATGCCCTTCGGCTTGGCAAACTCTCCATGTGTTTTTCAAAAGCTGATGGATAAAATCCTTGGACCGTTACGATTTGATAGAGTCTTACCTTATATTGATGACTTATTAATTCCTACTAAAACTATTGATGACAATCTGAGTACATTAAGAGTGGTGCTACAAATTATACGTGACGCTAAATTAACGTTAAACATTGAAAAATGCTTCTTCTTGCAAACTAATATTGAGTATCTTGGTTATGATATTAGCGCAGCAGGGATTAGACCCGGTGAAAGGAAAATTGACGCGGTCATTAAATACAAGGAACCTACTAATGTGCATGAGCTACGAATGTTTTTAGGACTCACAAGCTATTTTCGTAAGTTTGTCAATAATTATGCCACGATTACTAATGACTTGTACAAATTACTTAAGAAAGACGTTTTGTGGGAGTGGCAAAAACCACAGCAAGAAGCATTCGATTATCTTAAAATTATACTTACACAAAGGCCAATATTGGCACTATACGACCCTAAACTGAGTACTGAAGTGCACACGGATGCTTCTTGCAAAGGTATTGCTGGAATATTACTGCAGAAACATGACGAGACGATGAGACCCGTTGCGTACTTTAGTCGTAAGACAAGTAGAGAAGAGGCATTATATCACTCTTATGAACTCGAAACCTTAGCTGTAGTAGAGTCTTTAAGAAGGTTTCGAGTGTACCTCGCCGGCATACAATTCAAGGTTGTTACTGACTGTGTTGCGGTTAGACAGACTTTCGAAAAAAAGGATCTCCTACCCCGAGTAGCCAGATGGTGGTTAGGTATTCAAGAATATGACATGACAATAGAGCATAAACCGGGCACTGCCCACAAACACGTAGATGCGCTAAGTAGGTCACCGATTGAAAATAATCTTACGCACGTTTATGTGTTGGACTTATTAGACTGGGTTGTTTGTTTACAAAATAAAGACGGTAACATTCAAATAATAAAAGAAAAGTTAGAAAGAAAGGACACTGACCCGAAAACAAGGTATATAGGATAATAAAAGACGGTCATAAAAGAATAGTTGTACCAAAAGCGGCAAGATGGAACGTGTTAAGAAAATACCATGATGACGTAGGGCATCCAGGGTTAAAGAAATGTGATGCGTTAATAAAAGAAAACTGTTGGTTCTCTGGCATGACTAGATTTATAAGGAAATATGTAAACGCTTGTTTAGATTGTTTATATAAGAGAGGTCAATATGGCAAGCTTGAAGGCAGCCTTCACCCGATCGAGAAAGTGGCTGCACCCCTAGACACTCTTCACATTGATCATCTAGGCCCCTTCTGTAAAAGTAGTAGTGGACATTCTTATTTATTTGTCGTTGTAGATTCCTATACAAAATTCACATGGGCATTGCCAACAAAAACCACCAAATCAAACGAAGCCGAACAGAAACTCGAAAATGTTTTCAGTTATTTTGGGTATCCAAAGCGTATTATTTCTGATAGTGGTTCGGCGTTTACGAGCAAGCGGTTTAAAAAGTTCTGTAACGATAATCAAGTAAAGCATGTGATTAACTCTGTAGCATCACCTAGGTCAAATGGTCAAGTTGAGCGCTACAATAGAACTCTACTTGAAGCCATAAATAAGAGCACTATTGAAGAGCGTAACTGGGACCAATGCCTTGGTAAAGTTGTTTGGGGAATGAATAATACTATAAATGCTACTACTGGATTTCCACCTTATAGATTAATGTTCCAAGCCAGACGCACGAGGTTACAGGGAATGTCTTCCAACGACCACGACAATGAAGCAATGGCATTGTCAAACTCTAAAAATGCGTCAGAAGGCATAAACAAAGCTGCACAAGCACAACAAGAAAAAGCAGTTTGACCAAAAGAGAAAACGGCCAACTATGTATAAAATAGGCGATTTAGTACTTTGGAAAGGGGCACAAAGCAAAGATAAAAATGTAGTTCGGAAATTAAAGGAGGGTTACAGTGGGCCATACAAGATTAAGAAGGTCCTTGGTAACGACAGATACATTATTACATCAATTAAAGGCTTAAAAGGTTATAAAAAGTATCAAGCAACGGTTTCATCTGATTCTTTAAGGAGATTTGTTAACACCGATCACGATAGTAGTACAGATACTAATGAGTCGCAAATCGATAGTACCGAAGAACTTATTGATCTTTTGGAAGGATAATAAAAGTTGGAAAATAAGTAAGACTGTTGTATATTAAGAGGAAAATTTTAGTTAAGACCGTCACTTTCGGTGATGATTGAATGAATGAACTAATGATTTGGTCAAGGCCGCCAGCCCGGGCGATGAAGCAACGGAGATAAAGTAAATGGGCCGTCACCTCAGACGATGATAAAACGATGATCTTAATATTAAGTAAAGACCGTTAGAGTAACGATGACTAAAAATCAAAATTTATTTAAAACAGTATCCTATTAATGAAATCATTTACTTGGAGTTGTAAATGGCATTTTTATATATTATGGCATGGCATGCATGTTTAAATATTAATTTTCGACTGAACCCAAAGTTAAATATTCTTAGTTTTATGTATTAAGCAGCAGACTAAGCATTTCTATTTTTGTTACAGAATCCGGCGCAACCTGTGAGAATTTAATAAGTCTATTAGATTTTGACTATAAGTATTACGATTATTAATAATTAGTATCACTATTAGTACCATTATTAGTTAAGTTATTAGAACGATATTAATTTGCTAGGTAGCAAATTTGGTCAGGATGGACGAACTATTGAGAATTAGAACTATAATTGAATTAATAAGATAAATAATTTCGTAAATAATGTATTATTTTAATACAGTTTACTGTATATTTGGATTTGCAGTTAATACCACGGATTTTGATTGACCAGTCAATTGGATTGTCAGTTTAAATTATTACAGGATATGATTGTATGAATTTAGTTTAACAAAAGCTATGCTGTTTATATTTAGGAAATTATTATATCACGTTAATTATCTAGCAATTATATTAAGTTAAGACTGAATTATTAATTTCGTTACAAACAAGAATTGTTATGATTTACTTTAAAAAACATGTATTGACTTAATCGTGGTAGTTGATATAAAAGTGTGGGTAGCGCGGCCGGGGACACAGTTCGTTGGCGATTTTCGACTAAAAAGTTAAGTATTGCAAATCCTGTTATATTTCATTGTTCTATTGTGTAAATTAATTATACTGGTATGTAACTATTGCATTTGTTTGAAGGATCAAGGTAATGGACAAAGGAATCCGTGTTGCTTGTCCATAAATAAGTTTAAATATATATTTGATTATGTTTACGTTAGTTTAGCTCTAAATGGTTATCGCTTCTACGGATCATGTAATATACGAGTATAATTTGCTGAATAAAATATGTTAAATTAAATAAATTATGTTGTTTACTAAACCTTAGCATTTCTCCTTATACATTCCTTTTATTCTAACACCATTCCCTAACACAACACCTCAAGAGACTCGCTTGATGGCTGGATCAAGGGTCAGATACAGAAGGCGGTACTCCTGGGCATGGCGCGCATCGTCAGGAGGTTCCTCTCTCTGCGGCCCTAACCGCCGGTAGCTTGAGCCCTGCCCCGCTGCCGGCGGCACCCTAGGTTAGGTTTTATAATATTTTTATTTTTATAGTGATATTGTACTTTACTTTTTATAGAAATATTATAAAAACCTAGCCTAAGTTTTAAGAAAAATAAAGGAAATAATAATAATAATAATTTATTTCAGGCAATTGCCCATTTCAGTTAGTTACATAAAAACTTACAAACTACTGTTATTTTCTCCTATCCTACACCACTGGCGCATGCAAGCGTATCCAGTGTCCCAGCATAGCAGTCCTGTTGAGATTATTGCGTTCAATCTGGGGCATGCTCACATGATGTTGATAACCCTGGTTATTGTTTAATATCTTACAATAGACAATCTGTGCTCCTCTCTCCGTCCGTATCCGCTAAAGAAATGTAATGTCTCTTTCCATTATAATACAAATTAAATATTATATAATCAATCATCCGTGAATCTGTAAACCTATCAGACAAATATACGCCGTGAGTTCCGGGACTGAAAGCCTGCAGTTTTATTTTCTACGTTTGGCATAGGATTGCATGACGATCACCTACCCGAAGGGGTTATCGGCCCAGACAGGCCTTGCACGAGCCCATGCCAAACAGCGGTATTCGCTATGCCAGAAGTTGCTACATCGACGGCGCCAGCGCCGTCATCAGCGGGCCCAATTTATAACACGACAAATGAAAATGGCAAGCAATATTCCTATGCCCCCTTCGATAAGCTTGAAGGCGTATTTAATTTCTGCGCGTGGAAACACTATATGAAAAACGGACTCATTATCGACGGACTCTGGAATTGCGTTCAGACAACCGCAGGTGAGCAAATGAATTTATCAAATGATCAACGTGCTTTAGCCCGCATAAATTTATCTCTAAGGGCATCATGTATTCAATATTTAAGAAACGCCACTACGGCAAAGGAAGCATGGCAGGCACTCTGTCACGTGTTTGAAGACCGAGGTTTCTATAGATGGGTTATGTTGCTGAGGCCATTGCATCAAGCAAACTACAATAATTTTAGAGACATCAATGAGTATTTGGAACACATAATGACCCTTGTACACCAGCTAAGCAATGTAGGAAGAACTATTGACGATTCAGATATTGCAAAATTACTTCTCTCTGGTTTACCGCAAGAATTCGATGTTGTAGTTAGCACTGCTATACTGAGCAGTATCATCACTATCACTACATCACTACATAGTATAAAACAAAGTCGCTGTCGCTGTCTGTCTGTCCCTATGTATGCTTAAATCTTTAAAACTACGCAACGGATTTTGAAGCGGTTTTTTTTAATAGATAGAGTGATTCAAGAGGAAGGTTTATGTGTATAAAATATGCATAATATTGTAGAGAAACACTGATAAATTTAGAGGTTTCTAATGTGATGTCGTAAATAAACTATTTTTTTTGCGCTTACATTGCAAACGCTGGCTGTACCCCACGAGATAAATCAAAATAATGTACTACAGTATTGTACAGCTTAAAAAGGTCAACAAAAACGTCCGTGATGGTATATGTCTATCTCTTAAGGATAACCCACAATAACCATTTTTTATCCTTAACATTTTACGGGAAAAAATGGCTTATTTACGAAGTGATTTTAAGCAATACAGCATTAATCCTTATCCAATTAAGTACCTTAAATACATTGTCCATTTAATATAGATGAATATGGCCCTTTACAGCATGTAACTTAAATGAATATTTCCGAAGATATTACAGATTTAAAATGCAGGGACATAGCACGTTATGATTAACAGCGATCGGACGCGCGTTTATCGGAGCTCTCTGGAACATAAGCTGTAAACGTTGTTTATAAGGACATTCTGTAGAAGGTAGGTATATTTAGTATCAGCATTGCACCCGTGCGAAGCCGGGGCGGGTCGCTAGTTACTAATAATTGCTTTTTTTCGACTATTTTGTTATAGTATAACTAATAGTATAACGAGGTGGATAGACCCGTTCTTGGCAATGAATGTGTAAAGCACAAGAAACTAAGGGGCTCTTGAAAAATATGAGTTAAGAGTTTAAAACCCTATTACTACTCAGTTTCAACTCACCTTGGTTTCAACTGATAAATCGGTGGATTTAGTAGATTGCGATTCATCACACATTTTTTTGAAAGGCAATATCGGTTTAATATTGAATATCGTCTATACTAAATGGATCGCTCTGTAATCTCACTGCCGCCCGTTGCTGTCTGGCTTCGAGAGCAGCGTCATTTTCTAAGAAATGGAAAATAGCGTACTCATCCACCATTGTAAACTCACGTAAGATAGGTAGTCGAATAGTAATTAATTGGTAGTCGGATAGTTGACTGATGATTATAATTATATGTAATCGAAACCAAATATGCCTTTTGACTTTATCTGGGACAAGGTATTCTAGAAATTTTCCTACGTTTCTAATTATTGGCGCGTCGCATCACAAGCTGACTACCACTATTGTAGAGAAACCGTATCCCATATTCGAACTTATATATTCTGACTCGCATTGTTTATTTTCTATTATTATTATTTATATTCTGCAAACATTTTTATTATTCCAAACTTATTTCTTTCTCTTAAACCACAGTACGCTGTTCCGAACAACCCACTCTGGCTCCACAGAAAACCAGCGCCGTTAGCACCACCATGCTAGCTGCATTGCTGAGTGGAGACCATTTCAGCTCACATCACACTTGTGTCATCACCGTGTTATATTTTACCATTTATTACTAAGTTGCTGTGTTGATGTTTTCGCCGAATAAATATTTTTCTATTCTATTCTATTCTATAGAAACCTAAAGTTCGTTAAGAATAAACTGTTTGTTTGAATAACAAATTTGAATATGAAATGATATTGAATAATAATGAAAGAGCATAGCAATTGCATTAATGTCAACCAAAAAGTGTGCTTGTATATAATAAATAGATATATACTTACCTACTTAATATTCTTCATTTGGTCAACTTTGGTCCACTTCAATAAACAAACAATATATTTTTAAATCGAAACACTAAAAACCTGCAAAAAAAAGGTTATAATCGGTCTATAAAAAGTAACTCCATAGCACTTTTTATTGAATTGTATAATTTGACAGGTAATCCAGGAAAGTAAACGTCAAACGGTGTTACGAATAACTATGGTCATATGCGGCGCAGCTACGCATGGATATGATAAAATTGCATAATCCTTACGCTGAGCGGCTTGAATCCAGTACCCGTTAGCATGCCCGCTTTAGCGCGCTCATAATACGAATTTGCCAAGCAGTTCAGTTTACGGCGGAAACTGTCTGGGATTAAGAGCTCATAATAAGACACCTGTTTGAAACGGTGAAACGTTTCAGCCTTGATAAGAGCTTTTTGTAGCACTTAAAGGGGCTTTAAAAAAAAACAGGTTATTCCGCGATTATCACGTCCAATTGACTACCGACACGTAAGTCTCGCTCAATTTTGCCGCCGCCGACGTCGACACACTTTTGGCTACACTTTACAAAGTTTGCGCGTACACGCTGCCAAACTGTCGTGTTGGGTTTGATGGTGTCGAACGCTGAGATCACATCCTCACTATCACAAGTTATACGAAACACGCACTCTTTGACGTGACCCCACATGTAAAAATCCAGTGGTGTCAGATCTGAAGACCGCGGCGGCCAGGCGATGGGCCCGGCTCGTCCGATCCATCTCTCGCCATGCTGCTTATGGAGCCACTCTCTCACAGCGCGAGAAAAATGTGCTGAGGCGCCGTCGTGCTGAAACCACATTTGCTTCAAAGCCTGTGCAATTTTCAATCTTCTAAGAATATTCCTATTTTGCTTTTCCACTTCCCCATTAGCTTGAGGCCATAAGGTGTAGTATGCCTAAGTCGAATTCCATTGGTGTTAAGGAAATCTTTAAGCTTTTTGTCTATAAAAGCCGGGCCATTATCACAAATGATTTCCTCCATTATTCCCTCTCTACATATTATTTTCTCTAAAGTCTGTATTGTTACCTCTGCTGTCTGCTGTTTTAGTATCTCTGCTTCAAAGTATCTACTGTAATAATCAACTATGCATAGAAGGTAATGCCCTAATGGTAAGGGTCCGAGATAATCTATTGCAACTAGTTGCCAAACTTCAGTAGGCAATGCTGTAGTTACGATAGGCTCTGGGGCGGAGCCCCGTCCAACAAGTCGGCAATCCTCGCAGGTGTCACACCAATATTCTATGTCTCCATCCTACCCTTCCACCACACTTTACATCTTAGTTTAGCTTTCATAGAATTAGTAGAAAGATGTCCCTCATGACCTATTTCCAGTAACCGTGGTACCAATTGTTTTGGTATGACAAGTCTAGTTCCTCTGAGAATAATGTTATCCACAACACAGAGTTCCGCTTTAATCAGCTCATATTTTCTGAGTTCTTTTGTCCAAACATCTTCCTCTATAGCATTTTTTGGTTCTGTTAACTCTTCATCCTTCAAGGTTGATTCTTAACTTCTTCTATTGTAACAGCTCTCACACCGGTTTCGATAAAAGCCAGCAAATTATCATCTTCATCTTCAGTACTTTTTGCAGACCTACTGCTCGTGTCTAGCAACCTAGAGACTGCGTCAGCGATATTACTTTTGCCAGGTTTGTATATCACTTTAAATGTAAAAGGTTGAAGTCTTAAAACCCAGCGCTGGATACGAGGACTCGGTTTAGAGTTTGGGGAATAAATGACCTCTAGAGGCTTATGGTCAGATATAATCTTGAACCGTTTACCTATCAAGTACATCTAAAAGTTTTCACAAGCCCATACGATTGCAAGAGCTTCCTCCTCAGTTGAAGAGTACCTTTGCTCCGTTGGTGATAGAGCTTTACTTATCAGGCTTACATCTTACGTACAATACATTACAATGTGTATGTTTTTAAGATATTTTATTACATTTCGTGTTAATTTTAATTTAGGACGTTATTTTGCAAGCAGCTAAACGCTAATCACATAGGGTCGTATTGAATTCTAACAGGTAGAAAAACCCATTAGGGATAAACGGCATTTCCAAGTACATACAATATTTCAAATAATTTTAATGGTTCCTGATTGGTCCTCTCCTTACCCTTTATCAGTTGGTCGAGGTGGGGAAAGTATGCCCACGGCACAGGTCATATGATACAGTTTAGTTCATCTTGAAGTGATCTATTGTGAATACAAACGTTTTGTTGAGAGTAGAACAATGAGGTCCAAAGGCAAAGTGTTAGAATATTTTGGACAATCTAATGAAAATGAACGGATAAAATAGTTGTTTGTTTTGTGACCAAATAGGTATATACTGCCAAAAATGTTACTCGTTTCGCTCAGCATTTAGTTAAAAATTGCCAAAACTGTCCTATAGACATTAAATCGGGACTCAGAAAAGGTGGATCACAAAACCACAATCCAGCAGCAGCAGCTGCAGTCAAAGGTTATGAAACCGCTGGAACGGACAGCTCACTGATTCTACTGTTGACGAGCTAGATAATAAGTTATTTTATATCAGTCATTTATAATAACTTTTTACATGATTTTTCTTAACTTTTCTTACAAGTTATATTAAAAAAAAAGAATATTTGTAAACGCAATGTACATTTATTTTGTTTCAGAATACAATCCATAAATCATTGGCTAGAGCTGTTTATGTAACCGGCATGCCATTGTCCATATTTGAGCATCCTCTATGGATTCAAGCTTTCCAACTCCTTAAACCAGAATATAAGCCACCATCACGTAAAGTCCTGTCAACGACACTTCTAGAAGATGACTACAATGATCAGACTACAGATGAATACCGTAATCACAAAGAAAATCGAACTAAGTATCCAATGTTTTGCACTTAGCGGTTGACGGATGGACAAATGTCAGAAAAGACATTAAGACAGGCTTATGTTATTTAAACGTAGTTGATTATTTACAAGTGTTTTTATAATTATTGTAGTGTAGTGTTGATCATTAGATTAGATTACGTTATATTACCATTTTAATTTAGGTCTCTTCTACCTTTTTTGTATAAAAGATGAATATTTTAATGTGTTAACATTAAAATATTCAATGTTTTTTGTATATTATATTAAACATTTAACAAAACAAAGCAATTTTAATTGATTTATCCCATTAGATTCCAAATATTTCACCGAATGAAGTTAAAAAAATTCGTAAGAAATATTACCTGAGAACGTTTCCGGAGAACATGCTCGGTAATTTACGGTAATTTTGGTAATATACGAGTTCCTTTAGGCTGATTATTGTGATTTTTTTAGGGAGATTATAACTACTAATTGAAATAGAATCACGCTACAAAAAAGTTGGAAAAATTGAAAACTTAAACTACTTTCTCGATAATTACCGTTACGGAGAACATTACCGAGAACGTTACCGCAAAATTCTCTCTGTTCTCGTAATTTACGGTAACGGCACATCACTAATTCATGCTCCTCTCTCGTCCTCCCTCCAATACGAATTTTGTCCTGGCTGTTCGCAACTCCTTCAACGACCTGCAATAAATGTCCAATCACCCGTTGGAACATCTCTGATGCACACCTTATGCCAAAGAACAGCCGCTTGTATCTGAAAACCAAGACTAGAACTAAAGACTGTAATGATTCCAGAATCTTCATCCAGCTCGAGTTGATGATAACCTGACCTAAGATCGATAGTTGAGAAGTACTTACAACCATTGAGATCAGCTAACAGTTCTTCAAACGTTGGCAGTGGAACACGCTCTATCATCACTGCTTCATTAGCCTTTCTCATATCCACTACTAGTCTGTACTGACCTTTTTCTTTCTTTTTCACAAGATGGGAAGGAGATACACAAGGGGTCGGTCCAGTCACGGGTTCTATAATGTCATTGTCTAAAAGCTCTTTAATAAAATTTTGTTCTATGTTTCTTACATGAAATGGCTGTCTTCTAACCGGTTGAGCAACTAATCTTACATGATGATCAATGGGAATAGTTAATTTAAAATTCTTAAGTTTACCAATACCATTAAAAATCATAAGGATATTTTTCAAGTATAATTTCTTTAGTAAGAAATTCCTGAGTTATACAGCCCAACTCTCCTTTGGCAGGCCCAACTCTCAACAAACCAAGCTGCATGGATGTCAGTTTAGATAAAAGAGATGGTCCACAACCTTTTAATACAAGAATATCTGCATTAACTTTCAGTTTACTATCTGGGGAGAAAAGAGTGATTTTGAAAAATCCTAGCTTGGAAATTTCAGAACCCCCATATGTATGAAACTTTTGAGAATCATTAACAAACAGATTGCAGGTTAAACATGATTTTAATAGCTTTTTAAAAAAAATGCTCGTCTATAATATTAACTGACGCACCTGAATCAACAATAAATGGGAAACTTACTTGACCACCTATATTAATCTGGTATTTCCAGTCAGAGTCGCTTCCCACTACAAACACAGAATTAACCGACTTACTGTCACCATTTTCACATTCACTTTCACTGTCTTGATCATCCGAATCTTCAGAACATGATTCAATAACATATCTAATTACTCTTTTCTTTTTCTTGCTGCCATCCTTCTTCATACTATATGACACCTTTGTTTTGCAGCATTTGGCAAAGTACCCTTTCATGCCGCATTTGTTGCATTTTCAGGGATTGCGCTGCATTTCATACTTCTGGCTAAGTGACCTCTGCGACCACATTTATAACATTCCAGATTAGCAACTTTATTCATACTGATCGAAGATTCTGGTTGCTACATCGCTGCAGATTTGCTTTTCCATTTCATACAACATGGATATCTCCAGTGCTTTACTCAGAGTTAGCTCTTTTCCTTTCTTCAGGAATTTACGTTTTAGATCTAAATCTTTACACTTTTCTATTAGTTGATCTCTTATAACTTCTTCAATGTTTGTAAACTCGCAATACCTAGCCTGTTTTCGTACTCTTATTATAAACTGTTCGACGGTTTCTTTGTTCTCCTTTTCTATAATTCTAAACTTTTGTCTTTCGTAGTTTACATTTACATCTGGCTCAAAATAATTGTCTAGCCGCTGCATGCATTTTTCGAATTCTGTGCCTCCTTCCACTGTTTTTTCTTTGATTGACTCATAAATCTCCTGCACTTCTGCTCCTGCTTGGTGCAGCAATCTTGAAACCTTTTGTTTATCGTTAAGCCCAGTCTGGCTATCAATATAATATTGGAAATTTCTTTTCCACAACCGCCATCTCTCAGGCAGCGTATTTGCATCCTCATAAGAGTCAAACCCCGGACTTGAAGTCCCCACAGCACAATGTTGGAACATTTTCATTTTCGGGACTGCTAGGGCTAAACAGCTGATCAGGTGCAATGACGTATACTATGGTGACGGCACATTTAAAGCCACCCCAAAGCCCTTTTACCAGCTTTATTCTTTTCATGTTGATATATCTCACAGTGCTCATACAGTCGCTTTCATACCAGTAATTTATGTATTACTGCCAAATAAAAGCAAGAATACATATAAACGTTTGTTCAGGATATTAAAGGAACAGTTTAAAATGAATATAACAACGTTCAGATGCGATTACGAAATTGCTGTTATACAAGCCATGACAGAAGAATTTCCAAACGCGGCTATAAAAGGTTGCTACTATCATTACATGAAAGCGTTCATGTAATGATAGTAGCAACCTTGGAGAAAGAGTAATACATTAGATTTCCAAAAAACCAAAGAAGGGCTTCCGAAATATTTGATACCTGAAGCCTATTCGCATATTTGTGATAAAGCACCACAGACTGAGACGTTTCATAAATTCAAAGAATATTTTGAAAATCAGTGGATGCAAAAAATAACATCAGATATTTTCTCGTGCTACGGAGAGAAAAATAGTACCACAAACGCTGTAGAGGGCTGGCATAGGCGAATCAATACGAAGACACCGCAGAAACCCAGTCTCTATCAATTCATCATATTATTGAAGAAGGAAGCACGTATACAAGATATAAGAATCTGCCAAAATTCATTTCATTGCTCGGAACAAGAGACGTAAAAAATATATAATTTAATAAATATTTTAATTTAATGTTCTATTTGTATCATTTACTTTTACAAATAACCATATAGCATTCAAGGCAATTTCCTCATCAATTTATTTCCAACCAACAAACTAGGTCAAGTAATTAAAAAAAAATTGTTTATAATCTATATCATTAACTTCCAAATTTGTTAAACAGTTATAACATATAAATTAATCAAAACCAAGCTGAAACGCCTGAAATACACAAAATTTACCAGAAATACAGTGTGGAATACCTGGATAATACACAACAAAAGCTAAATATGGTTTCTTAGCTGAAAAACTTCTAAGCTATATGCACGTAATAAATAAATTTACACTATTTCTCCATAAAGTAAGCCCCAAACTAGTAGTTTGGGGCTTACTTTATGGAGAAATAGTGTAAATTTATTCGTAACTCCCGTAAATTCCGTGTAAGGGGAATGAAAGAAACGAGAGAGGGGAGCAAATGTCATACATCAATTTTGAGGTACATTCGCTATGTCAATTTTTTATGTAGGCCACATTACCAACCTCTACTAGTTTGGGGCTTACTTTATGGAGAAATAGAGTTCAGTCAGCAGTATGTAGTTAAATGACTGAGATATTAAGTTTTTTCTTGTTCCTGTAAAATCGCGAAAACGCAGATACGCGGTTTTTACAAAGTGCTCTTCCGCGGTATTGCACGCGCAGCGACGATAAGTTTCCATTACGTGAGAAAGGACTCAAATGGTTGCAATTTATAAAGTGTGATCATCTACATACTTTAAGCCCGAGTGAGCATAATAAACTACACGTGTGCCATAAACATTTTGAAGAGATTCACTACAGCTTCATCCCGTATTCGGGGTGATGCTTACCCGACTCTCTATTTTTCTCAACAAGAAATCGCAAGTGGCATACCATCATCTGTTGGTGAGGATACCGGTAAGTTTTAACTTTTAAATAATACCTTACTATAATACATGTTGCGGGTAGTGCAAGACAAAGTCAGCTTACAATTTGTCACCATGTGTTAATTTCTGTTTGTTACGTACTGACATGAAATCACCAATTTTAATTTATATTAAGATGAAACATTTCTGTCGGTTAAATCTTGCATTTAGAAGACAAAAATGTATGTCTCAATAGACTAAAACTGTCATAATTTGTCATGCTTAGCAGTTTGTTTGAGTTTAATTTTTTTCATACTAATCAAGAAATTACTAAAATAATGTAATACAATAATACGACTCTATCATTGATTTCACAGTGTCAGTTTATTTATTCCATAGCAATTTAATAATCGAGTCCGAAATATGCACAACGGAATGCTCATTCAAGCTACAAAAAATACATGAACTTTGCAACGCACATACACAAAAGTTAAATTAAAACTATTGTGAGACATTATTATTACTAGAAATAAATCTATATCTGAAAAGAATATGTGAGTAGAGCCGTGTTTATTTCTAATGCACTCACACAAAAATTTAAAATGTAAGTAGAATTTTTAGAAATGAAATGTTTTTAAAGAGACTTAATATTGTTCTTATTTTTTAGAGAATGTTTTCTCAAAAAATCATTAAAATTAAAAGTGACCAATTTTATAAGTTCTTAACTAGCTTTTGTTCATAATTTTTTGCTTTAACAAACAGTTACTTATTGTACTCAGTGTAACAAATATTATTTTCGTTATTCAAAAATCAACGGGCTTACCCCTTTCAAAAGTTCTTCACCATCAGTACCACTTTACGACATGCATTTTTATGAACATAAGTTGTTTACCGACCTTAATAAAGAATTCTAATTGGCCATCCTTTAAAAACTTATCACTGAGGAGTTCCTCTGGTCATCTGTGGTCTTCATGATCAGTTCCACTTCACCATTTAATGGTTTTGGATCTCTATTGCTTGAGTTAATACAGAAAATACCAAAATTGCTATATATATATGCCTATAATATTTGAGGAGTTCCATCGATTTCCTCATGGATCCCATCATCAGACCATCACTGTATAAAAATATGTTTTTACATTTATAAAGGAACTAGGAAATATGCTTGGCACTTCCATATTTTTCTTTTTGTTTTCAAATTTGACTTAGTAATGTTAAAGGAAGCCTGTGAAAATGACTCTTCTAATCTAATGCCTGGCCATCTGATTATTGAAATGCTGAACAGTGTTCAGGTCCCATATTAAGCGATAAGCTTCTAAACAAATAAGTATATGCTATAATATACATATGCATCTCTGAAATTCATATGGTGTAAATTATGTTAGATATGGTTTTATTAATAAAAAAATGGTAAACGCCAGAATACAGTCTCTATAAAATGAAAATTATAAGAATTGATACATTCTTAGAAACATTTCTCAATGTTTCAATTGTAAACCACGTAGTTAATTTATACATATTTTATATTTCAGCAACATCAGTTGAACCAAAGGTGTCTTTTACTCCAAAGCGAAGGAATAAGAGACTCATTCAGAAAGTCTGCTCGCTTTCACCACATTGTAGAACTTTTTTCATCAATTCTTGAAACAATTATTGCTTGCGCCTTGGCGTCTTGTGTGACGAACACCGTATCTTGTTTTTTTTTCCGTCTTAGCGTCTTTCGTTGACGCCGTATCTTGCTCCTGGTCGGCAGACTTTTCATCCTCGGCTTCAAGTATAGTTTTTTCCAATCCCTTTGACCGAAGGTAAACTAATGTTTGAAACTTCCATGTACTCCATTTTTTTCCATTGAGACGAACACTTAAATCTTTTTCTTGATCGTCCATCTTGCTTTTCTTATTTCGCTGCGACCGACCGGGGTATCTTATTTTGCAGTTTTTTAATTTTTTTTTTTTATATTATTTTGTAACCCTGTAAAAGTTTTTCTGCAAAATATCCTTCTTCCGCCCTTTTTTTTACGATATTATTCTTATTTTGGTGTCTGGGCTCATGACCTATTGTAATGAGGCCGCAGGGTTAATGGCGGTTAGTTTTTTTTTTTTTTAAACAGTTACAAATAAGTTTCATTACACGCAACAGTTATCGTCACACCTTTCTTTAGTTCTTTTTATTTGCATATCAGTAATTATTACTATACTTTTTTTCCAAATTGTATCTATTGACGATTGTATCTTTTTATTTTTATACGTATGTTAGGATCAGCAGCTGCCTCAGCGTACACTCCTCCGGGCAGCCCGCGATGACGTCATCGATCACATATAAGTCGACGCGCGGAGGGCGGACGACATTGCTCAGTGCGCGAAGTGTTCGGACGTCTCCACTGCTAGCTGCTCTTCACATCTGCTCAAAATTCGTTAGAATTCCTGAGAAGATTGTACCCATCCTGTTGGTTGGCGGGGATCATTACCAGTTGCATTGCTGCCAGACTATAGGTCGCCCTCTCCGCAAACCCGTACCCGGTCCCGTTCAAGCGGAAGCCCCGGGAAAGGGAATGTGGTGTCAGGCCCTGCACCCATAGTCTCGCGTCGCACCGCGTACCCGCCGCCACTGCGCCCGCTTCAGCCATAATGAAGCCAACCCGCCGCGATGAAGAGGGTACTTCGGAACCGAGAGGTGAAAAAGTACCCACATTCTCCGGCAGAAAAGTGATTACTCAGATGCCGGCCGGTAGTTCGTCCACTGGAGGGGGACAGCTACCCTCATCGAGTCCACAGACGCTCGCCCGCCTGGACGAGGTTGCCGCCGCGTCCCAGACGCCCGTTTCGAGCCGCCAGCCGCTTAAGTGCGTCACGCAACTGCCGAAGACCCCGAGCGACGAGGCTCTGTCCCCGCATGCGGCCCATGATCGCGATTTGATCGCAGTCTCCCGCATGCTGGGGGTGGGAATTTTTTCGCCGGGGTTGAAGCACTGGATCGCTACGTACCTCCGGCTGCAGCAGTGGAATTTCACTATGAATCCACAGGTACTGCAGCCCGAGGACGAAAGGATACTCCAAATGTCCCAACAGTTGGAGTTATTCAACCCGCCGCTCCGCCCAATCAAACGGAAGGAAACCGTGAGTAGCCCTCCTGTCGCACCATCCCCAAAGAGGCCGTGCGACAAAGTGTCTCCGCCACCTGCGCAGCCGCACCCGCGACTAGCAGCACCGCCGCCGCACCTCCCGCTGCACCACGTTCACGCTACCCGCCCGTGGTAGTCGAGAGGCTACCTAACTGGACCCATCATCTTTTCGCAATCTCCGACGAGCTCGGATACACCGCGAATGCGCGCCCCTTCGGGACGGGGGTGCGCTTCACGCCTGCCACGGGGGAGGAGTACCGCTGCGTGCAGCAATACTTCACCAAGCTGCACGACCAGGATCCGTCAATCTCCTGGTTCAGCTACTCCCCCCCCGCTGAGAAGAACTTAAAAGTGGCCATCCGAGGTCTCCCGGTTGACACTGACGTCAAAGAGATTCAGTCTGCCCTCCTCGAGGTATAGAGGCCAACTATGTGAAGAGCATCCGGGCACGGAGCGGGCGCCCCGGGTGCGTCTACTTTGCACAGTTGGTCGGTCCAGCAGCCCAGAACCTCCACGTGTACAGCATCAACGAGCTGCTGTTCATGCCGGGGGTCAAAATCGAAGCCTGGCGCGGGAAAAAGGGCCCCGCGCAATGCCACAGATGTCAGCAATTCCGGCACTCGTCCCAGTGCTGCCACCGCCCCATTGCATGCGTGCGCTGTGGCGAAGCGCATGCAGCATGGGAGTGCCCGCGACCGCGCGAGGTCCCCGCGACCTGCGGACCTGCTGTGGGGGGGCACACCCGGCCAATCACTCTGCTTGCCCCGTGTTCCGGAAGGAGGCCCGGAACAAAAGGGCCGGCACAGTCGCCCGCACCACCACCGCCGCCCGCCCCGGCCAGAGGACCAGGGCAATCATCCCTGCCACCACGGTGGAGGAGTCGGCGCCCGCCTCTCTAATGGCGCCGGCCAATGCCCCCCGCTCAAGGGGGCCCAGAGACGACGCCCCCGGCCCTCTCGCGCCGCAAAAGAAGAACAAGAAAAAGAAGCCCGCCGCTGCCAAGTCCGCAGCCGCAACCACCGCTGAGCCCGCAACAAGCCCGCAAAGCCTCGCCGATCTACGCGCACAAGTTGCGCAAATGATAGCAAGGCAAAAAGACCTCCTCGCGTCTATAGACGCACATATAGGCGCGACATCATAAAGCCGCTGAGAGGCCGATGAACCCACCACGCCGCGGACAGGCAACGTGGACCCAAAAGCCATGATAGGCATGAGGAACGCCATGAAGGCAAACCCGAGGACCAGCCCGTCGTTACGGGCTGCGTAAGATGCCGCCAAATAAAGGGCTCAGCCCTGATAGGCTCCCCCACACACCACCCGCTACGCGGGCGGTGCGCGAGAGAGGACTCACGTCGTCGCGGACGACACATTCCCTTCCCGGGCGGCGCGCACTAATTATATCGTTCTGTTCCCAAATTATTTTAAACCAATTTATGTAAACCAAATTAAAGTGTCCTGTTCACATTCATTTTTCATTCCCTCTAAAACGTACATAATTGGACGGAGACAAAGAAGTTCTGCTCCATTATACTTGACGAAGTGTCAATCGAAACTGGGCTGACATATACTTACAAAGACAAAGTAGATGGCTTTGTCGAATTAACACAAAGGCAAAACCAATTTGCTGATCACGCATTGGTATTTCAAATTAAAGGAGCCATATATATTACTTTTGTGCGGGAGCAACATCTGGAGATGTTTTAAAAAACATCCTTAAGGATATAATTGTGGCGGTTGGCGAAACAGGGCTCATTCCCGTAGCCTTAATATCAGACCAAGGAAATGCATTCCAAAAAGCCATCCGATGTCTCCAGCAGGACACACGACGAGAGCAGATCCTTGTAAATCAAGAAAATCTGGGTACGTCTATTTTTAGTCATTTTAACACTTACTTATTAATAAACTGCCAAATTTTACTGTCTACAATACTGTTGTTGCTGTTGTTGCTGTCACTTAAAATGCCTAGAAATCCAGATAAGATAATCCCATGCGACTTTTCACTTTTGTCGTCTTAATCTTAGTAATTGAGACTGAATATTATCTAGCTATTTTGCCATCCACTCGTGTCTTAATTTGGATAAGAAGGTACAAATTAACGTTTTTAACTCCATTTTCAGATGACTGCATCGATATTGGTGGAAATAAATTATCGGTGATATTTGACCCACCGCATTTAATAAAGGGCCTGCGGAATAACTTTCCATCGAAAGATATTACCTTTGACAATAAAACACCAAATGTCAAGATATTGTCGACATGTATATGATCATTAGTCTTTTCAATTCCGCTGAGAGTGGACGTGCCGGTTGCGCGTTCCTAATACAGTTTAAAGTGCTTACGCATCAAAACAACGACGTCGCGACGCGGCCTTCCGCGGAATTCACGATGACCCAGATTTGAATTGTGCTACATCAGTCATTATGACTTGATCGCAATTGTTAAGGCGAACTTAATTCTCTATAGTAATGGCTACTCCTAAAAAAGGTAGTATTAAATTACAAACTGAAACAGAGCATTTATTGTTTAAATACTATCAAGATGAAAAAGCAGAAAGAGAAAAACTGCAAAATTTGGTTAAAGATATGCAAAACCAAATAGAAATTCTTCAAGAACAGTTGAAGATCCTTACGGCAGAGAAACTGACCACCGAAACATCAATAACAATTAAGGAAGTCCTTATTCAACGTACTGAATACTGTACGGATGAAGAAGAACTTTGTAAAGAAACTGAGTGGGTTAGAGTGAAATCAAGAAAGAAAAGGAAATTGAATAGTTCACCCACATCAGCCACATCCACTCAACTCCATCAACAAGATAAAGAAATATACAAGAAACCTCTAGCACCCCCACCTATAATTGTGGATGGTGTTGGAGATTATCAGAAATTCTTCGACCTCATCTCTGAAGATTTGTCCCCGGATCTATTTTCAGTAAAGATCATGAATGGTGAGACAGTTAAAGTAAATGCTGCAAATGAAGAGACATATAGGGCTATCACAAAGCTCTTGAAACAACAAAACTGGCTTTGGCACTCACATGAAAATAAGCAGGAGAGGCCAATTAGAGTTATGGCAAAAAATCTACACTTTACTTGCCAGACTGACAGAATTATTGAGGACCTAAAAAACAAAGGACTCAATATCGAAGAAGCTGTCAATAAATTGAAGTGGAATACAAAGGAACCACTCAATATGTTTATGCTTACCTTTAAAAATGGTGAAGATATAAATAAAATATATGGATTAAAATCCATACTAGGGTGCAAAGTTGAAATGCATCCATTAAAAACAACAAAACTCGTCCCGCAGTGTAAAAAATGCCAAGCGTACGGTCATACACAAAAATATTGTAATAAGGAAGCCAGATGTGTAAAATGTACCGGCAAGCATCTGACAATCAATTGCAAGAAACCCGCAGAGGAGAAACCGAAATGTGTGCATTGTGGTGCGCCTCATCCAGCCAACTACAGGGGATGTATTGTAGCCAAAGAGATGCAGAATATTAAAAACAAAACTTTAAAGAAACCGACTAGCGCCCATCAAAAACAGTCGACGGGTAATAAACAGGCCCCAAATGTACGACTATTAAAAGCCCCTAAGGTTGTAAATAAAAACGAGTCTTTTGCACAAATAGCTACATACAATATCAAAGAAAACAAACAAAACAGTGAAAATAAATTAGACCAGATTCTTAAGTACATGTCGTCTTTTGATGAACGCTTAAGAAAACTCGAACTCAACAATCAAACTAGTGCATAATATAGTGTAGTAATCAGTGCTACTCGTAAAGAACACAAGAACAAAGTGTCTTCCCCTTAATAGCGACAATAAGCAAAGTGTTAATGGACACATTCTTAGTTTTATTCTATTAGCAGGTTAAGTTATAAGCAAATTACTTATTAGCCCCTAGGCTAGATTGTAATTAGGTAAGGCTGCATCTGAAATGTAACTTTATAATAAATAAAAAAAAAAATGTATATGATCGACTGCAAACAAACGAAAATGAGATGCTTGCCCAAACTAAATAATGAACACGTTATACCTGATAAAATAAAAAATGAAGGTATGTACTACATACTACTACCGGACAGTGGCGGTAGCTTTAAACTACACTTCCGAATTTCGTAAGTAAAACTTGTTTAACTTTATTTTCTTATTGCTTTACGCACCTGCGTAATAAAAGCAAACATTATTCGTAATTACATTTAATATTAGTTGAATTCAATAAGTACTCTCTGTGCAGTAAACTAGTTTTTAATGATCCTTGTACATGGTGAAATTTTTAAACGCAAGAGAAGCGCATTTTATATTGCTATGACTTAACACTTTAACATTAAATACAGATACAGATAGTCCTAGCAAGGTTGACACGGCGATAACTTAACCCCATCTTATTTCTCTGACTCTGACTATCTCTTTCATCGGCACTAGTGTGAAAGAGACTCACTTATAGATAAGACAGTGTTAACTTATCCTCATGCCAACCTCGCTACGGCCGCTATGCGTAAACATATCGCCAGCGTGTCTCTGCCCAACGAGTCGAGTAAAGCTCGCCAAGGTTAGACGGCATGGGGTCGCAAGTGCAAGCAGCGCTCTATACGGTGCGTGGCCTCGCCATCTATTGTTTAAACTTACTTGGCACCATGCCAGTGTGAAGTCCAGCCACATTCTAAAATTTAATAATTCTTTGTCCTACATTTTAAGTAATAATGAGTGAAATGAAATTTTTTTGCGGGTTACTATAGCAAAGTCCATAAGTGCATAACTTTTTGTTGGTTTACTATACGTTGGAATCTATAGCTCTCTCAGGAATTAAGCTGACCTGTCAAAGAATGAGCGTAAGATAAAGAGGATGTATAAAAACTTATAAGTCGCTATTGCTGACGGGTTACATAAAATTCCACAGTGATTCGTACAATTGTGAAGACGATTTTCCTGTCAACAATTAATTAAAATAAATGATTTATTTAAGAACACTGAGAGAATAGAAGTAATCAGTAGCGAAACAAGTGTTGCATCATACTGTAGCACTACAACTATCGAAGAAACTACAGTCAGCGAGACAAGAAAGATTAAATGTAAACTCACGTGCATATACTGCTGGGTGGGTGATTCGAAAAATATTAAAAAGCAAATGCAAAGAGTGCAGAAGCGCATTCATCGCGACAGAATCTAGCGGTATTCATAAATGGATATCTTTTCGCGAATACAAAAAATTTAAAGACAGTAAACTCACCTGCCCACCAAAACATGCCGTGAGACTTTTTAGGACAATTGTAAATTGTACAAATAATTATTTAGAGACCAATGTGCACCAGTTGAATATTGCAAAAAATATTAAAGACAGCGTTTTATGTAATCATGACTTTGAATTCATTACGTGCGTAGTACATAAGTCGTCCGTGCTGAATTCTTTTTTGAATTTAACAATGAAATTGGCAATATTCAACTGGTGCAATATGATCGACAAAATATTGAAATGCATTGATATGTTAGACATTACAAATCTGCCTCCAATGCAGAGGAAAGCGTTCGAAAAATACAAAAAAAGATTTAAAAACAGTAGATTACAATGATTGGTTTCCCATACGAGAACTCAGGTCATTAAGACGCGTATTACAAAGTAATGCAAAAACTTTGCACTTTTCTTCTCGTTTGTATTAAATAATAGTTAAATTCTGAAACGCAATCTACTAACATTCTCCATCTGGTCTATTTATATAAGTATAATCATCTTGTCATTTTTCGAACTCATTCCACAGCACTGCCTAAGCTTAAAATATTCATCAATGCCTTTTAGTATTATATTTAACTCATATTAATTGTACTAATCACCGGGGAATCTCGTAGAAAAATTCTCGCTATTCTTTTTCCCATCATTTGAAAACTTTCAAAATTATGTCTCTGTATGATATTGGTACTAACGGTATTAAAATATTTTTACCATACTTTTTTGTATGTGTATATGACTGACAAAGAATGCTTTAAGAGTTTAAGAGGACTGTGAACCAACGGCAAAAATCACCTTTTTCATTCAAAAGGCGATAACGATTTTCACCCCTTAAATGTTAACCAATTTTGACCAATTTTTGATGGGTTGTCAGTCAGAACAAAATCTTGGTCCAAACGTTATATATATATTGATTAAAGATCAACAATTGTATGAGAATACTGAAACAACAATATAACAAAATGTATTGATTATAGTGAAAAAACCAAAAAGTATACCTAAACCTAGATTTTGTTCTTACTGACAACCTATCAAAAATTGGTCAACATCGGTGAACATTTATTTAAGTGTTGGAAATCGTTATCGCCTTTTGTATGAAAAGCCGTAGGTTCACACATATTCATATTCATATTCATCTTTATTAATAATTTAATTACAGGTCATATCATAATACACTCGTCATAAGTCCGCCATTTGTACTTCCTTGTGTTTAAATAAATAAATAAATTAACTAAGAAAGAGAACTTTGTTCTACATGACATAAACATTAAAAATCATTAGCAAGAAATCCTGAGGCAAGCGAATTGACATTGTATAATATTGCTAATTGAAAACAGACTAAAATATAATGTCGACATAAAGAACGCACCCGCTGACAGCTGTCAATGTCACATTCTTAAAAAAACCACTTCCTTGTTATTGCTTGTGTGCATACATTGTTATTAATAAATAACATTAAATAAATATGGATAAAGGGACAAAAGTCTTTAAATAAATAACAATATCGAACATAAATTTGGTGCCGAAACCAGTAGCAACAACAGTTGCAAAAAGTGAACAACAGTTTGCACGGTTCGGACGGATTTCGTTGGCCGGCCGGGCCGGGATGGTCTCGTGCCACGACGAACAAGCCATATTGTATTGGCCACGAACAAATTCGCCGACACAGATAACCTTTGTTTTTCAGCAAATACGCAAAATCATTTGCGAAACATATGTGCAACAGCACAAATACTTACAGTACCTAGTTACTGTATACATACAACGTTAGTACAAGCGGCCCCTGCCTTAAGAGGAGTGCATTGGCAAACATGGCTCCGCCAACTGATGAATTCACGAAACTTTTGAAAATTACGTGAAACAGCTGCGTGACATCACTCGACCGGATTATGAGCAGCTCAAAGTTAGAGATGGTGAGCTTACCAAGCTCTTTGAGAATTATAACTCTACACAGTTCCAAATTGAAGCGTATCTGAGTGACAACGAAGAGGATATAGATGAGCGCTCTGTAATCGAAGACAAATATTACACATTAAAAGCTAATATTCCTACCCTAATGAATGACAATGGTGACAATTCTGTGCAGTTCATGAAGAAGAGGTCTCCTGTTGTAGTGCCTGCACTTCAAATTCCACACTTCAACGGTGATATCAAGAATTGGCCCATATTTAAAAATCTTTTCTACTCGGTGATAGACAGTAATGAAGATTTATCCAAACTTCAAAAGCTGCATTATTTAAAATCTTTTCTAGAAGAAGAAGCTGCAGCGTTAATAAGTTCTTTATTGCTGTCAGAGGATAATTATGATAAGGCTCTTAACATTCTTACTAAACGGTATGATAATAAGCTTCTTGTAGTTAACCATCACTTAAAAGGTTTTATGAATTACCAGTACATAAACAAATCTAATTTAAAAGATTTCCTTATGTTGTTTCAGCAAAGCTTTGACTCTTTAAAATCATTAGAATTACCAGTTGAGCACTGGGATGTCTTACTAATATACATAATTTTTCAAAAATTGGATAATTCCTTGAGAGCTGCCTGGGAAATAAGTAGGCAAAGTTCTGATATACCTAAACTATCAGATTTATTAGAATTCCTGTCTCATCGTAGTGTTGCACAGGAATTAATAAATGACAAATACGACAAGCAAAGTACACATAAATACACTTCAAACACAAAGGTTTCTCATGCTACCACTTTCAGTAAAGCGTGTTGTATTTTATGTGATTCTAAACATGAGCTAATAAAATGCCCTTTATTTTTACAGCTTCCTGTTCCACAACGAATTAATTTTGTAAAAAGCAAAAAGCTTTGTTATAATTGTTTAACTGTCTACAAGGCTGGACATCAATGCACACAAGTATGTTTCAAGTGTAATAAAAAGCACAACAGTGTTTTACACCTTGATTATACACACTTTTCTAACAATTCAAATGGATCAAATTGCAACATATAACAAACACAACAATAAAAAATGATAAAGGTACAACTTCAAGCTGTCAACAGACAAAACATACAGGTGGTAGTCAACAGACTTATCTCATTAATAATGACCATTCATTTTCTTCAAGCTCCCAATAATTGTGTAATCCCACGACTACAAACAAGGTAGTGTGCTCAACTTCTGAGAATACTAAACATGTGCTTCTTTCAACAGTACAATTGAACATAAAGGATTCAAAAGGTAATTGGCAGTCAGCCAGAGCTCTATAAGATAGTGCTAGTGAGATCAATTTTGTAAGTGATAATTTGGCTAGTCGCTTGCACTTGCCTCTTAAATCATGTAATGTAACCGCAGTTGGCATCGGTGAAAAAGTAAAACCTTGTCAATACTCGATAAACACTACTATATCTTCATGTTTAAATGACTACAACACGGAAGTAAATCTTCTCTTAGTAGATACTATTACAGTCCCTCTGCCACACTTTCAGCTTGACATATCGAACTGGAACATTCCCAAAAAATGTAAGTTAGCAGACCCAACCTTTCATACACCTAGTAATGTAGATTTGTTACTTGGTAGTGAGCTTTTCTTCACCTTAATGATGCATGGTTTTGTAAGACTAGGACAAAGGTTGTCTGACTTAAAAAACACTGTATTTGGTTGGATTGTTACAGGTAGCTTTACAAATAATCAAATATCAATGCCAATAACAAAAGTCAGCTTAAAGGTTGCTGATATTTCATTTCAATTGACAAAGTTTTGGCAAATTGAAGAGGTTAGCCATCAACAGAAGGCAACCCCTGAGGATACATACTGTGAATCTTTATTTCAGAATACAACCTCTAAAGACAAATTAGGTCATTATATAGTAAAGTTGCCACTGAATGAAGACAAAGTTTGCCTTTTAGGAAACTCACATAATATAGCTTTAAAGTGTTTATACTCACTTGAATCAAGATTTAGAAAAAATCCCAATTTAAAACAGCTTTATAAAGAATTTATTTCTGAATATGTTTCTTTGGGACATGCAAAATTTGTTGATGATTACAATGCTTCATCACCTCATGAAATGGATAGCAAAAATCCAATAATTTATTTGCCCCATCACGCTGTGATTAAACCACACAGTGTGAGCACAAAGCTGCGAGTTGTGTTTAA
Organism: Tortricodes alternella; assembly: GCA_947859335.1. NCBI lineage: Eukaryota > Metazoa > Arthropoda > Insecta > Lepidoptera > Tortricidae > Tortricodes > Tortricodes alternella. The sequence goes on along the minus strand of OX401975.1, from coordinate 7,700,045 downwards.
TGGAAGTTCTCCCACAGACACAGGTTTGTCTTTAAATGATGTATTATATGAAGGACCTAACATTTACTCTGAAGTAATTGATCTTCTTATGTGTTTAAGGATATATAAATTCGTATTTACAACGGATATTGTTAAAATGTTCCGCTATTTGTTAATAAATGAACAACAAAGAGATTTACAAAGAATTTTATGGAGAGATTCAGATAGTGCTTCCTGTTAAATGCTTACAATTACAAACTGTGACTTATGGCACAAAAAGTGCTCCATACTTAGCGTACCGTTCATTACAATATTTAGCTGAAACACAGTCTCATAATTGGCCCTTAGCAGCCGAGCCCATTAAACTTCAAACATTCATGGACGATATTTGTTATGGACAAAACAGCAAAGAACAAATAAAACAAGTTATTTCACAATTGACAAAAATGTTGCATAGTGCTGGATTCTCATTACATAAATGGACAACCAATATACCCCAATTATTTAAAGAACTTAACTTGGAGTTCTCATCTTTGTTTCCCTGCTCTGATTGGTTGGCTCTACGGCTTGAAATTTGCCTATGGCACATGTCCGTCTGATACGTAGTAGGTATCCCTTATTAGTCTGTGGCTATATGTTATAACTTGAGGTTTAGACCGCCGCACCATGATTCAATTAACGACCCTCACATGTTTTGTGGATATCACTAAAGTCAGTGCCACACTTAAAGTTTGTATTTAACAAATGTTTTTTTTGGTAACCATCATGTGTGGGCGGAGTATATTTTCCAAAAGGTGCATTGGATTTTGTAACAGAATTTTCGTGAGGTATGTGTTCGGCCTAATCTGCCTTTATTTTTATTTGGATACATTATTGATGAGTGTTCAAGGCAACTAATATAAAAAAGCAACAGTGTATTCAGCCTTAACGAAAATATATATAAGAGATGTCTCTGGCCTTTCTAATGTTTAATAGCATCAATATATTGCACAATCTTCAATATCCTTTCTCATACAGCTCGTACTACTACTCGTACTGTGGTACGACACTATAGCTAGTGTCGTACCACAGTGTAGGTAGTACGAGCTGTCTGAGAAAGGATATTGAGATTGTACAATATATTGATGCTATTAAACATTAGAAATATACGTCTATGAATAATATACATGATCATCATAATAGTATATCATCTGAGGGCCTAGCTCAATGGCTTTTGTTGCGCGCGTGGAGCATTGGTCACTTTAAATAATATGCGGGTGCAAAGGGGGCCGATGCTCTGTGCGCGATATTGGACGGTGGTTTGCTGCGGGGGCTGAATACGCTATAAGAAATTTAAATCTGTGCCTCAGTTGGTCGTTGTGTTAGATGTTTACCGGTTTATTCGTTTCCGTTCATTATTTCAGCGGGTTACATCTCTCGTTTTTGTATGGTGATAATTGCAGCATTGATCGTTGATATTGTTTTCATTTCCGCAGGGTCGTTCTTGTCTATAGGTTATTTTTTACGTACCGAGTTACAAAGTGTTTAGTTTAACAACATGCTAATTATTGTATTATTGTTTTTAATTGCGGAGTAATTAATTATCGACCGAGCGAGCGAAGCGAGCGAACCGTCTCCGTTTCAGCTTGGGCAAAAATTATTCCGTATGTCATGCGGATGTCCATTTGTTCTCGTCTACAGCTCGCAGTTCCCGACCGATTCTCGTGAAATTTTCTGAGGTTCGGTAAATGTATAAAAAAAGTTTGTCGATTCAGTTTTTCGAAATATTTCAAAATGGCGGAGATATGGAGGTTTTTGCAATTACAAACTTACTGGCGGTGTTGGTAAACTGACTCTACGTATGTCGATGTATTGAGATATCAGTTTTTCAACGGCAAAGTTAAGTTTGTCGCAAGGCTAATCATTATTTCTTACTTTTCAAAGGGTTTTTGTTTTAGATTCAGTTTTTTGAAGTCTTTTGTCGCGAGGTCTACAGCTCACGGAGCCACTAGTTTTATCTGGCAGGTCGAGTTTTTACCATTATTTCTTCTTTAGTATGAACAGCGGATAGGCCGGTTTTAAAGTTCTAAAGATGGATGTTCTGAAAGATGTATGCCTTGAGACACGTCGGGATATGTGGCTACAGCACGTGTGGCTACAGCACGGTGGGGCCCCTCCACATTTTGCAAGGGTAGTAAGAACCCATTTAGATAGAGTTTTCCCTAGTCGCTGGATAGGAAGAGGAGGGCATATCGCGTGGCCAGCTCGTTCACCAAACCTCAACCCTTTGGATTTTTTTCTATGGGGCTATTACAAAGAAGTTATTTACCAACATGAAAGTGAGACGGAGGCACAACTTCGGGAGAAAATCGAAGCCGCGACTGTGTTTATAAAAACTAATGCTCGCGCGTTTGGACGGCTCAAGTTAAAATTTTATTCGTAGATGCCGGCTGTTTGACAGTAGGTGGTGACAACTTCGAACACCTACTGTAACTTTATTTAGTTATTTAATTTTCATTGCACAAACTTATTTTTATCAGTACGATTGTTTTCGTTGTTTTATTTACACACTAGGCAGTGCTAGGATAACCGAATAATTTCGGTTCTCATACATAAAAACCGATTAAGAAAACCGGCCTGCTAGATAAAAATATGGATAACTCAACTCAATTAATAACAATAATACAATAATTAGCATGTTTTTAGAATAAGCACTAAACGGACAAGTTTTTACAACATAGGGTCAGCTTTCGATAGTGTAATTTTTTTTCACGAGAATTTTTACAAAATCGTGTAAAGATTTTGTGAGACAGAAGTCTTTGTAGGAAACCATTTATTTTTCCATTTTTTTGATCCATACTTCCAGAGACAACCTGTATATACATATTGTATACACAAGTAGAAACAGTTACAAAGGCATTGGAGATACAATTAAAGGGTAAAGATTTGATACCTACACTTGAGACATCAGTGACTGCTACTGCTGCCTCAACCAATTTGCCTTCTCATGTAGGACCAAACCCAACAGTAACATCCAGACTGCCCAAACTAGAATTACCAAAGTTTAATGGTGATTGTGAGACAGACCGATGGCGTGAGTTTTGGGATCGATTTCAGTCGAATATTCATACCCAAATGATTGCAGAAGCAGTTAAGCTCTCTTTATAAGTTTCTTAGAAGAAAAGGCCCTTGAAGCATTCGCAGGTCTGGCCATCACAAATGCCAACTATACGGTAGCTATAGATACCCTCACGTCACGGTTTGGGTCAATTGAAACGTTAATTGATGTTCATTATTCGGCTTTGTCCTGTTTGCCAAAGACTGAATACAATTCAAAGAGTTGTAGAAGAATTCTAGATGAAATAGAGAGATACATTAGGGTCCTTGGTAAACTGGGTGAGAGTACCAATGGCAGCCATTTTAGACCGACTATTTTGGGCAAATTTCCAGAACAAATTGTTCACCAATACCACCTTACTAAACCAACATCAGAGAACACAACATTATCAATTAGAGACTGTTTGTCTAGAATAGTGGTTACTATGGAGAGATCACAGGGCCCATTACCACCACTAGCCTCTAGTTTACCTGAAACAGTTTCTACGGAAGCTTTGCAGTTTGTTTCAACGCCCGTAGCAGAACCGGCTGTAAAGACTAAATGGAATGACAAACAAAACCGCAAGACAAAAGGTGAATGTCCTCCTAATAGGCATCCAATAAAAAGGAGTAGATTACCTTGTGTGTTACATGTAATCTTAGTAATCATTATAGTGCGGACTGTAGAAAGATAAAAACAATCGAAGCACGTAAAAAGAAATTAGAGGGCGTGTCATACGCGGGATGATGAAATCCAAGCCATTATGGACCCTGAACAATTCGGAGTTTAAAGATGATGGAGAAGCGGATGGAGATTTTATATTAAATTATGGAGTCAACCCAGACAATAGCTCGTCAGACACCAGTTCAGAAGATGAAATTCCTCTTTCCGAATATCAGGAGTACAAGGAACGGACCACGGACTCGAGGAGGGATATCTGGTCGCCTTGGTTGTGTACGTACTCGTGGAGGATCAACTCGAGGTAGGTGCGTAAACATTGAGACAAATGGGATTGATGGTAACGTGATTCCTGGTACATCACTCAATACACCGCGGACTCGCTGAGGGAGCGCTAGGGGCACTGGTCCTGATCGTTGTCGTGGAAGAACATCTCGAGGAAGGGGACGTGTAAATATCCAGAGAACCGAGTATGATATCAGAGACAATCCTGAAAGACCTGAATGGGCTGAAGATGATTTCCTTCCAACTGATTTACAGTTTACCCCCAGCCTGCTTACCTAGATTTTGAGCCTGAAAACTTCGCTGATAATTTTGATTATGTTCGACAATATGTCAATCATGATTTAATTCAAACCATTGTTACAAAATCTAATCAGACGCATTGAAAAAAATTTCGGGACAAATCTGTATCTCATCGAATCCGAACTTTATGTCTATCTGGGCATCATCATGGTTATGGCTAGTTTAAACTATCCCAGAATTAGGATGTACTGGGAAACCAAATACCGAATACCTTTGATCGCAGACAATATGAATAGAAACAGATTTTTGCAATTAAGAAATTCACTTAAGTTTGTGTATGACGATGATGTTAGCCAAGAGGATCGTGCCAAAGACAAGCTATGGAAAATTCGCCCTTTTCTTGAAAAAATTGTGAGTGGATGCCGCAAGCAAGTAAAACAGAAATGTTTATCTATAGATGAGATGATTGTACCCTTTACAGGGCAGTGCGGCATCAAGCAGTACGTACCGGGCAAGCCTAATCCAACCGGCTTGAAAGCGTTTGTACTCGCAAACCCTAATGGGATCGTTTGTAATTTTGATATTTATCAGGGACAAACGACATATCCTCATGACGATACTGATTTTGGACTTGGTATGAAAGCTGTGCTCAATTTAGCCGAAAACCTGGCTCCTGGTCATATACTTTATTTTGACCGATACTTTACCACCGTAAAGCTTACAGAAGAATTTTTGTCGAAGAATCTGTTGTGCGCTGGCACAATTATGAAAAACAGGATTCCGTTAGATGCAAGAAATAAGGTAAAGGAAGACAAACAAATGAAAAGGGAAGGAAGAGGAACAACGCAGGTATTAGTCAATAGAAAACGTGATTTGCTACAACACTAACAGCAAATGGCATACCCCGGGATTGGAATGGCATAAGAAATGTTCTAATGAACTCATTTTCCGATCAAAGGGACGAGTCAGCTTTATATACTGATTTGTCCATGTTAACTCAAGGTAACGATAACCCACAGGTATTCTATGAACGCATCCAAAATCTACTCAGCACTACAATGACGTATGACGAGTTGCATGAATCAATAGCGACCACAGTTCAAGGAGTAGGTTAGAAAAATGTATTAAGTAATTAGCCTTTAGTCGCACAAACACCATGCACCATTCTATATTATCAGTTGTCGATTTAAGACATATGATAAGCAAATTAAAGGCACTTTATTGCCCCACATCTATATTGGAGATAGATATATCAGATTTTATTACGATATGATTAGTTTAGCTTATATTAGTCTATCTCATAATCTCGAAATCACATACGTTTATACATTTATTCGTCGTTAGGTAGCTATGCTAACTGTCACAATGCCTCGTAGAGAGGCGAAACACGCGTCGAGCGTTATTTTTGGTGGTGGTGGTGGTGGTGGTGGTGGTGGTGGTGGTGGTGGTTGTAATTGCGTTTGTGTTGCTTATTTAATTATATGCGGAGGGAGGGTGGAAAAATTGCATGAACAAACATAAATATTCAACACAAGCGCCGCTATTTGCACGATTTAACACCACTGTGTTCGCGGAATAGCAGAGTAATTAAATATTTCTAGTACGACATAAATATCAAAAAAAAAAGAAAAAGGGCAAAGGAAATGTATAAAGGACATTACTCCGCATAAGCATAGAAAAGCACGAAAAAACGGATAGTTTACTCATCAGATTATAGAAATAAACAAAAGATTCGTAGAAATACTAATAAATACATGGACCAAAATACACCGCCGTCATCGGACGGGAAAAATATTCCTGAGGTTCCTGTAATAAATAATGGAAGAAGAACTGAAGCTACAAGAAGGAGTATTGTTCAACGGAAGAAAAGAAATAGAATACTGAAGAGGAAGGACTTAGTCATTGATCATTTAAAGAAAAAACTTGCCAGAGAACAACAAAGAACCGGAAGACTGAAACGTAGGATGATAAAAGTAAAGAAAACACTCACACCAAAAATTAAAATTGAGGAAATGGCAAAAACCCTAATCAGAAAGCAGAATTGGTAAAAAAAGCATTGTTTGGCGAGATTCTTCAGACGCAAATTTTAAAAAAAGTGTTATTACACCAGAAAAAAACGTTAAATACGATTATGTCAAGTCCAATGGCACATAAATATAAGATATGGAGATTTGAAAAGAAAGGTATTACATACAATAGGATGGGATTTAATGACAAAATATGAAACTAAGCGCAACAGAAAGAGAGTGAGAGAAGAAATTATTCACAAGATTGTGGAAATACCTGATACTACTTACCATACAGAATAACTTATAATTTCACTGTTTATGATAACAATTAGTAATAATATGACATACATTTTATTTTGTTATGGTAGATTTTGCAATAAAAATGTGACGAAACCTAACAACCGTGCGTGGCGTCAGTCTCTATCACGTCTCGTCAGTCCCTAGAACACTGATTTCAAAAAAAAACTTAGATTTCTCTTAAAATACTAAGTAAAGTGACTGGCCCTTTCGGATACAACAAAGTAGGTATTATACGCACAGTATGGAATAAAAACTTAACTGTGATCATCGATAACTGTGATCGGTGTGAAAAGTACCTCCGTCAAAATGTGCCAAAATTTAACCAAATTTCAGAGAACCACCCAAATAACAATACTGACATTATACAATTTCAGGAAATGCAGAAAAGTCATAAAAATTGGCAAGAATGTTGAGAAATACACAGAGGCAGCAAGATTAGAAATTAATGTCTTGGAAAAATTAAATGAAAGAGACCCTGAGGGGACACAGTAAGTACAAAGTATGCTTATTTTCCAATAGTGCACGAAAATTAGTTCATATCGCATGTGTATTACCTTTGAAAGGCTTGGAAAAATCATATATGCACACCACAGAGCTCCGAGTAAAATCAAACGAGCTGAGAAAATGGAAGAATGTAGACAAACCTTAGAAGCATTAGAAAGACACCTACGAGTACTTCAGTCTGTAGGAGAAAACACATGTTCGAATCACATACGATTTCTTATCATGGAAAAGTTCGCAACTGAAGTTATTTATGAAGTAAAAATGAGACTAGGCTCTGATGGGACAGAATCTGTTGATGACATAAGAAAACGGTTATAAATTATTATTGCGCCTAAGGAAGAAGCGCATGAGTTGAAAACAAATTTGTTTTCTGTAAACCGCGCCACATGCAGAGGTTATGTCATGTTGACAGGTGAAAATGAAAGTAAGTTTTACAAAGGAAATAAAGATATGGCAATTGCTGAGCGTTGTGGAAGCATGTATGGATTTTCGCTATTGTAACGCATGCACAGCTAATACTGCAGATGTGAGTACAGATTTGCATGAGTTGCATAAAAATTTGGAACCTTAAAAATGGAATATGTAAAGAATGTGCTAAAGAAAAATAGTTGACCTAATTTGCCAAATAGTGTCTTGTCTGCCAGACAAGTATTATGAATAAAGGCTGAAAGAATTAGACTTAACAACTTTAGAGCAAGTGCGGTGACAAGTTTCTAACGCTACTGTTAGTGCCCTTCCCTTTTCAAATTTAAAACGTAATAATCAATTTAGCATATGTAACTCAACACTGTTGCTGTCCGCGCGAACCCGTGGTCAGCATCTTTGCTATAGCACACTTCATGTGCCTACCCTCAGTTTTCTTTTATCTCGCCCTTAATTGTTCATTCGTGCTTCAATCTCGTGCTCAACATGGCGCCTTTTGAGTCATTGCTGAACGAATATCCCTGCTTATGACACCGTACCCATATTTTCTTTACTTCTAAAACAAAAAAAAATGGCCGCTCGTCAAGAATTACTCGTGCGGTTTAATGCTCGGTCCCCTACCCAATTAACCATGGCTGATCTGTTCCGCAAAATCAATAGCTTTTGCCGTGCCCGACGTCGGCGCGCTTCTAAAATTCGAGTAAGTTCTCCTTCCTTATAACCTTTCCCATTCCTGCTTAAGTAATTATTAAACCTAATTTTCGTATTAACTTATTGTAGCAACCCGCAACGCCTCCTCCTACTTATACGGATAAGACCCTAGAAGTCCTCCAGCGGATCCTTTTGCTTACTCCCGCACAGAAGGCTCAAGCCTTGCCGGTGCTCCTGGTTTACCTACAGGAACTAACCAGGGGCCCGGATGCCCCATCCTATACATCATCCATAACGGATAATGAGATAACTTTCTACCTATATATTGCCTAACTAAAACTACTTTTATCCTAATAACTTAACCGACTATAATAAACAAACATAATTTAGAACATAGCTAAAGTCTAATATATATAAAACTTAAATAGCGCTAAATTTAACTAAACCATAATACTATAGACTTACCTTACTATCTGTATATTTACAACGGCATAATAACCTACTTTACCTACTATTATAACAATGTGGTATGTAATACTTGGCTAATTTTAAACTTGCTCCTTTATTCCTCATGTGTATTAAGCCAAAGAATCTCTTACTACTCAACCATTTAATTAAGTTTACTCTCGGGTTACTAACTTTAAATACTTTATACTTAAAATCAACTGCCGCTAATTGTGATCAAACAATTTTAAATCAGAAATTTTGAAATTTCGTAATACTCTTAAAACATCGAAGCTTTAGTTTACTTACATCATTCACTCTTAACTTTGTCTGATAAGGGGTTGGTCTTGTTCTAAATTAACGAACTCCTTACGATAACTTCATAATAACCTTTTCTATGGCCCATTGTTTAATTTTTCCTTATTATATCATATTTCAGGCTACTCCCGACCCCGTCCTACAGCCCATCCAAGTCTTTGATCTGGACATTCCCACCTTCACACCTTCACCACATCCACACCTTCGCCGTCTTCAGACTTTGAAATACCTGATGATTTAGCATTGGACTTGTCCATCCTAGTAAGTTTCCTTCCTTAATTTTACATCAAGGTAACTTTTTTTTCTTGAGTGAAAATTGTCTTTTTTTTAATTCCCTTTTTTTATTTCAGCCCGTCGACATACAATTTTAGTCAGAGTCAAATTTTAATAAATATACATTTGTGTATATTCTGTCTGTTTTAAAAGTTATTGATCGTGTAAATAGATAGGGTTTAACTGTGTTTGTTACTTCGATTTAAACTGTAAATATAAAATAATAGACCTAAACCGAGTCGTAGTCGTATGTTCCCAATATCGCATGTTAAATATGCTGAAAGACATACAGCAGCAAATCTGGCAGTATTTAAAAAAAAACATAATGCGATATTGGGACGTAGAATATAAAATAACAGCGGTAGCCAGCGATAACGCAGCTAATATATGACGACGCGGTTAGCCTAGTTGGGAGTGACCCTGCCTCCGAAGCTAGCGTCCCGGGTTCGATCCCCGGTAAGGGCAAATATTTGTGTGTTAAGCATGAATGTTTGTTCCTGAGTCTTGGATGTCTCCTATGTATTTAAGTATTTATTTATCTATATAAGTATGTATATCGTCGTCTAGTACCCATAACACAAGACTTTAGATCTTAGTTTGGGACTAGATCGATTTGTGTAAAGGTTGTCCCTGGATTTATTTATTTATTTAATATAACCGCCCCAACGTGTGTAATATGCATTATAACATAATATGTTGCTCACTAGTGTTCACTATTTTTTATTGGATAATTAATTTAAGTCTAAGCATATTAATAAATACAAAAAGGTTATAAATCTCAAACGTAGATTTAATAGAGCGCGGATTTCTTCGGAATCAAAATGAGAAACTACACTGGGCTCTTAATGAGCGCGGAGCAGTAAAAAATGTTCGGGATGTTGACAGAAAACAAATTAGTGTTCAATGACTCCAAAACTGATTTCGAAACCATAGAGCGGCTCTGGTTTATGAACGGTTACGATGAATCCATATTTCTAGTTGTCAGCCGTAATACGGTTTAAGAGCAATACCAACGTGAGTCTGGTATGCTGCTAGACATTCGAAATAATGATCCAAGTGACCTACCCGCCGCCTGCTTTGATTTCGCCGTCCACAGATTGACGTCTTCTTGTGAAAGAATAGCTCTTATATTAGAGCGAAATATAAAAATTATGTTAGATCGATTCAAGGTGATATTTAAATATCTGAAATAATATCCTGTACACATAATTATATGCAATAAATTAAATAAAAATAGTTTTTGAGTGATGATTTATTATCTATCGGGACGTGACTACGAACACCAATCAGAGCGCTATGACGTCACGTACCTCAAAATACGAACGAACGGCCAAATAGTATCAGCGTGTCAACGATTTCTAGTTATATTTGCAATTAGTTTGAACGTAAACATATACATTTTTAGAATGTAAACAGGATTCGTGAAGGGAGATAGTGCTAACTTGCCCAAAAAAGATACTTTGATGGTTGCAAATTTCTTTGCGACAAACAAGGATTTTAATTTTCAAGGAAATCTGGTGTTTATCCTTTATTGTTTAAAATGTCTGAAATATAGTAAATAAAGGCCAGTGTTATGATTTTAGTATTTTATTTACAGTAAACAACAGAACAAAGAAAATCTCAAATACACAGTCTGAAACATGTCGGACTATTTCTGACAATAAATCGAGTAAAGCCGTGCTTATTTCTAGTCTAATTTACGTGTGTATCATATTTTTTTTTTATCTGCAGCAATCATTGGGGAACATACCGGAAAGGTCCTGCACATTGGTGTCCGTAACAAAAATTGTGCAATCTGCGTTCGCGCCTTTTGTAAAAATGTGTCCCCAGCAACTCACAATTGCACAAAAAATCATTTCGGGTTGTCGACCAGAATGGAACAAGCATTCTTGTTGAAGGGTTTAAATGCTCAATAGAGGAAAGAAATCTTATATACAACGTATTAATAGCTGACGGTGACTCAAGCACATACAAGAGCATCTTAGAAAGCGGGCCGTATCCTGACATACCTGGCAGTGCAAGAAAATATTGTAATCAATTTATCGACATCGATAAAAATGTTTAACAGAGTGTGCAGCACATCCCTTTTTGTTGCTTTTGTTGGCAGTAGTGCCATCCACAGACGTATAAAGATGCTGTCATAATTTCCGTCATGTTTTGCTGATTCTAGCGCATGTTTCATACTATTCAAAATGTCAAGTCAATGTAAGGCACTCCCGAATCTTAAACGTAGTGATTATATTCTCTTTGCGTCCTACGGTGAACAAAGAACCAAGTATAAGAAACATAGAACCAGTGTAAGAACCTACGAACCAGTTTGAGAACTTTGAACCAGCTCACAGTGATTCCGCCGTAGGCCATAAATCGAAAAAGCTCATGAGCTCTTCCCGGTCTAAAAATTAAGTAAATTTCGCTAATAGACAATCTGCCAAATACTATAAATATCACAATAATAAATTGCAATTATCATTTAAATTTGTGCAACGAAAGTGATAACATCTCAACCCTAATTAGCAGTGCACTTCTGACGCCGCACTATGGGCTGAAAATCGGCTTTCATAGAAATAGAAACCGAAGTCGTAAATGTTTAAAAAAAAATATAGAAATATCTTCTGTTTGCCATCGCCTTGTTAGAAAATAAGCCTGAGATAATTTGGATCAGTAATTAATTAATTATAAATATATTTTTAAAATCTCGTATAGAGAATATTGGAAAAACGGGTATTTCTCAGAAAGTGCAAGTCAAACCGTAATATCCTCGGAAATGGTTATAGTTACAATTATTTCTGATTTTTGACGTCTTTGATATTACTTCCGTGATATGCCGCATTAAAAGACCGGACGGATCGAGCCGCACTATATTTTTGTACCAAGCGGTAGTCCCATTTCACGGTAAAATTTTGCCCGTCTGCCAAATAGTTTCGAAAAAGCACGATGCCAATTTCATTTCCTACTGGTTAAGAGAGTGGTGGCGCTCCGGTGTACCAAACCCCGCAAAAGTGGTAACAGATTGTTCTTTGGCTTTGCTGAATGCAGTTTGTTTAGCTTTTAGCGACTCCTCTTTGAGCAATTACGTTGAAATGTGCATCAAATGGCTGCAATCACCCGACGAAAATCCACAACCGTCCTGCATAGCACGGATCGACATTACACACGTAATTAAATTCGTCTGTCGTGTTCTTCGTAATTAAATGCTTCAAAGGGAAGCATTTCAGCGTGAAAGTTTTTTTTGTCAGATGTGTCGGGCTCTTAACAAAATGTGACGACGTTAACAGTTTTCGGGCTGTATTTTGCGATGTCATGCTCATCGCTTTGTCAGAGACAGAGTCCATCAGTGATGATAGTAATAGCTGCTTTGCAGCACAGTTGCGTCTTATGGAAGCAATTAAAAGCGTGACTCACTCTTATGAGAACGAAAATAATTGTGACGAAACTGAAAATGACGATAGCAATGAGAACAGCCCTGGTAATTGCATAACGCTAGACGTTTTTTCATGAACTCAGACATATCAGCTCAAATAACTGGTATTAAACTCGGAACCATTTTGTAAACAAACATGTTGCATCTATGTTGCATGTTAAGCAAGGCATTGGTGAGTATGGCGATTGCATTGCCTTCCAAACTACGTATAAAGATGAAGAAATGGAAGAATACGATGCGAATGTTTAATTTAATAAAAATATTACAGAATTTTTTGTGTATTTTTATTTTTCATAGCTAAAAACAACAGTAAGTAAATAAAGTTGGCAACATTTAGGCAATATTTTAGTACAGGCTTTGGCAGGATTTGGCAGCTTTTTAACCAAAGTAAGGCAGGATCTCTAGTTTAAAGATGGTCAAACTGTACCTACAGATAAAGCGCACAGAACACGAAAGTGATGATCAAAAAAGAGAATAGAAAATCAAAAACATATTTAAAACATTTAAACTAATTATTTTTTTCTAGTATGCAGACCAAGAGATCTCCCCCGTATGTGGTGAATCTCACAACCAACCCGTCTTTACTGCACCTGATAACTCATCGTGTCAGTAATTCCTATAACTAACGAAGTCAATGAGGCGTCACAAATTATTTTGACGGCTTCAGGTGACGAAATCCTGGGTACCTTCTGTTTGAAAAAAGGCCAAAACAATGTTGCTATCAATAAAACTCAAGAAAGTAATCATATTCGTCAGGTGTTAGAAAAACAAGATAAAATGATAGCCACAATTATCGATAATAAAAAAATATATATGCTTAAAGTATCTAGAGCCAGCTAGATATTTCGGTTCAGACTCAAAAGTCGCCTTAGCATGGATAAAATCACAACAGTCTAATAAACAGAACTGCTTGGTACAAAATCAAGTAATAAAACTTAAAGAATTGACCAATACAAAGACTGGGTTGCCTCTAATGAGAACCCTTCAGATCTTTTGTCAAGGAGTCTGCACGCTGGAAGGCTAGCTGACTGTACCAAGTGGTGGGAAGGACCGGCCTGGCTACATAAACCTGATTCACAATAGCCTCACCAGGCTTCTCACCAGGTTAAACTGACGCTATGTATTCGAAAGAGATGTCTGTTTTGTCGTCTTAAAAAATAAAATCCAAGCAAGAAACTGCATTTTTAATTAGAGTTTATTTGGAAATAGAGTAACATTTGAAATGAATTGTTGTAACATACATAATCAACAGAATGTGCTAATTTGAAAAATGGAGTATACAAATTAAATACAGTGACGTCAGAAGTGTTAGCAGCTTCGGCAGTCCACACTACAGATGCGAGGGTGTGGCATAGGAGACTTGGGCTTATCAACAGTACCTAGAAAACATGAAGAATAGTGCTGTAGAGGGTGTATCCTACAAAGATAAGGTTTTCAAAGTATAATTGAAAACCAAACTGGAAATAAAATTCAAAACTCTGAGAACCGATAACGGAGGAGAATAATTGAGAGCTCTTTAAACTCTGAAAAAAAAATGGTCTGTGTGAGCGTTTCAATAGGACCGGGGTTGAACGTGCAAGATGCCTACTCTTCGAGGCCAAATTAAACAAACGTTTTTGGGCAGAGGCAGTGAACTCGGCAAAAAATAGGTCGCCAGCCTCAAGTCAAGGAGAGATGACACCATTTGAGTAATGGACAAGCAAAAAACCTGATCTGAATCACAACAGAGTATTCGGTAGTCCTGTAATGATCCATGTGCCCAAAATTAGAAGACAAAAATAGGACAAGAAAGCTGTCAAATACATCCTAGTTGGTTACCCAGAAAATGTTAAAGCGTACAGATTATACAACCCGGAGACAAGGCAAGTTACTACGAGCAGAGATGTGACTATCATGGAAACAAAAGAGATCACAGACAAAAAAATAACTCAGATAGCAGTGCAAGAAAGAAATAGAAGATGATCTACAGCCAGTGGAGGAAGAAAAAAAAGAGGAAATGTCTATTTTGGATTCCAATGATCTAACCTATGTATCATCATAGGTATGTTGTGACACATACAATTTAACAGTTGAATGATCATAGTGAACCTGAAATGACAGTTCTATATGCGTTGAGCTACATACAATATGAAAGGGGGAATAATGTTCCACTTCGCTTTTCTGTCATGCTTTTATTGTAAAAGGGGTACTATTTTTTGTTATATAACTGGCTTAGGAATTTAATGGCATTCTGCGTGATCTCGGCCGGGTGCGCCAGCTTGACGATGCACGATATTTTACCCGTGTTTGGTATGAAATATCTCAGCTTCTATTAGAGCTACGAAGTTGAGACTTCGTGAGCTAGTTGTACTATTATTTGGGTACAATTTTTTGGGTTATACAACATTTTTGGAAACAGCACCGTTCTCGAGATCCAAACTTGGTACGCCGGCTTGACGTCCAGTTAGTGTACCCGTGAAACAGCTCATATCTCCGAAATTACAAAGGTACAATTTTTGTGAACTTGGTACTAATTCGGTACTATTTTTTGGAATCATCTGATCCTGGATATCTTCGACGGGTACGCCAACTTGACGCTCACACTTTGTAAAAAAAACAGAAGAACTTTCCCTGAATCTAATGCATAAAGTAACTGTTTTACTATGGATTCCCGCCTTACCATTATGTATTGATTTGCTTTCCCAATTTATAATGAGGCTTGGCAAAATTTAAAAGGTACGACCACTGGTTAGCTACTATGCTGGATCCAAGATACAAAAAAATACATTACGGGTTTTTGTTATTTTTTTATTCACTTATGTTAATTGCTTTAAGTACCTCAAAATGTGTTTTTTTTTTTAAATTGTGCTATAATAACGTGTCGTTCATAAACATTACCAATTGAAAAAAATTATCAATTGACTAAATATTTAATTATGACCGCCTTACTAAGGCGCGCAGCCCACCACATTATTAGGAGGGCCGCTGGATGGACAAAAAATTCGAAAACATTTGCAAAATATTATAATGTACCCATTAATAAAGATAATTTATCCCAAGAAAACTTTGCCTTGACAATATTAGCAAGGATATAGCGAAGCCATAGTATTACTAGTTATAATATTACTAGATTTACAATTGTATCACAATCAAGAATAATACTCTTATACGACACTGTCTCTCGCATAATAAACAATGGTGATTACTGACTATAAATGATGTTTCTTTCAGAAATCCTAACACACCACAACGATCCATCATTGCAGCTTGCTCTGAACATGTATTCTATTTAATTTAATTACATTTCATATTACCATTGAATAAAATTAAGAATTAAACGGGTTTACCTGTAACCGAAGTATGATTCAAATTTATGAATGGTAATATGAAATATAATTAAATTAAACAGAATACCTTTTCCCTTAGTCGTTGGCATCGCGGTTTGTTAAGTAAAGAAAGTTTGTTAAATAAAATGTTAGAAATCAAAATTTATTTGATTTTAAATAAAATAATAAACGTAGTTATAAATATTTAAACGTATTATTGTAAAAAATTAAGACATAGGTATTCAACTGAGATTATTATCAAACTGTTATCACATCAGATACGGAATACGTTATCTTTCCACAAGTAGGTATATGAAATGACAGCTTGTGTGGTGTGCAAGATTTTTTTTTAATTCATTTTAGCTCGATGACCTAAAAATATTTTTAATACTTCTAAACTAACACGACATATATGATGTCAAATTTTAAGTTCAACGATATCTATTTTTACGGGGTGCCCACTGAATCTTCGACAAACTTTTCATCGAATTTCATTTCTATAGCAACGGTCTATAGAATATTCAGTTCCTATAATTTCTTTACAAGTAATCTGGCTCCATCAATTATACATTACAAATTTTCTTCATTCCTAGAACAACTGTACAAGGATTATTATTACTTAAAAAATACATTTCATAAATTATTCAAAAGACAGAACAACTAAATATCGATCTTCATTTTATCGGCATATCGATGAAGGATCACTTCACCAGTATATTTTATACCCTGGCCCTAGCGTGGTGAACTCCCAACCCAAGTACGTCAGAACTCAGCAAAAAATCCGTGAAAATCCGTCTAAACCTTCGTCGACAAGTCCTCGAAAAAAAAATGGGTATGAAAAAGACGGCTATTGTAAAAAGGAAAAACGACACTTTATGGAAAAAGAAACCTTTTGGAGTACCTAGATTTTGTCAATATACTGAGAATGACCAGTTAAAATCGCTAATTACAGAACCCGATACTCCTTTGCAATTCTTTTTACACTTTTTTGATGACGATTTACTTCATCACATAGTAGAGGAAACACATAGATTTAGTATACAGAAGGATACGTCAAAACCGTTTAATATGACAAAGTTTGCATTGAAAAAGTACTAGGGAATACGAATACGGGTCTTGCTCCATTGCCTAATGTTCGTATGTACTGGGGAGTCGAACTAGCATTACCGTTAGTAACGCAGACCATGACGTTAAATGTTTTCACTCACTTTTAAATTCACTGGAATTGCCTGAACTACCCTTCACAATTTACAATTAAATTTAGGATCAGATGTGATCATGCTTCGTAACATTAATCAACCACGACTGTGCAATGGAACGAGACTGGCGGTGAAAAAGCTAATGAATAACGTCATCGAGGCCAAGATCATCAAGTGAAAATACAAAGGAGAGGATGTCTTGATCCCGCGTATACCGATGATTCCAACGGATTTGCCATTCGATTTTAAGCGTCTACAATTTCCCGTGCGTCTGGCCTTTACGATGACTTAAATTCAAATACAAACTTAAATTTGCCTCGAAAAACGCACTATCACATTGGGGATAAACAACTTGTCATATCTACACGTCATCTAAAACTATGATGATTATTAAGGTCAAGGCTTAAAAATACTTATTCTTACAACACACTATGTTGACTAATCCGCTATCACGCTGCGGATAGCAACTGCCTCGCCATTTGATAATATTAAATACCACATTTTACCGATTTTATAACAATACATGATGTTGATACACACATAATATAAACTCGCCTCAAAGAAATAGCACCTATTTAGTGACGACACCCCTACCTCATAATGTTAAGCTCAGCAGTATGGTAAACGAAGCGGGCATCGGGACGCGGCGAGTTAGTCAAGAGAGAACAACTGCACACGATAGTCGAGTGAAATACCGTGTCTATGCCCGCCTGGTTAGCTTACAGTATTTCCATTATTTTTATGTGTTTAGTTTAATGTGAGAATTAAAATTAACTACTAAAGACATTTATTTCATTAACTGACAACCCAACAAGAAGGTAGTCAAAATATAATTTCAGAAAATACAGAAGAGGCATTACCTGAGGAATTCCTATTCGCACTAGGTCATGAATAAGGAAAAACATGAAGAAGCAATAGTAAATGAATTGGCTGTTGGACAAAAAAAATAACTGAAGGCCTGAAAAAAGAACATAAAGAGACCTTATTAACCAAGTATCTTTCCCCTTTGAATTTTCAAGCTGCTGTGGCACCGATCATGAATAAAGAAATATCAACATCACTGTCTGAACTATCCCTCCATAGGGACAAGAGATTCACCGTCCGTCAAAGCATGACAGGAAAACTGATGGCATGCCTAGCGAAATCTCTTACAGATACCATGAAAAGTAACATAAATTGAAGAAATCAACGATGCAGCGAAAATAGCAGCTAAAATTTATCACATGGATACAAACTCCAGATTTTTGCATTATCAGGTGCAACAAAGGCTGTGCAAGATACATGCAAGGAGGCAAAAACAGGCAAGTTTCTCTTTGGTGACAGGCTCCATGACCAATTGAGATGGTAAAACGAATCGCTCAACAAATTAAAGTGCCGGACAACACTAACTAAGCCATTAAACTGGCGGAGCCTGTCGCAGTACCAACCGAGCCGTCGAGGGCGCTCAGTCGACCACTCTCTACCACTTAAAAGTCTACTCAGCCCACGAGGTCAGTCAACCACTCTCTGCCTCTTAAGGGTCTACTTAGCCCACGGGCTCAGTCGACCACTCTATCTATACTGCTTAAAGGCCTACACAGTCCGTAAGCAAATAGTTACAGATGTGCAAATTGCTGAAAGTTTCCAAAAACTTGAAAAAGTTTCACAAAAAACTAAAAAGCAAACTCATCGGAAACTTTTCAAATTTACAAGACCTTTTCCAAGTTTTTGGAAACTTTCGGCAACTTGCACATCTGCTGCTATTTGCTTATGGGTTGTAGGTAAACTTAGATCTCATGTTTAATTTTTGGAATACATCGAATTATCTTAATAATTATTCTATTGACCTATGCCTTACCCTATCCTTCTTTAATAGACCTTATGACGCAGTAATTAAAGCTTAGTATGACAAAACTCTAGATTAAATCACCTGATTTTTCAACATAGAACAATGTTTCTATTCATATTTGGTTGATACTAACTTCTTCTCTCCTGCGCACCTAGTAATCACACCATTTGTGTCAAGTCCGAACCGCTTACCGATTACGGTAACAAAACGAGAGTTATGTAATTATTCTATTGAAATTACTTTACATAAATTAACCAACTCTGTTTTAATTAACGTTAGATAAAGTGTATATTAAAAATATCATAATAAACTTTTCCTTTCTTTCATTTTACATAAATTTGATTGTCTGGTAACTTTTTTTTCAAGCTGACAGTACACACTGTCAAACAGGAGATTACCTTTAGTAAAAAATACCAAGACAGACTTTCAGGACATGTGAACGAACTGGCAATGAGTCTAGAGGGAGAAAGTAGTGTGACGCATCTCAGGCTCAAACGACACAGTCTACCTGCATTGGCAGGTAGGTTCGAGGACAGTGTTTAAGTTGAACTCAATGGAGGATCTACCTAATGGAAGGCTACATCAAACCTGATACAGAAGTGGCCTATTGTGACGCATCACAGATTGCCATGGGACAGAAATTCAAAAGGAAAAAAAAACATTGATAGGAGGAGCTAAAAAACCGTGTTACTTCAAGAACATACACTCGTTGCCTGCAACATATGAAAACAACACTAGATCCCGGATGACATCGCTTATTTTTGAAAAACGGCTGCGTAACTGGGATGCGGAATTGAAATCGGGAGGAAACAAAATTCTTCTCCTAGTATACAACTGTCTTGCTCACCCTGTAGTCCCCAATCTAAAATGCATAAAACTTGTGTTTTTACCGCCCAATGTCACCGCTGTATTACAACCCATAGACCAAGGAGTGATAAAAGCTTTAAAAACACAGTACCGAAAACTTCAAGTAATTCAAATAATTCAGAATATTGAAAACAGCCAAGATACAAGAAGTCTTAACGTTCTAGATGCAATTCTAATGATATCGGAAGCTTGGGAAAATGACACACAGACCACCATAACGAATTGTGTTCGCCATGCAGGTTTTAAAGATCTCTCTCAATCACAATAGGAGGACGATGATGATATTCCGCTAGCGAGAATGATACAATCTCCTACAGATGAAGATGACAACGTACCACTAGCTCAATTGGCTACTCAGTTACACAGATCTACTACTACAGAACCATTGATTGAAATAGAGGAATTTATTGGAATAGATGACAATGTTGCCGTGTGCGTCGTAGTTACTGAGGATGAGATTCTTGCAGAAGCTGAAAGTAATAATCGCAGGGGCAGCCTAAGGTGGTGCCGAGCAGGGCAACCGCTGGGGGCCTCGCTCTTGCAGGGGCCTCGCGTATTGGCCCGCGCATCGCCATGACTTATCAGAAAAAACGACAGATCGTCTTTTGATTAGTGAATGCAATTCTATTGTTGACGACAGCGAGCTTTGCGAAGACATTAGATGATTTTAAGCTAGAATAAGTATTTCTTAATAAACAAATTAAATAATGTTACCGCGCAGAGTGGCGCGCCCCGCCAAGTCGTTCTTACGACGCCGTTATTTTGCCCCAGAACCCGATCCTGAACTCTAAAAGTACGGGTGTAGAGTCGAAAGTTGCAGGGCGACTTCGGCTCTATACCCACAAGTCTAAAAATAGACACTACGCGCGGTAACAAGGTCGCTGGACCAAGGTAACAGGTGTGAAATTGATAAATAAACGGTCGTTGACACTCAAACGATCGTTTATGTAATAAACTTGATGGTAATTAAAACGGTAATAAGCATTTTCCAATTAAGAGTAGTTACTGGTAACTAACTTAATTAGACAAAATCTAATTAGACGGGCAAAACGAAAGTTATAAGCACAAAAGTGCAGATTTGATAGAACAATTGATCACGTAATTCGATCGATCGATTGCGGAGCGCGTTAGGGTAGCGCCAGGGCATATATAATAACGTGCGCCCCTGCCGAGCGTACAGTCGTCAATCTATCGTTTCCAAGCAATCATGTTGAACAGTAAACAAGAACCGAACCTTTGAACCCAGTTTAGCTTCAGTGTTTTGCCTTTTTAATTAGAATCTCAAAGTGAACAGTGACCACGTGATTTCCTAAGTCAATATATATTGACTTAGAAATCTGCGGAGATTTTTCGAGCGAACTTTTCTAAAGTGTTTTAAATAACTTTTAACTTTTGAGTGATCTTTTCTTGTGTTAGTTTTAAATAACTTTAACTTTTGAGTGATCTTTTCTTGTGTTAGTTTTAAATAACTTTAACTTTTAAGTGAACTTTGAACTTGTTTGTGTTAGCGCTCTAAGTGAACTTTATATACGTATTAATAATCGTGTTATCGGACAGTTACAGGGCTGCCAATAAATAGTGTTTATTTGTTAACGTGACTTTTTTATTTTTGTGTGAGTGTGTCATTGACATAGCAACCGACCGAACATTGAACCACTGTGGGAGTACATCCCCCACATCTATAGAAAATGAAATGACTATATACGAGTTTGTAATTTCTCTCGTCGTATGGTATGACATTCTGACGAAGATAATTATCATAAGTAAGATATGGCAGAGCGAAAAAATGCACCAAGATGAGGCTATACAACACCTAGTCGCATTTACACAATGACTTTATAATTATCTTGAAAACGGTTTCCAGTCAGTGGCAGTTTCTAAACGTTATTTGTAAGATATTTATTTACAAAACTCTGGATAGCATAATGTAAATTTTTGCATTTTCGTTTCGTTTTCTGGGCTGTTACAAAATAGACCTAACATCGAAGGCTAAGGCGGGAGCTGAGCTTCGCTTCGCTCCCGCCTTAGCTTTCTGAACCTAACCTATCCAAGTCTCTTCTGCTCCGACCCATTTTGCTCGCTCGCTTCGCTCGCTCGCTCACTGGTATTTACCATTTTTAGTCATTATACGTCAACCTCTTCAGCATAACATCATCGAAATATTGAAACATTGTCGTTGAAATAAAACTCCATGGAAAATACACCGAACAAACAATATTCGTTGAATAATAATTATATTATTTGATAAGATTGTTAAATTGAAATCGGGTTTATGTGAAATATGTTTAATTCAAGTAAATAAACGTTGAGACAATAATATTCGAAATAAAAATACAAGGACCAAATATTACATGAACCATTTTCTGCGAGACAAAATTATATGAAATTTCTGTCTACGAAACCAGGGGACACCGCTTTCAGCTCTTGCTATTATTTCCATTGAAAATGACGTAGATCATTCATCAAATATAACGATTTAATTAATGATTTTACTCTAAGGAAAAGCCGCAAACATCATTTTTAAGTCCCTGATACTTTTAAGACGTTAATAGACCTTAGTTAATCATGATTAATAATTAATTATCTTTGTGTATGTATAAACACAAAGATAATTAATTATGTTAATTTCCAATAAACAATTTTAACCTTTTGAGCGCCACGGTGTAATGGGTTTCTGCACAGACAGCGCTTACATAACGCTGTCATGCGTAGATTATTAATATTTACTTACGTTTTTCATGTAATCACTGGTTTACTACGGCAATCTTTATTAATTTCAGGACTAAACAATTGTTGTTATCATACATTATTAATCGTGTTGTGACGTTTGTCGGAATGCCACTTCATAGCTGTCAAATGACTAAGTGCGTTTAAGAAAGCTGTTAGTTCTGATCATAAACGCGTTGGTTTGTCAGCATTTTGACGGTGATTAATTTGTTTAACTCCTCTCTATGAAATTGGGAGTTTCCTGACGTTGGATTGTTTATTCATCATATCCCAGTACATAATATTGTGATGTTTTTCACTCCAGTGAACTCTAAGGTGTTTTTCTAATTCGGGGCACTATGGTCTAAAACCGGTGCTTTCTCCGGACATTAAGAAAGTTGTGATATATATATATATTGATTTCCAATTCGATCGAGATGGTCGCAAATCTTAATATATCGAAGCTGGTATGTTAAATCTAGTGGAATAATCAAATTTAGTGATGTGTGAGATTGTCGTATTAACCAATTACAAAATTATTTACAGCATCCAGCAACTACCGAGGAAATATAATATCCTTGTGTATCCGTGGACACGGTATCCCAAGATCGTGTTGATTTTTACTTGTGAATATTGTCCGCTTACCGTAGTGCTCCAGCGAGACACCTACATTTATATATCCAGATATTCTCCGAAAGGTAAGAATATTCCATACTTAGAATTCTCTAATGTAGGTAGGAGAACGTATAATTACCATGCGGCACTCTGCTGCCTTGTTTTCGTTCTAAAGTATCCTATGATTGATTCAGTAATTCTATAGACAAGTTCCATTGTCCAAAATAATTTACTTTTCCATAAAACTTTACTAACCTGCGAAAGATCGCTTCCAGGAGTTTTTGGGTTACCCCATAAGCCACCGAGTGTGTGAAGGGGTTGAAGTCGAGTACCCTCCCTACTGACCTCGGAAACCCCGTGTCAGCGGTTCCGAGTGGCTGCAAAGCAGGACCGTCTGGGAACATCTGACGTGCTCAGCGAAAGCATCACAGCTGAGTCCAACCCATTTATAACTTTAACTTAAATCATAAGAAGAGTGTAATTGACCAAGCGTAGGCTTCTGAACCATCCCTTAAGGATTACTGTAAAAGAGCATACTAAATTTAGAGAGATACTACCCACCTTCAAGGATCCTTCTGCTCCCCTTAAATAAACCAAACTAGTGACAGAACTTGCATTTTATTAACCTAAAAGTAATAACTACATTATCCTACTTTACGTCACAAAATTTAAACATTACAACGGCTAGCAACAAAAAAGCGTGTGTGGAAAGGAGGAAAATATATGGAAAACGGCATATCGTGGCGTCAGGGACACGGAAAACTGCCGACGGCCATAGCCGACTGTGGCAGTCAAAGGATTAAGACTGTAAATTTCTTTATTTCTAACTTTGCATTTCTCGTCAAGCATCACCATTAAAACGAATTCCACAAAGACAAGGGCCTCGCAAAGATCTACTCGCTCAGGGGCCTCGCAATGGTTAAGGCCGCCCCTGTCTTTTGTAGAGCCACCTAAACCTTATTCGTACTCCCTTGCAATTGAAGCTTTCGTAACACCAGATGAGCAGTATGAATTTCTAAGGACAGCTTAGACAACGGTTTGGCAAATGCACCGTCCGTGTTTCAGCGTACTCTTATTATAATAATGCTCTGGCAGGCAGGTAACTCATCAGAAGCCTGTAGGCTTACGTTAAACATACTGCAAAATAATTTAAGAATCCTGAAGAATCTTGGAAAGAATACATACAGTAACCACTTAAGGATGGTTATAATGAACAAATTTCCAGAGACGATCCTCTATGAAATAAATGTCTTAAATGGAATAGATAGTAGCGCTCAAGAGACTATACAAGGCTTAGAAAGAGTAGTCACAGCAATGGAGAGAGCAAATGGGTTCAACAAACCCATAGAGAATCAAAGGCCCACCGCAAGCACCGAAGCACTCTACATTGGGAGTACTAGGAAACGTAAGGAGTCCTTTAGAAAAGAGAGGGGTGGCCAACCAAAACACATTACCCCAAATTATGTAAAACAGGGAGCAATTCCTGGGGGATCAAAACCAGGGTATATAATAACAATGGTAAAGGAAATTATGCCCCTGTTGCAGGAGTATCAACAGGGCGAAACAAAGTGCCATATTATGCTTGTTTGCTGTAATGGGAAACTGTTGAGTCACCTTTGTATGGATTTAATTAATAGAGACAAGAGAAGGAAAATATTATCAGCTTCAACTGCCTGAGGACTGGCCACTCTATACTGGTATCTGCACATACCAACGGAGCTGCTTGTACTATGGAGGGAAACACAATGATGCCTTATGTCTAAGAGGTGGTAAGGACCCAGTTATATCAAAAAGGGTTGAGACACATGTATAAGTATAACAACTGTAATTCTTTTTTGCAGACAGCAACAGTAGAAGTACAAGCTGGAGACAAAATCTGCAAAAGTAGAATGCTATTAGATAGTGGGAGCCAATGAAAGCACGTGACAGCCAGTTTGGGAAACAAGTTGGATATAAAGACTGGTGGAGAAGACTTATTAATGGTGTACCCATTTGGCTCTGATAACCCTAAAGAAATATTAGCACCTTTGCAGATTCGGCTCTTTCGCGTGATATTCAAAACGATCTCATTATATAGCGGCCGTTATTTTAGACGAAGTTAGGTATGAAATCGAAAAGACGAAATTTGTTTCCGTCATTATTGACGAGACTCCAGATGTCAGTCATCGAGAGCGGTTGACTATTATATTTCATTATTTGACAGAGACGGGTTTCGAAGAGCGATTTATTGGGTTTTTTGGGGTCAGTGAGACTCGAACTGCGAACGTTCTAGCTTCTAAATTGTTGGACATTATTGACCGGTATTGATGTAAAGACAAGTTAATAGGTCAGGCATATGACGGTGCCAACGTTATGTCGGACGAGCACGGACGGTTTCAAGCCTTGGTTTGGCATGAATTACCAGGAGCGTATTTCGTTCCATGCTATGCGCACATTATAAATTTAGTTTTAAGTAGGTCATTAGAAAACGTCGCGGAGTAAAAACATTTTTTGGCCATAGTAATGGGCTAGTTATATTTTTTAACAAGTCATCAAAGCGATCAAATCTTTTAAAACAGATTACCGATCACCGTATGCCCGGAGTAGCAGAGACACGTTGGCATTATCATTCACTCATCATTAATGTGATATTTAATTGCAGGTTAGACATGATTGAAACGTTTAACAATATTTTAGACAATCCTCAATCATGGGACGCGGATTTGCTTTCCCTATCAGAACCGTTCGTGGGTAAGCTGAAAGACATGCAATTTTGTTTCCTCTTGCATGTTTTTTCGGAGATATTTGCGCGGAGAGATGTTCTTTTGCTTTCTTGCAAAGCAAACAAGTCGACATTGAGGTCGCATTTGGGGAAATTAATTCGTTTCGATCTTGGTTATTGGACGTATAGTTTTACGAGCCCCCGCGGCGTTGTCGCAGACTTAATTTGACTTGAAATTCCCGAAATCAGTCATTTGACAAGTTAACTTTTCTGGATTGGATAAATAAATCAAAATACGATCATTGCAGTGGACATTTTCCTGATGATAAAAATTCTGCTTTAATGACGGTGTGAGAGCCTTAACTTTAGTGGGCAACACTGACTTTTCTTTCTTCTTGTAATGGGCGTCGGACCCCAGTTATTGTTCCTTGGTAAATAATTACTGAAATATACGTATATAAACAAACGTGCACGTGTGTTAATCAAATCATAGTGTGGCGGTCTAAACCTCAAGTTATAACAGTTTTGGCGACGAGAAAACGGAAATTTACAGGTTTAAAAATACGGAATATAAGGAAAATTAATAACCTAACCTATAACACATTTTTTTTATACAGGTATATTGTTGAACCCATCAGACCAAGGAAATTGTTATGCAAACAGCCAACACAGGAAACGTAGAATACCCGAAATAAAAGTGCCTCGTAAAAAATGGTGAATTTAATTGTCAACCAACATTGGGAAGAAATTAAAAATAGAGAAACTTCGTGGATTTATGATCAAAAAAAAATATGAACTATTAGAAGTGTGCGCTGCTTTGAAGTTACAGGTGGAAAGCGATAAAGTGGAAGATTTACGAAAAATACTAGGACATTTCATCAGGTGAACTTCTAAAAAAACATCCGGCAAGAATCAAGCTCCAAGATTAAATATACAATGTCATTCAATGGGATTCAAACCTTTACAGGCGGAAATTATGACATATTGAACAACAATTTGAATTTTTGATAAATTTACAATAAGTGTCAAAAGAAAAGATAGTCTTTTGATTACTAAGCTCAGCTCCCACAGTATTGGATGATTTAACATACCTGTACACGCTGGATAAACCATCAATCCAAACATATGAAGACCTGACAAAAATCTTGAGAAATAATTACATCTAAAAAACAAATAACTCAATAATTAGAGCACAATTCAGGAAACGTACTCAATTGGTTGGATAAAAAATTGATGATACGATATGTACTGGACTTAAAGAAACTTCAAAGATACGGAGGACCAGATCAAAGAGAAATTCATGGATGGTGTAATATCAAAGGAAATTAAATTTGAATTATTAAAAAACGCAGATTTTGAATTGAACGATTTTATCAACATAGCTAAATCAATTAAGAAGATATTAAAACACACCAATATGGTTGAAGAACTAAGTAAAATTCAAAATAGTGGCAAGGACCAAACCAAGAAATTATGAAGGCACACAAAGGTCGAGAGTCGAAGGGTCGGCTACAAAATGCTATAGTTGTGGAAAGAATAACCGGGTGCCCCTTGAATCGTCGACAAATTTTCATTGAATTTCATTTCATCGAAAACGATTTATAGAATATTCAGGTCCTATAATTTCTTTAGCGAGCAAGATGGGTCAGAGCGAAACCGACTCGGAACGGTTAGTTTCAAAGCTAATGCGGGAGCGCAGCGTAGCGAAGTTCCCTCATGAGCCTTAGGTGTTAGTTATTTTTTTATGACCAGCCTGGAAGTCTTGCTTTTTATAAACAATTATGCACAGATAAAAAAGATATCTTATTTTAAGTCGCAAAACTCTCTTAAACATATTATTTTAGGGAAAAACTTATATTGCTTCAGATAATGAATGTGTCTTTCCCCAAAGGGCGCCGCAAACGCGCCGCAACCGCGTTTGGTATGCCCCAGCCTTTACACGTGTTCGTTGTAAGTAGGTATTAGTAGTTTATGCAACGGTTGCATAATGATAGGCCTTAAAACACTAGTGCGGTTTTATGAAACGAGCTTTTAGCGAGTTTCATAATAAGATCGCACGTGTGTTTTAAGGCCAAATTATGCAGAGTTGCATACATAACTTTATCTACACACATATTATAAATCCTCCATGATGGGTTCAGAAACAATATTTTCTGGCAACAAGTTATTTGTTGCAATCGTGGCTGCATATTTCCGATATCCGGCGCATTTTCACATCACACACACTCCGAGAAGACTACTTACTATTCATATTTTCAACTAAAATGTAAATTACAAACAACTTTTTCTATTCAATTCAACAAAATTCTACTTTCGTTCAGCAAAACGTCAACGCGGCGCGGCGCGTCAATAATGGCGGCCGTCCGTCAAGACCATATTTTTTTTAAATCATAGACAAACGGATGAAGTCTCTATTCTCACGTCACTCGAGATCAAATATTGTGCAGTTTATATTAAAAAAACATACTGAATTGACGTTTCGTATCAATAACTGTTTTAATATCTATGGATACTAGAATAGAGACCCACTTGAGTTTGACAGCTGTTCCAAATTGAATCTCATTTCTTTACTAAAAACGATAAAGAAGTCATGTTATTTCTTCATCGCAGCATTGGTTTTTCCTAATTGGTTGTGAAAATGGTGGTCATTTCCTATGGTTTTTGATTAACCAATGGAGGTTTTATGATATGGGTGTAGATAAAAATAATTTCAATACAGCATAACTAGTTAATTACTTATTTCCAATTGAACATTAAAACAAAACATACAAGTGCCTACCTACAGTAGTGAAATAAAGCAGTGTCATAAACATGCATCAAATAAAAGCGATGTGCCTCATTCGGTTTTAACCTAAAACAATGATCTTGTTTTATACACAGGTACACTTTAGTAATTTTGGCTAAATATAATGTTTTGTATTTTTAGATAATGAAGTCAGTAAAGAAACTTTAAAGACTTGACTGATCTATATTTAAAAGAGTTATGCCCTCATATAGGCCAAAGAATACAGTTAAAAAATAACATTCAAGACTGGTTAGATTCTGTGGCTGACACAGAGGGAATGACAGAAAGTACAAATGGCATTCTTAACAGTGAACCATGTTCTTCTAAAACCAATGTTGGAGAAGACGCAGAAGACAGTCTTCCAAATCTTAGTTTGGGTGACATAACAATTTTTTTTTTAGAAGATTATAATAGGCCCCCGTTTTCTGATTTCGACATCAAAACCCTTTTACAAACTTCTGCCCATGGGAACAGCATTCTTAATTATTATAATCAATATAAAATTCTCAATGCAAAAAAACGCAATATACTGGTAGACATTATTGTCAAACACATATATACATATATTGTGAACGAGTAATTATTAAACTTATTCATTATGTAGATGTAGAAGTTAGTAGGCACATTACGTATTTCATGCTAAAACCTGTAAGTTATTTTGTATATTAAGATAAAAGACAACTGGATAGCCTAGTAGTTAGTGATCTTGACTGTAAGTAGAGCTTGTGGGTTTAAATCCTGATGGGGACAAACATTTGTATGATGAATGTGATTGGTACAAATTGCCCTGAGATATTTATTTATGGATTATAAAGGACATTGTTTGTCTTGGTATGAGATTTGGTTCAAATTCTGCCCAGGAATGGCAGTATCTACATTGGGTTCCTGGCACTAATCTATGTCATTAAACCAAATATTTTAAAAATCTTTCTTTTAAAGCTCAGGATAAATTTTAAAAAAAAATTTAGTTTAGAGACATTATTGCCAGGAACCCAGTGCGCAGGTACTCCCATTTCTGGGCAGCATTTGGACCACAGTTGGGCAAGGGCATTGTAGAAGTATTATTAGAATAAGTTTTGGGTATTGCATTTGAAATAAAACCTTTTATTTTCATTTTTAGCAAACTAAGACCACGTGAGTTTAATCTAATAGCGGCAAAAATAGTAACTCTCTTTCCGTGCGAAAATATTGCTAGTTACTACATGGCTGCGGTCTCTACTTCAAAATCCAGTACCGGTAAATATACATTCCGGCCAAAGGCAAGTTGGTGGATAAGGTGCGGAACCTACTGTATGTATCTGGAGAAAGACACAGAATAAAATCTGCACAAAATCTAAATGATACTGAAGTGGAAAATCTTATCTCATTAGGTAAGTATGTTAATATTTTTATTAAAATATTTTTGAGCATCTGGTTTGCTCATATTTATATCTAATGATTATTATACAGTTGTGGTCAGATAATTAGGAACACTTGTTTTTCTTTTACAATCTAAAAGTTATTGATCAGTTTTATTGTGAATTACACTTATCATTAAGTAATAATGTTAAATGTTATTTATAATTAATGCCTGTTAAAAAAATATAACTTTAATTTTATAAGGATTTGAAATAAAGTCTTCAGCAGTCATATAAAGATAAAAACTATTGTATGGATGGGTCCCTGTATTTAAATCCCTATAAAATAAAAGTTCAGTAAAAGTCGTTTATCGCTGCTCCCTCGGGAAATATCCAATTAACCGGGATAAAAAGCCTATGCCCTTAATAATAAGGTTCTAAAATGTATACCTACCCATCTTTGGAGTTGACGTGAGCAAAAAAGTAACTATTAAATTTAATTTTCTTTATTTTAGATACCACTAGGGATGACAATGTTCTTTGGCTGCAAAACAATGACGCACCGTGGGAGGAAGTCATAGAAAAGTGGAAACTCACCTTGCCATTCCGAACTAAGCAAGAAAACCAATTAGCGACAGTTCAAGAATTTGTAAACAATTGGCCAGTTTTAAAGGTTCCAGAAGGACATGTGCTGGTAATAACATTTATACCTACTAATATTATAAATGCGAAAGTAACTGTCTGTCTGTTATGAAATTTGGTATGGAGATAGCTTGAGTCCCGGGGAAGGACATGGGCTACTAATTTATGATTTATTAACATTTTGATTGCAGATTAATTATGATTTTGAGCAGAAGTTTCCATAAAAATCATTAAATTTTGTAAAAAATTGGCAAGGTTTTTTTGAGAAACTTTTACAATTCAAACAAAAGGAAATAAATAACAAAACTGAACATGTTTTACTAGAAATTTTAAGCAGTATAACGAATGAAGGTAAGTCTTTTTTAAAGCTTTTATTTAACTTGCAATGTTTGTATGTATGTATGTATGTATGTACGGGTCAAATCTTGGTTTAGACATGTTGGTTTAGTTCCGATGACAATGCATTTTTATGGTAAGCATGACCTGAATCAACATCCAGGATTAGCTCCAGACAAAGGAACTCTTCAACGGTCAACAGCACAGACACGAAATTTTGTGTAGGCACTTTATTATGATAACCGGTTACAAGTCTTACCATGATATGGTTGCTGCACTCAGGGTTAGCTCCTAACTAGGGAACTCTTCAACGGTCAACAGCACAATCACGAAATTTTGTGAACGCATTTTATTATGATAGCTGGTTTTAAGTTTTACCATGGAATGGTTGCTGCACTCAAGGTTGGTTCCTAACTAGGGAACTCTTCAACGGTCAACAGCACAATCACGAAACTTTGTGTACGCATTTTATTATGATAGCCGGTTTTATGTTGAACCATGACATGGCTACTGCACTCAAAGTTAGCTCTTAACGAGGGCACTCCTCAACGGTTAACAGCACAGACACGAAATGATGTATATGCATTTAATCAACCATGCCGTTGTCTATTTAGGCTCAAAGCTCATCGCTGCGGACCAAGCATAATACGTATGGCCTTAACTAGGCCACTAGGGTCAAATCGCTAGAAGGTCTCCTAATTGAAGAACTAGACTACTAAACTAACAGGCGAACGACCATGCAACAATGACGCATGACATGAACATTCTTAGAAACATGCCCAGTGAAAACTAAAAACTAAAAAATAAAATAATAGTAAAAAAATATTTTTAAAAACAAGCTTTTATTTAAATGCTCTAAAATTAAGAAAATAAATTTTAAATTTAATCAAACCCATCAATTTATTACATTATACAATTTATATGTAATAAAAGCTTGTCGCGAGATTTACCTGTGTAAATAAACAAAAATACTTTATGTAACTTGAATTTGACACAAGTATTTCTAAATAAAACGTTATGTATTTCATAAAATAAATTAATACAGGTAAGTCTCGCGACAAGCTTTTATTACATATAAATTGTATAATGTAATAAATTGACGGGTTTGATTTAGTTTAAAATTTATTTTCTTAATTTAAGAGCATTTAAATAAAAGCTTGTTTTTAAAAATATTTTTTTAATAATAATAATAATAATAATAAACCATTTATTTCAGGCCATGAGCCACTGATGCTCATACATAAATACCTTACAGACTAACATACATATATTACACATTAAAATAACTTAAAAGTAATATCATTTTCTATTTTTTTATACATACATACATACATAGCATCACGCCCGAAATTCTTAATGGGGTGGGCTGAGCCACAAGATTACTTGTGGCCACGTTCGATTAATTAGTCCTAAGATGGTATGATGAACCGTCTGGTGACAGGTGATCAGCCCATCGCCCATACAGATAGTCCACCATGTTGGAGAGGACCCGTCCTTTAGTCGACTTTTACGATATGCCAGGATGATAAGCATCTGCACGCATTCTATGCTATTACTTCACTCTCAGTGCAGGAGAGGAGTCTTTTTTATTAAAAATATTTATTTATGTAGCATATTATGTAGAGACAGTACACGCCAGGTGTACATACTATTTTAAAGTTATAAAAACTAGAACATACGAGGATATGGGGAGGAAAATGATGGACTAACTACTACGCTATTGCTTGAGACTAGTGGAAGTATATATAATTTTATTTTCAGATAAAAAGATACGATAAGATATATGGAAGTTCTAGAACACGATAGAAGGTTTTTAATACGTGTGTACGAGTACAACCGCACAATAAATACTGAGGGTAGCACCGGTGAGTATTCGTATGAGTATTTTAGCCCATTAGTGTCGTCCGTATGTTGGCCGATGATGACGATGAGGTTCTTACTACTTATTACCACCTACTTGTTTAGTCACAGAATAAATACTAGTACTGCGTATACTACAAAACAGTCACTCCCTGCTCCTCGTATAGAAATGGGCTACGCAATGTATATCGGATTTCGTTACAAATTTATAGTAGATAAACCGGCGCCTGGTTCATCTCTCTGCATCCAATGGTTAGCTGGTAGAGATGGGTACCAATAGGTACCCAATAGAAGAAGAAGGTAGTAAAAACATTTGTTTTAATATCAAAAGTAAATTTAAATAAAATTAGATTTATAGGTTGGAAGCAAAATATGAAGAAAAATCATCCCTATTTGTAGTAGAGTTCACGTTGGTCTACGTGCTGTATGAGGTAAATCCCTTATGTCATATGTACTTAAATCAAATGTAAATTATGTAAATTGTTTTAATAAGTGGAAAGAAAAAAATCTGTGTTGCCAACTCTTAAATTAAAAAGTAGCTAGAGGAACGCCTAGAAGTTGCCAAAAAGTAGCTAAATATTTTAGAATTTTAAATGAAAAATAAATGAACACAAATAAAGGAAAATAGAACTAAGCTAGTTTAATAATCAATTATCATAAAAAAATACTCAACTGTTATTGTAATCTTACAATAATGAACTTAAGCTGCCCATTTTAACGAATATTGAGTGTGGCTACAGCCCAGCTGAATTAATGTTTAGTAGGAAGCTTCGTGACAATTGGCCTGTAATATCTAGTAAATTGAATAAGATTATTGATGTAGGAGAAAATTATTAAGTTGTAAGGAATGAAAAGAAGAAACAGGATGCATGCTACTGTAATAAAAGACACAGAGTGTCAAATTTACACTAGGCATCGCCATGGAGAACCGTCTCCTACTCCAAGAGAGCAAATCCAACTTCACCAGTGAGCGAGCCAACTACCAAGGCATCCAAAGGAGTCCGAGAAAGCAACCCCAGAAACACAGCTTCTGATACGGGTGAGTCCTCTACACCTATCACTTCCCAACCTCCCCAGACAAAACTCCCTCCCCCGGGGAGGGAAGGAACCAGGGGTTCACGATAAAGCCGCTTGGGACGTGGTATGCGGGCGCATGGACGCGTTAAAAATCAAATTCACTAGGGCGCGTAGCATTGCCATAGGCATCAGTGTCCAGGTTCCTGGAATCTCAGATTATCGAGCTCTCACTCGCCTACTAGACGAGATGAAGACTCAATACCATACATACACCCCCGCTGAGGATCGTGTCCCTAGGGCCATCATCAGGGGGGTGCCAAAGGAGATAGATATAGGGTCCGTAAAAGCGGACCTTATCAGCCAGGGCTTGCCTATCACAGAAGTCCACAGACTCACGACCAGATCGAGGGGCCCGCTCGACTTGATACTAGTAATAAGCGAACTATCCCCCGAAGGGAAAATAATTTTTAACATCTCCACAGTGTGCCACCTATCCGGCATCAAAGTCGAGCCTCCCCGTCGCACTGTGGGCTGAAAATCGGCTTTCATAGAAATAGAAACCGAAGTCGTAAATGTTTACATGTTTTATAGAAATATCTTCTGTTTGCCATCGCCTTATTAGAAAATAAGCCTGAGATAATTTGGATCAATAATTAATTAATTATAAATATATTTTCAGCCCATAGTGGCGTCGGTCTAGTATTGTGAGCCAGTGTCACAACTGCCAGTATTATGGACACAGTGCTAGGAACTGCCACGCCACAGCGCGCTGCGTCAAATACCTGGGTTCACATGCAAATAGGGACTGTCCCGAAATCCTCCTCGGAAATGGGCACTTCTGAACCAGATCTCAGATCACAAGAAGACTGCATTCCATGTCTGTAGGGGAAGCAGGTGGCTACTGCATTTCCTTAAGGTGGAGCGAAGCGTGCTGGTCGTCCGCTAGAGCTCATACATTCGGATGTGTGCGGGCCTATGCCTGTGTGCAGTACTGGTTGTGCAAGATATCTTCTCATGTTCACGGACGACTTCTCAAGGCACAAATATTGTTAAGTGTAAATGGGTATTTAAAATCAAACATGACTCCTCAGTCAAAGATCGTTTTAAAGCAAGTCTAGTTGCGCGCGGTTTCTCTCAGCGCCATGGTGTAGACTATAGCGACACATTCTCACCTGTAGTTAGACATAGCACGATGCGATTACTGTTTGCGTTAGCGAATGAGCTTAACATGAATATTGTTCACATGATTAAATGAACAAATTTTCATGGAGCAGCCTGAGGGTTCTAACGAAGTTTGTTTATTGCTTAAAAATTTGTATGGCCTAAAGCAAGCAAGCCGGATGTAGAACATCAGAGTACATCAGTTATTGACACATAATCAGTTCTATCAGAGTAAATGTGAACCATGTGTATATGTTAAAAAATATGACAAATATTTATATATAATTGCTTTGTATGTTGACGATTTCTATTTGTTCTCTAATGGCCCCACGAGTGAGTTATTTGAGCTTTTGGGGAATTAATTCAAAATTTGGGAGAGCTGAAAAATTGATTCCCTTAACGGCTGGAGCAGACGCTAAAACATTGTATCAAGCACGCACATTGTCGAGCTGTGCGGTCGTCTCGGGCGTGCGTGTTTCGCGCTACGAAGGCTGGCGCGCCGGCCAGCCTGAGGTGCGGAACTGCTATTTCGCGACGGTGCACTCGTTGCTAACATACGGCGCGGAACTGTGGGCCTGCGCCGCGGACTGGCGTCGTGTGTTCTCGATGCAAAAAAGAGCTATCCGTGCAATGGCCGGCGTGCCAGCCGACGCCTCAGCGAGGACGTTGTTCCTGGAATTCCAAATTCTGCCCTTGCCTTGGTTGTTCGTGTACTAAGTGGCTGTGTTCACGCATGAACATCCTAACGTCTTCAAGCGCAAGCTAGGGATCAAATTCCAGGTATACCCCCTGCGCAGTAATAAACATGCAAACAATCGTTTACCGGAAATTATAAGAAATGCGGCTTCCAACACCGTGTTTAAACTTAAGCTAAAAAAGTGGCTCCAAGAAAATATCTTTTGCGATTATACAGAATTTTATAATCTACCACTACTTTAAAGCTTGCATGATATAATAATAAAATAACATATAAATATCAATATATAATGAATGACCTGTATGACCTGACCATTATGTTATTAATAAATAATTTCATTTCATTTCAAGCAATTACTTCGTTTTTTGAAACGCATAAAATACCTCTGAAGAATAATTTAATAGGCTATGCATCCGATGGTGAAAAGAAAATGATGGGTGTCAATAATTCAGTTACGACACGATTTCTCAGAGACTTTCCAAATATATTTGTGATGAAATGTATATCTCATTCGTTCCATTTGTGTGCGTCATATGCGTGTGAGAAATTACCAAGATTTGTGGATGACTGTATAAGAGACGTTTACAATTATTTCAGTAACAGTCCAAAACGAATTCCGGAGTTCAAGATATTTCAAAGTTTTTCTGAATTGAAGATACACAACATTGTAAATCTGTCTCAGACACGATGGCTCTCTATGCATATGGCTATTAGTAGAGTTTTGGAACAATATTCAGCCCTGCGTTTGTATTTTATAGATACTGTACAGAATAATGATTTATTAGCAGCACAAAATATCTTGATGAAGCTTAACGATCCAACAAAGAAATTGTTCTTACAGTTTTTTCATTACGTTTTACCAATATTCACCAATTTAAACAAGGAAATGCAAAGCAAAAAGCCTTAAATCCAAAAACTGCATGAAATGGTTTCAACAACTTTAAGAACCCTTTTTGACTGTTTTCTTAATCGCGCCTACATAATGCGAACCCCGTTAGAAGATGTAGACTATCAAAACCCACGACATTTTCTGCATATTGATGAAATGTATTATGGAACTGCAGTTATGACGTCTATACTTGACAATACAGAACTGAGTGCAGAAAATATTCAACTGTTTCGATTCCGCGCTCTTGATTTTTACATAGAAGCTTGTCGTCAAATACTTAAAAAAGTTTCTCTTAAGAATTCCAAACTTAAAGGACTTGGCGTGATCCCGAGAAAGTAAAAAAAAGCGAAACTAGGACGATTATAGAACTGGCTAGAAATTTCCGACATCTGCTTGATAATGACAAAGAAATCCAAAAATTGGATACAGAATGGAGAACATTGCGCAACTTAGAAGTAATCCAGGAATTAAATGATGACACAACAACTGTTTGGAATCAAGTTCAAGGTATGAAATGTGATACCGGTGAGCTAATGTTTCCGACGCTCTCCAAATTTATATTTGACCTATTATCCTTTCCACATTCATCAGCAAACATAGAAAGGATATTTTCTCAAGTAAATTTACTAAAAACTAGGATCAGAAACCAACTTAACACCGAGTCAATAATTGCCACATTACATACAAAAACTCTAATAGATAAAATGAATTGCAACGATTTTCCTTTGGACAGAAATATATTGAATCGTACCGATTTTTTAGATAGTATATACCGAATTATGACTTTTATGATCGGAAACACTGTTTCCATATAGGTATACTAATGTAGCTTTAGCCAATGATCATTTGCAGTGGCAATATCAGTTAGACTGCTCTTTTAAAGAGTTGAGTAGAAAGGCAGAACAACTGAAATCACTTGAAGTGGCACTTCAAGATGTATCTCACAAATATGAACTCATGTAAAGAGATGCAGGGGTACATAGGCTTCATGGTAAATGTAGCAGATTTCGGTATCATGGAGCAGTTAGACTCGCTCGTATCATAAGTAAATCTTGCGAAGGCAATGAGCACACAGTGTGCCACAGTAGCAGCCTAAGCCTGCCGGTCGCCCGCGCCCGCACCGCGAGCCGCGTGCGCCTCCGTCGCGCCGGTGGCTGCGTCAAAGTCGCGCGCGGCGCACGCGTGTGATAGCCGCCTGGCGCCGCACCTCTTGAAATATAAACAAATGGTGTACTGTATTTAGTGTGAGACGAACAAAACAGTTTGGATTGGACCGCCTTGAGACTCTGACGTTTCATTTCAAATACCTTAGTTAAATTGTAATTACCTCATTATAATATTTATTTGATTCATTTCTATCACGCGCGCCCCGCTGGCAGCGACGGCCACTGTACAGCCATTACACTCTCCGAGCTGCGCGCATGCCTTCCGCACCGCCTATGCCGCAATCCGGTCGACCGGTCTCTCGATCACCCACTGGCATACCTGGCTCCATGCGCATGTCGGTTTTGTTCACCGACGAAGTAGGTATTGAGCTTGGTATTATGATGGGCAGGTATGTAAGGCAAAAAGTGGTGAACAACTCCTTACTAGGTATAACAAACGACCATCTAAGTCTCATTTATCTCCACCAACTCGTTCGATCACGATACGACCTTAGTGGTACTTTTTGGAAATATCTTAGCTTTTAGTAAATATGATATTATTAAGTTAGCTGAGACCCTCTCTATAATAAATGAAAGTGACATATGTAGGGTACTTAAGCATTTACTATTGTGTCAGTAGATATATATATATTTTAATAAACCAGTCAGTTCCTAAATCCCGTATTTGATTACGTTGCACCGGCAACGAGTATGGTTGATATAAATAATTTTATAGTTTCCTACACGTTTACAGTCGGTTTAACGATTTTTATCCAATACCTAGGATCGAGGAGTTGTTTGCGACGCTTAGTGGAGGGGAGAACTTTCAAAAATTGACTTGAAACATTCATATCAACCAGTTATTCTAACGGAAGATTCACAATCTCACCTCACTAGGGAACATTTGTATATCGCCACACACCATTCGGTTTGTCTTGTATCCCGAAAAAATGTAGAAATTGATGGAGGAAACGCTCAGAGGGGTACCGGGCACGGTCGTATTTTTAGATGACGTGTGCGTGACGGGTACGACACGACAGGAACCTCCTAATAAATTAACGGAGGTTTTGGAAAGGTTACGTAACTCCAGAGCAAACTCGCCAAAGAACTATCAACAACTATGTTGCAAGGAAACATTTCGTATTCATAGGCCTCCGAAAGGTTCCCTCCAGTAAGAAGGTCCTATGCAGACATTGCCGAAACTATGGTCACCCTAGTCGCTCACTACCCCTTCCAATCCTTAGATTCTTCCTGCCCCATTATCCAATAGAAATACCACCTCAACTCCCAGTACCCCTCGCCGCCCCTTACCTCAAGAGTATGACCGTTTTGCCCACCAAGCAGTTATTGGACAACGCAACCCTC
This sequence comes from Tortricodes alternella, assembly GCA_947859335.1. Taxonomy (NCBI): domain Eukaryota; kingdom Metazoa; phylum Arthropoda; class Insecta; order Lepidoptera; family Tortricidae; genus Tortricodes; species Tortricodes alternella. Next base: position 7,660,989 of record OX401975.1, on the reverse strand, counting down.
CATCTCCAGCCAATGGGGTGGCTCTCCAGGGCCATCCTTCCGCTTACCCTTCCCAATCTGATCCCAATCTGGTCATGCTGTCTCTCCTTATCAATATGTTTACAAAAATGAATGACTTTCCTTTACCGTTCAACGTTGCTGATAAACTTAAAGCTCTATTTAATGTTGTTAACCAACTTGTTACTACCGACCTTTATAACGCCGTCAATTGAGCCTTAGATCTACCCGTAGTATTTATGGCTTTGACGTTGCATAAACAAAGATCGAGTTTAGTTGTTGTAATCAGAAACCGTATATCAACAAATCCCATTGTAATTTGTCACTGTGTTAGATGTGGTTTTAAGTTTAAACGTGTTTTAAAATAATTTAAGTGATTTCTATCAAATATGCCTTCGAAAAGGTGAGTTTTTTTTATTAAATTTGTTTGGTAGTGTACCCTAATCGTGGTGTTTTCTAAAGGAGTAACATTACAGTATAATTGTAATATTAAATAAGTTTTCATTATACCATTATTTAGTGTCCTTTTTTTTTCAATTGATAAATTGTGGCGTTATAACGCCCGGTAGTAAAATTGACGTCTACGTATTATTACTGTTTTGCTTATAGACCACTGAAGAGAAAGGCTATAAGCCTCAACGAAATAATTGAAAACTTACGCCGTTTAGATTTCGATGACGATTTGCCAAATGCAATCACTATTTTTCCACCGGAAAACCTTAATAATGACGTTACTGATGAAGATTCAGGTGATAAAGAATTTCAGTCATTACATAGACAAGTCAAGACAGAAAGGGTACGTTTGCCTACAAGACAAACAGTGCATGGCCATCGTTGCAAGCCCCTTTCCCAACTCAAGAAATGAACAAACAATGCGATAAAGGGTTGGCATAGAAGATTGAACGTTCGTTTGCCACACAAACCAACCCTGGTGAGATTTTTGTACAAACTAAAAAGAGAAGCGAGATATCAGGACTAGAGATGCAACGGATAGTGGTTTGGCCGGATACCAGATATCCGGCATGGTCGTTGGCCGGATATCCGGCAACCGGATATCCGGCTGCACATTAGCTATCTCGTAAGTCGTGTTAACTAGCGCGGCCTTCGCGCGGCGAGCAAGTTTCAACTTGTTACAAATTTTAAGTGCGCGGGGAGGCCCTTTCAGGTTCAATACGCGCTCTATTAAGTCAGTTAGGAATATTTAAACATGCGCGTTGTGATGTTAAGTGAAGTTTTATGTTTAAATAACAAGAAACTAAGTTTATTTCGGTTTATATTCGGTTTTTTATTGGTTTTATCCTATTTCTGATGCAAGCTTTAACTATCCGGTATCCGGCCGTATACTGACTCACTATCCGGTATCCGGCCGGATAGTAAAATCATGGCCGGATAGGCCGGATACCGGATAGTAACCGGATATCCGTTGCATCTCTAATCAGGACACCCGAATTAAAAATTCTTTGTTCAGCGGTGCTACTAGGCGACGGCGTGACATTTTATCCGACGATAGCTATAAAACAGCTGAATGGGTTACAAGCCGGCGAAATAACTGAAATTCTGTTAACAAATGTTGCAACTATCAAAATAAGAATGCACTCATCTCGTGTGCCATTGTTAGGGATGACGTTGTTAGAATAATATTTTGTTTCTTTAAGAGAATGTGATATTTTTAAATAACCTTTTACTGACCGTAGACGACTTTCAGTTTTTTTTTCAGACATTTTAAATAAAAGACATTTAGATCATCAGTTAGTTCGTGAATAGTAGTTTATGCAACGGTTGCATAATGATAGGCCTTAAAACACTAGTGCGGTTTTATGAAACGAGCTTTTAGCGAGTTTCATAATAAGATCGCACGTGTGTTTTAAGGCCAAATTATGCAGAGTTGCATACATAACTTTATCTACACACATATTATAAATCCTCCATGATGGGTTCAGAAACAATATTTTCTGGCAACAAGTTATTTGTTGCAATCGTGGCTGCATATTTCCGATATCCGGTGCATTTTCACATCACACACACTCCGAGAAGACTACTATTCATATTTTCAACTAAATTGTAAATTACAAACAACTTTTTCTATTCAATTCAACAACAATTCTACTTTCGTTCAGCAAAACACCAACATAATGGCGGCAATTCGATCCTCCGTCAAGACCATTTTTTTTTAAATCATAGACAAACGAATGAAGTCTCTATTCTCATGAGATCAAATGTTGTGCAGTTTATATTAAAAGAACATACTGAATTGACGTTTCGTATCAATAACTGTTTTAATATCTATGGATACTAGAATAGAGACCCACTTGAGTTTTGACAGCTGTTCCAAATTTAATCTCATTTCTATACTAAAAACGATACGGGAATAACATTGCAGCACTGGTTTTTCCTAATTGGTTGTCAAAATGGTGGTCATTTCCTACGGTTTTGATTACACTATGGAGGTTTTATGATATGGGTGTAGATAAAAAGTTTTTTTGGGATTGGTGCAATATGTTGAGCAATACATTATGACTAGACCCCGTTATCTTGTCGCACTGAAATTGTTTTTTAGTAGAGCGTGATTGTTTTATTTTATCGACCTTTTTGATATCTTCTTCTTATGTTTATACATATAATGCAATTGAATTTTCGCCTTTTAAGTCTATGCTCAATCTCAATGAAAACTTTTTGTTTACTTTTGTAAACAAAAAGTATTTGTTGTTACTTAAGTAGATAACCTTATTGGTGTTACGTGAAGCGATTAACCTTACCGACCTTAGATAAATTATTTACCTACCTGCAATTGCATGTCACATTGACAGACGCAATCCCTTGCAGTTCTTTGGACCAGTGTTTGTTTAATAGTGGCTTGGAATTTACTTAATTGCTTATTAGGTACATATTACTATGTTACAATGGAAGATTCGAAAACAATATACACTAACGATTTTAGCTGTTTGATAAAAGTAGTGTTTTGTACATGGTGCAATTTACGAATCACTCCAAAAATTGATACCATACAAAAACATCTAGATTCCAAAAAACACAATGATTTAGTAGGCGGATAAGCAAACCAAGGACAGTTTAATATGGATATGACAAAGTTTATGATTTCCTGCAATATCTCTTGGCATAAATTGGATAACACAGAATTTCGATTGTTTATTCAAAATTGCATGAATGGTAAATATGCAGCATCAGAACCTGTCCTTCGGAATCTACACTACGATTGCAGTACTTACCAAAACTATATCAAAATAAATACAAAGCATGCATACATCTATATTTCTGTTGATGAAACACAAGACGCTATCAAAAGAAACATAGCAAATGTTATAATAGGCGGTATGTAAAGATAAAGAAAGTTAGTCGCATATCATTGCTAGCCAAGTTCTAGAAAATCTAACAGCGAGACCATTTCTAAACTTATAACCGATTCCTTAGACTGCTTTAATAAAGGCGTGAAAAATTATCAGTTTTTCATTTTTAAAATGTATCTTTTTAAATAGAAGACGCAACATGACTTCGAAAAATTTAGAGCAACTCTTAATTTGCTTTGCAGAGCTAAAGTTGCAATGAGTCCATACATTCTTTTAAAGTGACTCCTCATCTCCAAATCGGGAACTTCAATACTGTAAGTGGTATTTATTTGTAACTGGTTTGTTAGATTTTATTCTTTGTTGACGCTGATTACATGTAAACAACCTATTTATTATTTTTAGATGGAATGTACAACAACAGCCATTTTTGAATTACCATTACTAGTAGCTTCTAAAAAGCATTTGTTTTTTTAAATTGTGTGGGGCTGGTCAGTGCGACCTTCGCATGTATATGCAGCAGGATTTACAGTTGCCGCCCAATGTTGAACTTGTCATCACGAAAATCCCTATATAGCCCTTAGTTACACTGACGATGTACAGTTGTGTAAAGTTAATTGTAATTATTGTGGAAAAACTATGATAAATCCTAACTAACGAACACCCTAGACTTTTATTTATTCGTTTATTATTATATATATTTTAGTACAAAAGTAATAGTGACTAGTGTCTCCTCTTTGGAATTATCAGTGACATACAGTATCGACATTTAGACAGTCGATAAAAAAAAACATTCAAGATCTACTGAAAAGTAATGAATGACAGTGCGACAAGATAACGGGCTCTAATAATGACATTATGACCTAGACAACCGGCAGTTTTCAAAGGGAAGGTTCTGGATGGGTTGATGGATTGAAAAAAAAAGTAATATTTCGAATTTAATTCTTTTTTTAAGTTGATGTGTCGCTGCAAAAAATTGTTGTTCTGTGAAAATTCAAGACCCCATGATAGTACGACTTCGAAATTGGATTAACATAGAAGCAAAGTGTAGACAACATGATGCATTTGAATACATTTTTTTCACGAGAATTATTACAACACCTATCGATTAAACTTGTTAGACAGAAGTTAGTTTAGTCTTTGTAGGAAATCATTTATCTTTCTGACACAATGAAACTTTATTCAGCTGAAAGTACCATTTAAGAAGATTTACATTATCCCACAACCTATCTCAGAAAAAATAAGCCGATAGCGTTACAGTTATTTAATTATATATTTTTTTGTTCGGTGTGATAGCGAATTTATGATTTTTTTATAAAAAATCATAACTTTAGAACCGTCAAAAATCGAACCCTTATCGGGTAAAATGATGAGCAATTTGGAGGTGTGTTCACCGTATTCTACGATAGGGCAAGCATACTTAGTGAGTGCAACGGATAACAAGTTGCAGGAAGCCATCGACAAATGCAGAAAAAGAACGAGAACAGAATGTACTCCTATTCTGAAAATATATGATGAAAGTTTCAAAGATTTGATGGACACAAGTATGAATGTTGTAGCAGCAGTGCCTGCTTTTGAGTCGCTAAAAAGTGGACTTTAACAATGTAGAAGGAAGCATACAATGTGAGTAAATCAAAATGCAAAGCGGTCAAAGAAGTGGAAATCCTCAATTAGACGCAAACGATTTTTTAATAATAAATAATGGGTGCGATAACAAAATTTTAGTGGTCATGACTGCAGAGCTGATGAGAATACTTCCATCGGTGAATGATTTTTTTGGGGACGGAATCTTTAGATCTTGCTCGAATCCATTCTACCAAATTTATTCCATACATGGAGATATTAATGATACTGAAAATTCACCAAACATATTTCCACTGATATACATCTTACTACCAGACAAAACGGAAGAAACTTAAACGAGAATGAGTTTGATATTGCACTAACTGGGAACGGAACCCCATCCTCCCTAGACTGGCAACGCATTGGCAGCACCTCTGGTGTTGCAGATGTACATGGGCGGCGGTGACCACTTTCCATCAGGTGGGCCGTCAGCTCGTTTGTCAGTCAATTGACATATAAAAAAAAATATATAACATCTTTCATCGACTATTTTGAGAAGCAGTGGCTGATGCCCAAAATTATAAAAATGTTAAGTTGTTACGGAGAACAACACCGAACGACAAAGTGTGGAAGGCTGGCACAAAAAAGTTAATCGGGACATTGGTCCTCTCAAGGACTCACTTGTTTACGTGGTTTCATTTGTGAAAGAGGAAGCAACACGTAACGATTTCATAACATGTTGAACTACTTCTGACAATAAATCGTGAGTAACCCGTGTTACCGTCGTAAACGTAACTGCTTGGAATTAAAAGCTCATTATTCGAGCCTTGATCAACATATAAGTAATTTGAATTAACGGTGGGATTATGGGCAGTTCTATGAAGAATATTTCCACAAGCTAAACTAATCCGAAAAAAATAATTATAAGAAGCGCTTGAGCAACCCCCAGAGCAATGCAAATATAATAGAAGCTAGTGAAAAGTGTCCAATTTTGAGCATAATGGAATGGCCTGAAGCTTATGTTATGCATATGGTTGACGTTTTAAAAAAAACATCAACATTTCATATAATTAAACCACAAACACATTTTTAAAAGTCAATCTATAATAATAGATATATATTCTCGAAATTTGAGAATGATTCTAGTAGTTAATAGTCCTTACTATTAACTTATTTTTAATTTTACCTAAGTTTGCTTTCCCAATGAAAAGGACCGGAGCTGACCAATCAGATTGCTCTATCATATGTCATTGAAATTATATGAAGCACACTGTTCGGTAAGCTCATCGCCGCTTCAGTAGGAATGAACTCTTACTCGGTACTCTTTTTTCGTAATTGTTCTAATTCTAATCGCAAAATTTCTGTTTTTATCATTTCCTGTTTCAACTGTTCTTTTAAAATCAGGTCCTTTTTTTCAGCCTCCTTCTTTACATTTTCTATCATTAGTTTGGCCAATTCTATCTTGCTCCGTAATAAGGATTCTTGTAGCGACTTTTTAGGTCGCCTCCTGTGCAGCCAAGGCTTTTGTGTATTTCTTTTCTGGCTCTGTAGTGTATTAGGCACCGGCGTTTTTGAAGCACACGTCCAGTCATTCCAGAATGGTTCCTCTTCCTGGAATAAAAATAAAATTACTTAAGGGGCTACCACCTCCTAATGACTTTGACTTTAATCCATCAGACCCCCAACGCAATGACATCAGTTAGTTATTAAAGTGCCCTTCCTTGGACATTTAAAATCAATTAACCGTTTCAACGCTAAGGACGCTTAAAATCTTCATGAGCTGTCGAGCTTACCTCGCCACTCACAACACTCAAAAGAGACCTTCTTTCTTATGAATTAAGTTTATTTTTGCATATCTTTTGAAATGCGCTTGGCGTGTGTGTAACACAGCATTTGACGTAAGGCATTGAAAAGGTTAACAAACTTTAATTAAAACCACAAACTTAAAGAATAAACAGCGTATGTCCGTAGCATTTATTTGTATAGCGATTTTTTTTATTACATACAATTTCAACTGTCTTCCTATGACGGTTCAAGAGATACAGCCTGGTGACAGACGGACAGCGGTGCCTTAGTAATAGGGTCCCGTTTTTACCCTATGGGTACGGAACCCTAAAAAGAGCCAATCAAGAAATACTATTCATAAAAAAGATTGACTGGATTGGCTGCATTAGCTGAGTCATGTGGGTTTAGTTTCTCTATATTTAAATTAATTACTTAGGTAAATCCAAAGTAGGATTCCCTAACTCGACATGCCCGCGACAGGCAGCCGCTCAATTACGCAACACCAAGTGGTATCGCTTTCGCGAAAAGTAAACCAATTGTGCCCTTATTTACACAGAGTTAAGACTAAATTGGTTTGCATTTCGAGCCAAACCGATAGCAATTGTGCTGCGTAATTGAGCTGCAGGTTTCACTTGGAATTGTGTTTCTGTGTTGGTCCAAGACGTCCTATAATTCTTGACATGTAGTAGACACACCGTGTCGCCATCTACCACGTATATTTGAAGCTTAAATGAAAAAATGATGCGTTTCTAATGTTGCCTCAAACGCACCCGCCGTCATCTGTCATTCGACATTTGCGTGCGCGCCGAAGAAACTACGTTTCACAATTTTCGTATTATAAAATTAAGTTATTAGCAAGTATTAAGTGATAAAATTCGAAAAACATGGGCAGACATAAAAAGAAAAGGAAGGATAATGACGAGGAATTGTTTTCCTTGTTTAAAAAATTCGCCAAGCTAATGCGTAAGAGGAGTCCCTCCAGAGAGAGGAATACGGACGACGAACATCAAGGTAACTTACTAGGATAAGTACTCGTATACAAGTTTATTTTATGCCTAATTTCTTTAGCAAAAGTAGTCTTTTTACTCCTAACCCAAAACAAGTCGTAAGAAAAAGTTTCTGTGTCAGAAAAATCATTCGAATCCCGACAAATAATAGTCTATGTATTGGTTTATTAGATTATACACGTGTGACTACTTTAATTTCAAATCATGGTGCGAGGATTTACTCGTGTGATAACACTGCGAGTGTTATTCGTGAGGTTTATCCCAACCGAAAATTAAGGTTAGAGGTTATGTCCGTGTGGTGGTACTGCGAGTCCCATTCGTGTGACATATCCCGATCATTACCCCTAAGGTTCGTGGATTTACTCGTGCAAGTGCACTGTTGGTGCTATTCATGTGGTTTATCTCTTACCTCTATTAAAGAGCCCTCAATAAACATAAATATTTTTTACTCCAGAGAGTGTTGAAGAGTTTACCGAAACTACCGCAGTGGAGTTCGCTCCGGATACTGAATATAGCGAGGAGAATACTGGCACAAATGCAGAGATATCTGCTTTCACAACGATTCTCACTGCTGCCTCAGAGATGCCTCCCTCTGCAGTCTCTGAGACGCCTCACACTGCTACCTCTGAGACGCCTCACATTGATACCTCCGATACGCCTGCCACAGAAAAAAGACTGTCAGAGCCCGTTACGGATACTCCACTAGATGAAGATATCCTCAGCATTTTGGGTGAGGACCCAAATAAGAAGGTTTATGCAGAGGCTATTCACAAAGACATAGCCACAAGATGGACCCATATTGACACAAATGGGCTAGAGAAGACAAAAAAGCAGAAACGCTTAAATCATACCCAATCCCGGAAAACTGTCTGTTTTTGGAAGCCCCCAAATTAAACCCCGAGATTAGGGCAGCCATCTCCGAACAGGTTCTCAAACGAGACCGTGCCATGGAGCAGCAGCAAAACTGCCTAGGGCAGGTAACAGCCTCTATCGGAAAAGCTCTTGACATCCTAATCAAATCCAAGGATAAAGAGGCCACAAAGATTGTCAGTGATGCGGGGAGAATGCTTTGTGACCTATTCCACAGTGAATCCTTATCGCGCAGATATCTGCTACAATTCGCCCTTAATAAGGACACCAAAGATATAGTCACACAAACAAAAGTTGGTACATACATTTTCGGTGAGAACCTGCATGAACAACTTAAGGCAGGCAAAGCAGTCAGCAAAACAGGGTCCAACCAACAACATCAAAACAAGTAAAGTCATCCACTTTAAACTCACGGGTTCCGCCTCGCAGAAACCAACAACATGCACCGAGCGCGGGCAGGCAATACCACTCCAAGCCACGATACAATGTACAGAGGTGGCCAGCACCTCAGCGGTGGCCAGCGCCTCAGCGGTTGCCAGCTCCCCACTACAAAAGCGGCCCTCCTCCAAGGAAAACTTAAAAGTAAAACCCATATCATACTGCTATCAAAACTGGCTATCCATTAACAGTGATAAAACGGTTTTATCCTGGGTTAAAGGATATAAACTGCCATTGTCAGTTACCCCCAACCAGTCAGTAATACCATCAAATAAATTAACACATAAAGATACTCTAGAAATGCACCATGCAATATCCTATCTTCTTAGCATAAATGTAATTAATGAATGTGAACCGTGTAATGACCAGTTTCTATCTCAATTTTTCTTGACCCCAAAACCTAATGGTGATCAGCGTTTCATTCTGAACCTCAAAAACCTCAACAAATTCATAAATACTTCTCATTTTAAACTTGAAGACATCAGAAGTGCAACAAAATTGCTTTCAGCTGGTTCATTTATGGCAAAAATAGATCTTAAAGAGGCTTATTTTTCTGTATCCGTGCATGAGCATTATAGAAAATACCTTAGTTTTCAATGGCAGGATAAATTGTATCAATTTAAGGTCTTGTCCTTCGGTATCTGCTCGGCTCCTTATGTTTTTACAAAGATTATGAAGCCTGTCATTGAACATCTCCGTTCTGAGGGAATAGTGTGTACTGTTTATTTAGACGATCTTCTTTTAATTTTTGACAACGCTTCAGAGGCTAAAGATGGTATTAATAAAACTTGTAGTTTTATAGAACACCTAGGGTTTACAATAAACTATGACAAAAGCATACTTTTACCCCAGCAAAAATGTAAATTTTTAGGCTTTGTACTGAATTCACTTGAAATGACAATAGAATTACCACCCGAAAAATGCCTAAAGATTAAAAAAGTTTTGTTATCCTTTTATGATAGAAAACACTGCAAAATTAGAGTTTGCTCATTTACTAGGACTGCTTACTTCTGCTTGCCCCGCTGTCAAGTATGGTTGGGTGTATACCAAAACTTCTGAAAGACTCAAATATATTAATTTGCTTAATAATGACAATTACAATAAGATTAAGAATTTGCCTAATTATTTAAAATCTGATTTTGATTGGTGGTTAAAAAACTTAAACACACCCTAATAAATCATTATTAATTTCTATCAACAGCATGCCTCACCCTCTTCACGAGCGACTTACCCTGGTTGCAGGAGTCTTATCAGGCAAGCTCTAGAAATGCGAGGCGTTCCAGATATGTCAATCACGGTCATGCTAGCTTCCCTCGCAGACAAAACCATATCACAATATAACACATGTCTAAAAACATGGTGGAACTATTGTTTACATAATTCAATAAATTTTTACAGTGCTGATATCCCAGATATATTAAAAATTTTAACCGAGATGTATAATAATGGCTCAAAATATGGTACTCTCAACTCATGTCGTTCAGGAATTTCCTTAATAGTAGGACCACAAGTTGAATCCAATGAACTAATAAAAAGATTTTTTAAAGGAGTTTTTCGGTTAAGACCTAAATAACCGTAAATATGACATTACCTGGGATCCCAACACCGTGTTAGATTACCTAAGTACTCTGTATCCTATAAAAGTATTCCATTGGAAATGTTAACAAAGTAAATAGTAACTATTTCAGCTTTAATAACTGCACACAGGGTTCAAACTTTAAGTCTGATCAAATTAGAAAATATTAAATCTTGTAAGGAAAATATTATTATAAAAATCACTGATCTCATCAAAACATCTCGAGTAGGGGCAACTCAACCTGTCTTAATTATTCCTTTTTTTTCTAGAAAAACCTGAAATTTGCCCGGCACGGGCATTAATTGATTATATTAATGTTACAGAGAAATTACGACCCAATACCTCAGGGCGGTTGTTTATAAGTTTCAAAAAGCCATATGCTACTGTAGGATCGCAAACTTTAAGCCGTTGGATCAAAGACATGATGTCTAAGAATGGCATAGACACCACCATATTCACATCACACAGCACGCGGCATGCGTCTGCTTCGAAAGCGAAGGCTTTAGGTCTCAATATCGATTTAATTCGCAGAACGGCAGGTTGGGCAGAAACCTCTTCGGTTTTCGCGAGGTTCTACAACAGACCTATTGTACAATCCTCGACTTTATTCGCAGAAACCATTTACTCGAGTGTATAATTTTCCTATTATTAAAAAATGTAGGTATTAAACCTACCCTCTGCAATTGTTTAAAATTAAGATAATTGGTTAATCTAAATAATTGATCTCAGATGTTTGCTAGAATTATAATCCTTGTTACTCATTAAGAAGTGTTAGAATTTTAATTTTTGTTGTCATTAGAAAGCCTTGTGATTTATCTAAATATAATAAGAGATTAATTTACTGTGTTATAATTTCACGACTGTTTGAACATCTACATGTCAAGAATTAAAGGACGTCTTGGACCAACACAAAAACACAATTAGAAATCAAACGAACTTACCAAGTGAAGTTCGATGTTAATTGTGTGAAGGTGTTGGTCCAAGACGTCACAAACTCCCACCCATGACCCTAATGCTGGTGCATAAGTTCCCTAGATTACAGGTCGTGAAATAAGAACTTCAAACTAAATGACAGATGACGGCGGGTGCGTTTGAGGCAACATTAGAAACGCATCATTTTTTCATTTAAGCTTCAAATATACGTGGTAGATGGCGACACGGTGTGTCTACTACATGTCAAGAATTATAGGACGTCTTGGACCAACACCTTCACACAATTAACAACGAACTTCACTTGGTAAGTTCGTTTGATTTCTAACTTTAGGTACGCTCGGCCGTCGGGCACCGCGGCGGTGTAAATCGCAGTAGGTTGCCCCTCGCCCGCTCGCAGCGTCGCGCGTCGTCATAGCGATTACTCTACTTAAAGCGACCCTAGCGTACGTGAAAGAGAAAGTGTTACGCGACAAAGTGAGAAGGCATGAGTAGGCATATTTTCACGCCTAATCACCGGTTTTGTTAGAGAGTGATTCTTCTGTACGTTAGTACTATTATCTATTCTGTGCCCGCGAGCTGTCTGTCGCTCAGTGCGTCTCTGTCAAACTAGTCAAATATGTAAGGCATACACTGAGCGACAACTGACTCGCGGGCAGGTCGTGCTAGACGTGCTGGGCTATGAATAGACGATACAAATACTTATATGTTATAGATGAAACATAAATGTATACATACTAAACATCCATGACTCTGGCTGGTACAAACATTAGTGCTCATAGTCATTAAACAAAGTTTTCCCCTAGCGAGACTCGAACCCGCGAACTCTGGCACAGATTGCAGTGCACTATCACTGCGCCATCGAGTCAGTCATGTGTGTTAACTCCCCAACCTGCACTGAGCCCGCGTTGGGACGTATATAGGCGATTAGAATGTATTTTTATACGGCCAGAGCCTCCATTCGACAATGGCTATACCTCGTCTACAGGAAAAAGAGCGCTGGGTGGCAGTGGAGGGGATGTGTCTGCGCATGTGTACAGTCGCGCGCGAAAGTGCTTGTCTACTGTTTAATATTAGAAAGGTTATGGTTTGTAGAATAATAGATGCACTTCAATAGCTACCTTGGGATAAAAAATGGTTACTTCAGAAAAAAATATGTTTATTTCGAAATCACGATTAACTGAATAAAAAATCTTAAGCTAATGGTGACACGCCTTCCATCAAATCGTCGCGGGTCACATGGAATGCAGATGACGACGCGGTGTTGGTGCTAGCAGAGACAACTGCATCGTCATTGTCGTCATCACTTGAGCCACTATCATTTAAGTTAGTATCAGAACCATCGTCATTAACGCGAATGACAAATGATTCTGTCATCAAGTCCATCACACGATCATTTTTTCTCTACTCTTCCTCTATATTTTTTACTCTGTTACACATTTTTTCCCATTCCTCACCCATTAAATTAACCTTTTCATTCACGAGTTCCATCACCCGCGTAATATTCCAACTAACATTTTTACTGGCAAAAATATACATATTAAATAATACAGGTGAATTGAAAAACTCCTCCTTTTTTAAGTAGGTTAAAAAGAGCGCCGGTGGCCATACGTATTATATGGCCGTCAACGCTCTTTTTTCGAGTTAGAACCTGCATTCTCGGACGTTTTCGTTGCCTCTGCAGTTCGTTTTATACATTGTTTTAAATTATTTACTACACCACTATCAGCTTCTGTCTTCATAAAACAATAAAGATTGTAAACAATTTTTCTTTCCTTTTTATGCAAAACCATCGTGCAAAGAAACGTGCGTGACTGTACTTTGCGAGCGAACGAAACGTAGTGTCTATGTGGGAAGTAAATGACAACTGGCGAGCCGAGCCGAACCAATAGCGACACACCGCGCGTTAACCCCTCCGTCGCGCCTCACCTCATACCACCAATTTGGCCGGTAAATCGACTACTGTGCAGCCCCCACCGCCAGCGCTCTTTTTCCTGTAGACGGATTATACCATATCGAAGCTAAATAATGTGCGATATTACTTATAGCTCGTTTACATGCAGCCGAAGTGAGCAGGGAAGTGGGCAGCGCGAGTATGTAAATGGGTCATTTCTACTGCTCCTGCCGCTGCTACTCGCGTTGCCTGGCGCTCGCGTATTTGGCGGATTTTCGTCAAGAAGTCAAAGCGCCGGCAGCGCGAGTGAGAATGAGTGTTTTACATGCTGCTTTGCTCTCTCGCTCAGTTGCCGGCGAGCGCTCGAACGAAGCTGACGCACGTACAAGTGAGCTACAAACGTCAAGTATTCAACATGACAGATTGGAGCAACCACAATGTAGCTAATTAAAATTCTTGGAATTATATTGGGACGCAAAAGAAACCGGCCAAGTTCGAGTCGGACTCGCTCACGATGGGTTCCGTACCATTATCTATAAAAACGGCAACAAAACACGTTTGTTGTATGGGAGCCCCCTTAAATATTTATTTTAGTCTGTTTTTTAGCATTTGTTGTTATAGCGGCAACAGAAATATATCATCTGTGAAAATTTCAACTGTCTAGCTATCACGGTTCATGAGATACAGCCTGGTGACAGACGGACAGACAGACGAACGGATGGACAGCGGAGTCAGCGGAGCGGAGACAAAATGTATGGAAAACGGCATGGCGTGGCGTCAGGGGCACGAAAATCTGCTGTCGTCTACAGCCGACTGTGGCGTTCAAAAGGTTAAACGCTTAAATAATTATGTAAACTTAGAAGGCAGAGCGCTGAAGCTGCTACTGTTTCGACGTCCGCCATTGCCAGCATGTAAACACCCACCCTTCATGCCTTCGAAAGTAGCATGCGGATATTATTTCTGGCACCGCGAGCAGCAGTGGTAGTGGCTGCATGTAAAGGAGGTATTAGACAATGTCGAATATAGGCAGAGGTATTAAATTAAACTGAATATTCAATAATACCTTAAATTCCGATTGCAGTTTTTCTACTTCGCCGATTTTTGGAACATCATCTTCTATCGCCGCAGATCGCCCGGGAGTATCATTCTGTAAAAAAAAACAATGTTGAAATTTTTTCACTAATTCTTCATTTCATAAATGTGAAATTATTGTGAAGATGTTTTGATGTTTTTTTCCTCAATCGCAATGCTCAAACAGCCGGATGGATTTGGATGAAATTTTGCGTGTGTGTGTGCGTGCGTGTGTGTGTGTCTGTCTGTCTGAATATTTGATACTACTCAGCGCTGTAAGAACGGATTTTTTATTATACTTGGTATAAAGTTGACTTAGGTCCTGAAATAGGGCATGGATATTTGGCAGACAAATAGACCATGTTTGGAATAAATCATAGACTACTTTTCATCCCAATCTCACGCGAACAGTCGCGGGCATAGCTAGTACATATATACATATATCACGCCTGTTTCCCAAAGGGGTGGGCAGAGACCACGGATTTCCACCTGCTACGATCCTGACACACACCTTTCGCTTCGTCTACTCTCATTCAGTTCTTCATGCACGCTCGCCGGTTTAGGATACTCTTGACCTGGCATTTCTTAAGAATGTCACGTTCAACGTTATAGCTAGTATGAAAATAAATATACTTGAAAAGTATGTACTCATATCTATTGAATAAAAAAAAAACCATTACTTACTGCCAGTGTTGTACTGCCAGACTCTGTATCTAATTCACTTTCACCTAATTCAATTTTTAGTACATTCTGGATATTCGCATCACTATCATACTCATTACACTCAACATCTAGCGTTGGGCTGTGCAATGTTCCTACTTGTTTCTGCATGCGCGATGGTGATGAATTTTGATGCCTTCCATCTCCTGAAAACAGGAAACTTTTATAACAATGTATTTATAACAATTGGTTTAAATTAATTTTAGTAGATGTCCGCAACTGGCACTATGTGATTAACCTTTGCCTCACAACTTGACTTTTTGTCATAAAAAATATATCAAGACTTCTAGTGTGTGCTATATGATAAGAATATACATAAACATATATATTGCACATTAAAATAAACATAAATAAATAATCTAGATTTATAATAGTGACTAGGCTGAATGTCATATGGTTGTGGTCTTCTCAATAACATTAAAAAATAAAGGTTGTTGGATGATGAAGCTTTGTGCATTTTTATTAATAAGATTTCTTAGTGAGGTAACACATAGTGCTCTCCAACTCCTGAATGTTAAATCATATTATTAACCTAAACCACAATTCACATGTTAAAACCCTCTGGCAGCATGAAAAATCTTAATTATGGGAAGTCTTGAAGAATGGAACAAACTGTTGTTGAATACAAATAAAACAACATTGGGAGCAGGACAAGCTATTAATGTTCCCTGGCCGGCACCTTCGAGTACCCAACGAGATCCAGAAGAAGCCTTCACAATGGTTAAATCATCTTGGGAAAACTACTGTAGAGCCACCGAAATAGGCTCATGATCTCTGGAACATGAGAGTCGCAAGGTCAACATTTTGCTTAGGCCCTGGGCCACCAGGCCAGAAAAGAATATAACAATTTCAAATGATCTCCTTCCAATGACACTTGTGATAAGATGCTTGAAGTTATAGGTTCCAAAATGGTGCCAAAAAAGAATGTTATCTATAACAGATATATAATTCATAGCAAGAATCAGGAGAATGAACCATTTTATTTATACTACAGTAAACTGATCAAACTGGTGGAAAGGGCTAAGAGATGAATTACTGGACGATAGACCATCCCATCCACCTGAAAGACTATCTACATAAACATATATATATATTGCACATTAAAATAAACATAAATAAATAATCTAGATTTATAATATTGACTAGGCTGAATGTCATATGGTTGTGGTCTTCTCAATAATATTAAAAAATAAAGGTTGTTGGATGATAAAGCTTTGTGCATTTTTATTAATAGGATCTCTTAGCGAGATATAAGATATATCTTAGACATAGTGCGCTCCAATACCTGAATGTCAAATCATATTTTATAGTCTTACCTTATTAAATTTAACCACAATTCACATGTCAATAGCTTTTAATTTAACAGTAGGTATCGAAAGACTCATAGGATCATAGCATGTTACAGTTTGTACCTAAAACAGCTTAGGTATAGGGAATGTAGCTATATGTTATGATAAAAGTAGAAACAAATCACTTACCTGTCAAAAATATTTCCTTCTTTGTGAATTCCTTGATCTTATCCCTCCTTTTTATATTATCCCAACAGGTCCTTAGTTGCTCCGTGCTTCTTGCACAAAATGAACTCGACGAGTTGAACTCCTCAGTTAACTTGAGCCAGCTCTCGTTTTTAGCTGCTGTCGTCAAATTATCAGTTTTTTTATTTTCCACCGCATCATAATATTTTTCTATAACTTGCAATAACGTTTGCTTTTCACTTAAAGTAAAATTTCTCCCGCGGGCCCTTTTCGACATTTTGCAACCACAAGCGGGAAAACGAGAATCCTCATGACTCAATGACATTTTTCTTTTTTCATTTCATCAACCATTTTTATTCTAGTGGAAAAGCTTCACTGCCTTAGAATAATTTCAGAGCTAATGTAACAATTTCATAACGGATCTCCGACTGAGAAGGTAATCGGAACGAACAAACCATCACTATAACTGAAAATCTTGAGAAATAATAGATGATGATCGATCACATGCTTAAACACAAAGTCTTTCACGATTTGATATTTTAAATGAGCGATTTTCCGACTGTTTTATATCTCACAGTTGTGTCTAAACGAAAGATAAACATCGAACAAACCAATTTCACAGAACACCTTTTCGATATGTGTATATTAATTACCAATATTAAGACCGACGCATTCGATTTTTATACTTGTTTCGTTTGAGAAAACGCAACATGAACACAAGAAGGAGAAGGGACACGATACAAATCGTTGTATTTTTGCTGTACTCTTTATATAATTACCGTTTGATTATTGATACAATTGAAAACATTATATGCATGCCATGCCATGAGCGAGCATGCGATTACAAACAAAACAATTGACGAATGTCAGTCAGGGTTGCCAACTCTTCAAAGAGATATACCCCTAAAAGGCGAAAATTCCCTACAAACCCCTAAATCACTAACCAACGTTTTTTTGTAGGCTTCCTTTACCATAACCCATACCAGATCATACTCTTCTCAGGGTGATCGGTACGTAAAAGGTCAAGTACAAATGATAAATATTCTGAAAAAGCACAGGTTTCTTCGCGAACGCACGAATGTTGCTATTAGAGTTATCAATATTCAAGCTTAAAATGAATTTTGCACGCATTTTCAGTTAGTTATCTTATACCTCTAAAAAATACCCTAAGAATTTTCTGCCTCTAAACAAAAATCCCGATCTATTTATTTTATCCCTAATTTTAGGGGTAAAACCGGTTTTTGGCCACCCTGTGCCACCCCTGTGCTAAGTTCAGTCTAGTGTTACCAACACTTAAATTGAAAATTTGCTAGATTATAAGGTTACGTCTAGGTTACAAGGTTTGCTAGAAGGCTGCCTTAATCGCATTTTTCAACAATGATTTTTCAAAGCTTCATAACTCATAAAATAATCAACATAAAAATGTTTTGCGTACACAGATCGGTTTCTATTACTCAGCACTTTCCAATACAAGATGAAAAAAAATTATACATCTTCCCTATTGTCATGAAAATGTTCATGAAATATAACTGCAAATCCTGTTAGTCTTCATTTTAATAATTTCTACCTGGTTCTTATTTCTACTTTCAAAAGTGACTGTAAGTCAGTGTAGAGTAATAAAATGCATTTTATTTATTTTCCTTTTAATATATCAGAACCATCAAAAATTCTCTTGTCATATCATAATTTACGTGAATTAATTTGCGGGAGCGTCTCGCACTGTCCACGTCCGTACCCAACGGCGGCGCACTCGCGATTGTTGTTTACCGAAGTTTACCGCGTCGTTTCGGCCGTTTGTATGAAGATGCAATACTGTATACTTGATTATACTTTGCTCTGGCCCACACTCTCCCCACCCCCTCGCTTGTGTGCCTGTGCCGGACGAGGCGGCCCTGCTGCCCCTGATCACCGAGGCTTGTGAAGTACGGATGTCATGCGCGCATGATACATTTAGAAACACTGTTCGGTAGGCTAAGTGATTTTGGGTTAACAATTAATTTAGGGAAATGCGTTTTTGGACAACCCAGGGTGGAATTTTTAGGTTATGACGTCACAACGGAAGGCATTAGGCCGTTGGCAGATAATGTCAAAGCCATCGCAGAATTCCCTAAACCAACAACAGTTGAGCAACTGCGCCGATTTTTGGGCATGGTCAATTTCTACAGATCTCACTTACCCGGTGCTATCTGCCGGTTATCAGGCAGAGTTAAGTAAGTATTTGCACAAGTCAAAAAAAAAGATAAAACCGTCATTAAATGGACGGATAAAGCGAACGACGCGTTCAAAAAATGTAAATGCGGCCTTATTGTCCTACCCAAATGCCAAAGCAACCTTATCGCTCTGGACTGACGCGTCCGAATCATTTGCGGCCGGCGTCCTGCAACAACGGATAAATGACAAATGGCAACCATTAGGCTACTTTTCTAGGAAATTCACGGAGGCGCAAAAATATATAGTACCTACGATAGGGAGCTCTTAGCAACCTACCTTTCAATTTTCTTTAATCCATTTCCGAAACGCGTTTGAAGGACGACAATTGACCGTTTTCACAGATCATAAGATCTGTGATAAATGTTTAAGAATTTGTTTGTAAGTATAAAAATAAAGGTTTTTCAATTGTTAACGATTTTTTATTTATTTATTTATGATTATGTTACCTTTTATTACACCACCGCAAATCCGCCACAAGGACTATTTTAATATGTACAACCACATACCTATTATGCCTTCAGAAGCGAGTGAGGTAAGCGGGTGTTTACCTGAATATGTACATAACTCTATACGTATTTGCCTCCATATCTTTCTAGTACTAGTAGCTTACACTATTTTGACGCTAATACGCCAATCTAACAAGCACTGACAATGAATAGGAAAACACAGACTACATAATTTACCATATATTTCACATTTTCGGATTACTTATAATTTTAACTTTATGGCAGGAATGTTACCATTTTTACTACAAACTTTACAAACATTCTATAAGGAAAAGAATGTATGTTCAACATTACGGCTAGTATTCGCAGTGCCCGGATAAATATCAAATACCCGGAATCCAAAAAATATATTCTTTTATCCGGTTGTAACCACATATTATGTCCTCTCGCAAAGAATAGTGAGGCGATCTCTAACTCTATCGATACCGCACGGCTCTTTGCACACCGCCCGCGCCGTCGCGCCGCGCAGTGTGGCCAACGTAGGCGATTTGTCGCCATTTAGGCTACTCAGAATGAGAATCGGCGATGAAAAAATCTGAAAGGCGACTGGTCGCCTATTAGGCTACTTCAGAGACAAGCATTTAAATTAGGCGAATCACAAATGAAAACTTTTGATAAAAATCATAGCCACCCTAAGGTCTGTAAAACTAATAAAGAATTATGGTCACCCCATTGATATATCGTTGGTTAGTTACGGTGGTTTCCGTCCGGGGAGTACCCTGAATTTGTCTTAGCTATTATGTAACCAAATTAAGGATGCAATGAAGTGATTATGAATTCCTTTTGCTGTTAATGACTACCGCAATTATCCATATTCCACTGCCTATAGTTCGGGAATATTAGATTACTTTCTTTTCTTTTTGTCACTTTCGCTTTGAGCAACTGTGTGTGCATGTGCTAAGTAATTTCAAAGGATTTTTTCTGTGATAAAACCATGGGAAAGCACGGAAAATATGTGAAGCATTATCGGGATGAATGGGAAAAAATACCAGCTTTTAAAAGTAAGTGTTAAGTGTTATTTATTTGACCACGTGAGGGTCTTAGATATTATTTTCTTATAAGAATGTCATGAAAGTTTGTCAGGTTGTTGTAATGATGGGTCATAATCTTGTAAGTTTTGATAAGATCTCCTCGATGGCGTCTTTCCTCAAGAGTAGTGCGACGTAGTGCGAGTAATCTGTCGTCATATCATTTGTGACGTAGAGCCTGCGGTATCTTAGTGTATATGAACGGTACCTATGTCATGAGGACAGACACAGGCTACTTTTTATCCGGGTCATACGGGTTCAATCGGGTGTTAAAGTGTTGTACTTATGGTATTTAATATCTGTAAGTATACCACTTAGTATATTTATCAAGGTAAATTTATTTTACAGATTGGCTTACTCGAGCGTCTGTTAAACTGACGGACAGTGGTAAAGGTGAAGCATTTTGCAAATTATGTGTCACCCCTCTCCGTGCGCACAAAACCGATTTGGAAAAGCACATGAAAACAAAAACACATAAAGACCACGAATTGAGGTTTTCAAAAAAGCAACCCAAGCTTGCATCATTTGGCTACGCCTCAGTAGGTGACACTGGAACCATAGAAAAAAAAAAATGACATCAAAATTTCTGCTTATATTGCTGCTCATAGCTCCATCCGCAGCATTGATCATCTGTCAGAGGTGTTAAAAACCTGTGGGACAGGAAGTCCTCTTGAAAACATTCAGTTACACAGATCAAAGTGTTCTGCCATTATAAAGAATGTTCTGGAACCAGCCATGCTTAAAGAACTTCTAGAAGAAATTGGTAACCAATGTTACTCTATAATACTGGATGAATCCACCGATGTGACAACAGAAAAGTACATGGCATATTGCATCCGATATTACAACTCAAAACTGGAAAAAAATGTTGTTGATTTTTTGGGCTTTCAAGAAGTGTTCGAAGCAACAGCTAGTGCTCTGTATACATCATTCAAGAGTTTCTTGTCACAAATGAATTTAAATCTTCAAAATCTAATTGCAATAGGAACTGATGGAGCAAGTAACCTTTGTGGCAAACATCATTCCCTTTTCACTCTTTTACAAGCAGATATACCCCATTTACAATTATTGAAGTGTGTGTGCCACTCACTTAGTTTATGTGCATCCAAAGCTTGTACTGAATTACCATCTTGTCTGGAATATTTACTTAGAGAAACCAGGAATTGGTTTGCTCACAGTCCACTGCGCATGAAAGTCTATCAGACCTTATTTGAAACTATTAATGATAGCAAAAAACCCCCTAAACTACCTCAGTTATCCGCCACTAGATGGTTGGCGTTTTATGCAGCTGTTAATACAAACATTAACCAGTGGCTTGAGCTGAAAACTCATTTTAATGTGGTGAAATCATCAGGAGAGAGATGTTATACAGCAAGGGAGCTTGCTGGCATGTACAATGATGACACAAATTTATTATATTTGTTGTTTCTGTCACCCATTTTAAAAGAAGTAACAAAGGTGAATGTTATATTTCAAGCAAGTGATGCAAATATAACTAAAATTTACAGTGACCTCCGAATTCTTCTTGTTTCCACTGCAAGACGTGTTTTCAAACCAATATTTCTGAGAGTTCGAAATCTTGCTGAAAACGCCTCAATAGCAATGCTTCATGAAGCAGATATAGCGGCTGTCAAACGAGCTTTAGAAAAAACCGAAGCAACATTTGAAAATTCGTTGCTTCCAATGGATTCGATCGATTTTGGTGAAAAGTTCAATGACTTACTTGCGAAGAAGACTATTCCTGCGGACAAAGTCAAAGAAGTCAAACAGCGATGCACTACTTTCCTCGTACGCTTAGTAAAGGAATTAGTTGACAGGCTACCACTCAATGTGTCAGTGGTGGAAAAAATTGAACTCTTCACACCAAGCGTGTGCCTCTCAACCAGCAGACCCAACATTGAAGACTTTCCATGGCAGTTAGGTGATCCTAAAATTGACCGGGAAGCTATTATGAACCAATGGCGCGTATTAAGTATGATGCGCATAGAGGAGATTATTGGTACAGCTTCTCCCAATGATATTGTACATTTTTGGGTACAGGTGTTGAAAATGAAGAATGCCGGTGGGAATTCCATGTTCAAAGACTTAGCGGAGTTTTCCTTACGTTGTCTTACATTACCATTGAGTAATGCCGTCGTTGAAAGAATTTTTAGCGTGATGGGTACGGTGAAGACAAAACTAAGGAACCGCATGCAACTACCCATGTTGATCGCTATTCTGAGAATTCGAACCCATATGAATGTAAGAAGTATATGCTGTAATAGTTTCCAAGCAAGCGAACACATGGTCAGATTACATGCTGGCAGAAAAATGTACACCTCCATCAGTATCAGCGAAGCTTGCGCCAGTACTAGCACAGCAGCTACATCAGCTACCACTGATGACGTTGATGGTGAAAATCTCGTTGGTGCCTTATTATTACTGGCAGATGAAGCAGAATCAAGTTAATTTTATAAGTACGTAAGTGTCCTATTCCCTCGTACAGCACTAATAAATACACTCCGCTAAGTCTTTGGACATGGAATTTCCAAGCGCATTCTGCATTTTCAACACCTGTAGGTACGCAAAAGTGTACAACATCAATTAACAATTATAGATACTTGTAATTATATTATGAATAAAATTGAAGTCACCATGACCCTATTGATAAGACTTCCCTACATAAGGGCGATTATTGTACATTTTTCAAAATTGTTTTTACTTTTATTTTATGTTGTGTAGTTGTTGCGGTAGACTGGATTTAGTTTTTGAAATTGTATCTTGTTCATAATTTTATGATAGGTTAAAGTAGGTATGAATAAATAAATTGATTTATACCTACTACGTTTTATTTTATTTTGGCGAAAATTTGGCGTTTGGTTTGGGCTCCTTTTTTGGGCTACAGTACAGAACAGAAGTTGAAATTCGGCTACATTAGGCTACTTAAGATGTAAAAAATGGCGACATCAGGCCCTAAGCGGTTGGCAACACTGGCGCCGCGCTTCCCCCGCCAGTGCGAAACTTGCCGCCGAACTGAACGGTCACGCTCTTCATCGCCGCGCCCGCTCGAGTCCGCTGCTCTCGCGCATACACATTATTTACGGAGTTAAATTAGACAGTAACCAGTGCTACATAAAGTTATTAACTACACTAACCGCTATCGCCGCGAGTGATATCTAACAGATTAATGTGATACTAAGACTATACAGTAAATGTACCTACTTACTTACCTGTGGAACCTGTATTAAAATACCTACCATACAAACCAACGTTGTGTTATGAACTTACCTGCAATCCATACCTACCGAATAGCCACGAAACCACATTGGTGACCGCCGACTTCGAACTATACATACCTTACCTGTGTACTTGATAGTTGTGCCGACACCCAGCGGACCCCTACTTCAGTTTAAAGACGCAAATACCTACCTTTGGAGACTCATTTGCTGCGCCGCCACACCGCTACCGTCTTGCCGCTGCATCGTCGGACCACAAAGCACCGCCGCCGCCATACCTACGCGCTGCATCACGCCGCTACTACGTCTTATTTACCTACGTGAGCACCCATACGCCCGAATTATGCCAAACAACGAAGACCAGAGTGACAACCAGCTCAACCGAAGACCTTTGATAATTCATTGGGATAACACGAGTGATGCCGCCGCCACCGCCGCTGCCGCCGTTACTGCCGCCGCCGCCGCCGCCGCCGCGGCCGCCAACTCCACACCCGCCGCCGCCGTCGTGGGCGTCCCTCCAGCAAACCTGACCACCGGCGCTCCCGGTGCCGTCGCCCCCGCCACCGGCGCACCTCCCGGCGCCTACACCACGCACCAGACTCCGATGACGCCGTCGATGGAACTAGAGGTGAGTCGTGTTGGTATCAGAGTCCCGCCCTTCTGGCCCGATCGCCCCGCCCTATGGTTCGCTAGCATGGAAGCACAGTTTCATCTAAATAATATTACACGGGAACAGACCAAATTCTACTATACTGTGTCACAGCTAGAAACACGATACGCTTCTGAAGTAGAGGAATTAATTACGTGCCCGCCTACTGATTATCCGTACACAAAACTGAAAACTGCACTTATCGCAAGATTCTCGGAAACTTACGAAGAGAGAGTTAGCCGCTTGTTAGAAAAGGAGGAAATCGGAGACCGAAAACCGTCAGTTTTCCTACGCCATTTAAGATCGCTCGCCAAAGGCGCGGGTTCCGACCAACTAGTCAAATCGATTTGGATAAGTAGATTACCTACTACTATGCAACAAATACTCATCGCCCAACCAAACACTGCGTCACTCGATGACCTTGGAGAGGTCGCTGACCGGATGTATGAAGTTACACCGCAAGCACATCTCGCCCCGCACGTCCAGCAGGTGAGCGCACCACCTACAGTAATACCTACTCCTCACAATACCGACGCTTTGAGCGTACGTATAAATGAGATGCAACTTCAAATAAACGAACTAACACGACTAGTGACTGCTCTTACCTGCCAGCCCCAGCGTAATTTTAACAACTATAGACGCAGTCGAAGCCGATCCCGCCCACGCAGTACATTTAATAATTATTCTACGAATAACAGTGACGCCAACCCTAACAATTACTGCTTTTATCATAGTAACTTTGGCGAAAAGGCCCGTAAATGCGAACAACCATGCAGTTTTGGGCAGGGAAACCAGCAGTAGGGTTGTTACAGGCGGTCAACAGCCCTACACCTAATCTCCAGCCGCACCGCCTCTTTATTACCGATCATAACACCAAAAAGGAATTTCTCATCGATACTGGCTCAGATGTTTGCGTACTTCCTCACACCTTTTTGAAACGTCGACGTAAACCAGCTTCATATCAGCTGTTTGCTGCAAACTCAACGCCGATTAATACCTACGGCCAAGCAACGATCAAATTAGCAATTGGCCTTAGACGCGATTTTGAATGGCCGTTTATTATCGCTGACGTGAGTAAACCCATCATAGGAGCAGACCTACTCACCCACTATGGACTTCTGGTTGACCTCAAAAATCGCCGCCTACTTGATCCCACCACAGGCATGAATACACCTGCAAGACCTGCTTCTAGCGACGACCCGCCGTCAGTCAGGACAATTGCAGGAACGACCATATTCCACCAGCTCCTGGCCGAGTTCCCAGCAATCACGAGGCCCAACAGCGAAGTCGACAACGCCAAACACAGTACCAAACACCACATTAAAACCACTCCAGGTCCACCTTCTGCCTGCAGAGCCAGACGCCTTCCGCCCGAAAAGCTTGATATAGCCAAAAAGAAATTTGACGAGCTACTCCAACAAGGCATCATAAGACCCAGTGACAGCCCCTGGGCATCCCCTCTCCACATGGTGGCCAAGAAGTCTGGAGGATGGCGTCCTTGTGGGGACTACAGAGCGCTCAACGCGCGCACCCTGCCGGACCGCTACCCTCTTCGACACATCGAAGACTTCAGTATATCTCTTGAAGGCGCAACCATCTTCAGTAAGATCGACCTAGTGAACGCTTTTTACCAACTTCCAGTGCATGAAGACGATATCCAGAAGACAGCAGTCATCACCCCTTTTGGCCTCTACGAATTCGTAAAAATGCCCTTTGGTCTTCGTAATGCGGCACAGACCTTTCAACGATTCGTAGATGAAGTCACCAGAGACCTGCCATTCACCTTTCCTTACCTTGATGATATACTAGTAGCATCCACAAATGAAGCTCAGCACCTGGAACACCTCAAAAGCTTATTTCAAAAACTTGAAGAATATGGAGTTATTATAAACCAATCCAAGTGTTTATTTGGCCAATCAGAACTTGAGTTTTTGGGATATAAGGTGTCAGCAACTGGCATAGAACCACCTGCATCGATGATCGAAGCCATCCAGCAATATACAAAGCCGTCAACTGTCAAAGCACTTCGCAGATTTTTAGGTGTCCTCAACTTCTACCGGCGTTTTATCAAAAATGCCGCTGAAATGCAAGCACCACTTCACAATCTGCTCAAAGATGGTGTAAAAGGGAATGAACCTGTACAATGGGCCCCCGAAGCAGATGCTGCATTTGAGACGTGCAGACAAAGCCTCGCCCATGCTACCAGACTCACACATCCAAAGCAAAACTGCGACCTAGCTCTCTTCACAGATGCCTCCGATACGGCAATGGGAGCAGCCCTTAATCAGAAAAACAACGATCTCTGGGAACCTATCGCATTTTTCTCCAGAAAACTGACACCAGCTCAATCCAAGTACAGTGCATATGATAAAGAACTCCTCGCAGTTTATCAAGCAATCCACCATTTTCGACACTGGTTAGAAGGAAGACATTTCACTATCTTCACTGACCATCGTCCACTCACATTCGCCTTTCAACAAAAGCCTGAAAAGTGCAGTCCACGCCAGTTCCGACACCTGGAATTCATAAGTCAGTTTTCAACAGATATTAAACACATCAGTGGCAAAGACAATACAGTCGCCGATGCTCTGTCTCGGGTAGAGGCGATTAGCAAACCAGTTGGCCCACAAGAACTTGCTGCTGCCCAAGAGTCTGATCAAGAACTGCAACAACTTCTCAGCACAGATAATCAAACTAACCTACTTATAAAGAAAATGGCCTTACCTGATACAAACACCCTTATTTTTTGCGACATTTCTACCTCTTCAGCCAAACCCTACATTCCAGCATCACACAGACGTCAAGTGTTCGACTCACTCCATAACTTAGCTCATCCCGGCGTAAAAGTGACTACCAAGTTAGTCACAGACAGATACATGTGGCCTGGAATCAAAAAAGACTGTGCGACTTGGACGCGATCCTGCCTAGCGTGCCAAGCTGCCAAGATCAGCCGCCATATCACTGCTGCACCCGGCACCTTCGCACCACCAAACACCAGATTTGATCACATTCATGTCGACTTAGTGGGACCCCTGCCGTCATCCCGAGACTTCCGTTACCTGCTGACAGTCGTGGATAGATTCTCCAGACTCCCTGAAGCATACCCATTACGAAACATGGAAGCAGAGACCGTCGCACAAAAATTGTTTTCCGGTTGGATATGCCGCTATGGTATGCCACTTAGGATAACTACAGATCAAGGCAGACAGTTCCAGTCAGATCTCTTCTCATCCCTGTCTAGTCTATGCGGTTTCCAGCACATCCACACCACACCTTACCATCCCGCAGCTAACGGCCTAGTCGAGCGCCTGCATCGACAACTCAAAGCTGCTCTCAAGTGCCACAACAATACCTCCTGGTCAGATGACTTACCTGTTGTGATGATGGGCCTCCGCGCAGCCTACAAAGAAGATATAGATGCTACACCAGCTGAAATGGTCTTCGGCCAGAATATTAGACTCCCCGGAGAATTTTTATCTCCCCAGCCATCTACGGTTCAACTGCGAACAGTTTTCGCATCGTCACTCCGATCTGCATTCCACCGTCTAACTCCAGTCAACACGTCTTCCCACGCAAAATCATCCATCTTCGTCCACAAAGATTTGGCCACAGCGACACACGTCTTCATTAGAAAATTTAATAAAAAAGGACTACAAAATCCGTACGAAGGACCTTATCGAGTCACAGACCGGCAAGATAAGTTTTTCACCGTCATTGTCAATGGATCTCCACGCGTTGTTTCCATCAACAACATTAAGCGTCTGTCTGATGCAGCGAAGGTGGTATTTGGTTTTTTGCGCAAGTGAGCTCTATTACTTACCCCTTGCAATCGTTTTTGTTAATTTAGAGATTGACCTAACGGGGCTGACGTGTTCAGCAATGATCAAAGCCCCTAAATAAATAAAGATTTAAAAAAAAAAAAAAAAACATTAAGCCAGCCTTCATTGACACAGATGAAACAGTCGCATCCCATACTCCTGCTCTAACCCCTGTCGTCGCAACTCCAGAAGCAACACTTCCTGCAACTCCTCCAGCACCTGCACCAGCAGCTACTTCACCTGCGTCAACTGCTGCTTCACCTGCACCTGCGTTGAAACGTCTACCTGCTACCTCGACGACTACTAGGTTGGGCAGAGTGGTTAGATTTCCCAGTAAACTTAACCTGTGACCATGCTGGCGACCTTTCTTCTCTTTTCTTCTCCTTGAGGAGGGGGAGTATTGAGGCGATCTCTAACTCTATCGATACCGCACGGCTCTTTGCACACCGCCCGCGCCGTCGCGCCGCGCTTCCCCCGCCAGTGCGAAACTTGCCGCCGAACTGAACGGTCACGCTCTTCATCGCCGCGCCCGCTCGAGTCCGCTGCTCTCGCGCATACACATTATTTACGGAGTTAAATTAGACAGTAACCAGTGCTACATAAAGTTATTAACTACACTAACCGCTATCGCCGCGAGTGATATCTAACAGATTAATGTGATACTAAGACTATACAGTAAATGTACCTACTTACTTACCTGTGGAACCTGTATTAAAATACCTACCATACAAACCAACGTTGTGTTATGAACTTACCTGCAATCCATACCTACCGAATAGCCACGAAACCACAATAGGTATTTTAGCTCACCTATTTCCCATCACTGCTGATAAAGCATTACTTGTAAAGGCAGTGGCACACAGTGCTTAATATTAAGTTTATTTTAAATTTTTGTTACTTTCCCTTTCTTTTAAGGGGGGGAATAGTTGTAGGGACACATTGTCCAGAATGCCGCGTCGACTCATGTATATTATAAGATGACGTGGCATTATAGCAAACGGGGCAGCGGGAACTGCGTTCCCGCCAGTTCGTATCCGCCTTTCTTACTGAACGCCAGTCTGAAATATAATGGTGTAATAATCGGTAATCTTAATTTCATAACGTAATAAATTTAATACTTAAAAGTGATTTTCATTAATTACCACTCCTACACGTCTCAGGCGCAGTTTTGTCAAGAGTTCATGCGCGAGGTGCGCTCGTCAACGCCGTCACAGGCCGATCAAGCTGCTGCCGCTGCTGCTGCGGCTGCAACGGTCTTCGCCCTTCTCACAGTGTACGGCGCGTTTTGGGCGGGAAACCGGAAGAGTCCGTCGAGGGATTTATAAATGCCATTGAATCTTATAAATCCGACTTACATATCTCTGAACGCCGACGCCGCCATTCATTTTTGGACCAGACGCCGCCGCCAATGATTTAGCCATCGGCGCACACCTCTAAGCCGTAGCCCGTCTAGGATACGTCATCGTTGAGCTAATCATCCCCCATCTCGATTGACGCCTGGAAAGCCAACATGCTGGCGCTTAACGGGTCCGAGTGGGAGAAAAAACATCTTAGACTACTACATCCAACGAGGAGATCTTGCCGGGTGCCTCACGACCCCCGGGGACCCCCGATCCCTGCCTACCTACAGACCCGTCGGAGCATGGGGGCAGCAGTGCACATTCTGTGGTTATTTCACAACTAATAGACACATTATGAGGCACCTGCGCAAACGCAACCCCAGCGTTAACGAGGCCACCGCTGGGCATCTCTATTCCTCCTTTGGGTATTTTTTCACCCCGAGGAAACTTAGGGGAAGCCGGGGTAATACCAGTCACCGGGTAATGGCGGTCACCTCAATAACTTGATAAAACTAGTGATTATAATGGCGGCGTGCGGGTGGAAGGAAGCGGGGAGTGACGCTTGCGCCAGTGGCAACAGGCCCCACCAGCCCGTTCGAAACACGTGAGAGTGAGAGTCGTGTGTTGGTTTGGAGCTACTTCGATTTTATTTTTCACCGGATGTTTTTATCGGTATGTTCAAATTTGACACATTTTCATATTATAATTCTCATTATTCTTATTGTTAAAATATTAAATTTAAAGGCCAAGTTGATATTATTGCACAATCTTACAAGTACAATTTTAAATTTTAGTTCTAATACGAAAAGGCTGTTTGGGGTAATAGCGTTCGGATGCACGCCATTTCCCCGGAGTGAACGCTATTGCCCCACTTATTTTTTTCTTACAGACATGCCCAGAAATCTTCAGAGAACTGCGGCTAAAGCAACATGGAGCAAGCAAAACTTAACCAACGCAAAAGCCGCGATCGAAGGGGGGGTGTCTAAAAGAAGAGTAGCGATTACATTGAAGATCCCATTTTCTAAATTGAGAGAAAGAGGCTGATGAACGACAACCTTGTTAGACCCCAACTTGGTCGTTAGCCAGTGTTCTAGGGATCACGAATTTGGCCCAAATAATGAGATATGGTACCGCTGTACCGTATGCGGGCTGTGGAGCCATGCTATGTGCTCAGGGTGGGATTCAGCAGAGAGATACATATGCGACTTCTGTTCCTAAAGTTATACTAATATTAATATGTTGATTTTATCAAGAATTACAATTAATTTATACATGACTATGATAAGCAATGTTAATTTAGTAGTTTAGGGCTGATCTCTTGTTGTTAATTAACGAAAGTTGATCTCAATTATATTATTTGGACTAATGTTGGTTTGAGCGTTATAACCCCATTGCCTGAATGGCATTACCCATAGCTGAGGGTAATGCCGTTAAAATATGTTTTTTTTTCAAGTTTTTATTTCTCCTTATCTAAGAGATATAGCAATGTTTTATGTTTAATTTTTAATGACCGATTAGTTACACTTTTGTTATGTTTGGTTTTCTCTTAATAAACCTTGATATTAGCAAAAATATAGGCTTTTTCCCTTAAGTGAACGCAATTCCCCCTGCTTCCCCTAATAAATGTCCACCTACAAAATGCCCGCCCCCCTGACCTGCTGCGACAGTTCGCGGGTGGCTATGGCTGTGGCTGTGGCTCCAATTAGCAATCTAGTTCATTGTGTTTCATAATTATGGTTATGTTTTTCTTTATTCTTACTATTGATACAATCACTATTCATCTTTGTCACTAATGATAATAATAATGAATAATGATGAACCTTGTGTTTTTCTTATATAAATCATCAATTTACAACTCATGCTTGTTTCTTTTTTCCCCTGTTTTCTCCTTTCATGAAATCTTTAGCCTTAAATTAGCAAGAATGAAAAAAAAATCGCTACCTAAAATAAATCGCAGCAATGTATTTTGTGTTTAAACAGTTTAATATTGTTTCTAAAATTTTAAAAGGGTTCAACACAGACGTTGAGGTCGTTTCCAAGCTCTACGACTCATTAATCTCTTTTGTAGCAGATAAAAGTGAATGTTTTGATGCTTTTGAAGAAGCAGGGAAAAAAATCCTCGAAGAATATAGGAGCACTCCCAAAATAATTATTAAAGGGAAGAAAAGAGACGACGAGTCGAGCGAGGGAGAAGTGTTGTTACAAGGCAGTGACAACTTCAGGATTAATTAATACCTTCTTTCCTGTATGCAACCAATTGTTGGGTGAGCTAAAGCGGTGCAAGACTTCATATGACGCACATTTCGCATTTTTGTCTAAAATGAATATATTGAAGCGCATGTTCGACTTCAAGCCAAAAAGCTACAGCAATTATACCCGAAAGATCTTGCAGAAGATTTACAAGAGTAATGTGTAGAGAACACATATTTGAAATCGAATTAACAAAATATGAATTTGAGACGGCTAAATCTCTATATAAAAAACGAGACCTGAAAGAAGCATTTCCATACACGGAAATTGTGTTACGCATCTTTTTGTTCACTACATTACAGTGAAAAACTGCGGTACAGAATGATCATTTTTTCGGTCGGCTTTTCCGACATCGTGACGCACAAGAATAAGCTAACCACAGCGAGCGGCGCGAATAATAATCGTGGCTCTAGGAAGGTTTCGAAGATCGCAAAATATATATAAATAGATAATAAAATTTAAGGTCCTCTGACGTCGTCGCGATGGACAAGAAATCAATATCATATCCAGCATTAGCAAGGTTTACGAAGATTCGCAAGAATAAACCTACAAGCTGCAATTCTCTTTTTTTATATTATAAAGGGGGCAAACGAGCAGACGAGCCACTTGATGGGAGGTGGTCATCGTCGCCCATGGACATGTGCAACACCAGAGGAGTCGCCAATGCGTTGCCGATCTTTGAGGACCGTATTCACTCGCTTTTTGAAGATCCCCATGTTATAGCGCAAGGGAAACACCTCAGGAGGAAGGTCATTCCACAACTTACACGTTCGCGGACAGTAAGAACGTGATGCCCGAACGTTTTTGAATTCATTCATACGGTGCAATTTTAAGTCATTTCCAAGATTTAATTATTTCATAAGGAATAATTAGGAACGAGAGTACGTCAAAACGAGACGCAAGATTAACTATATGGTGGTCACGCATGTTAACATAACCTGTGATTTTTCCATGTTACTAGCCCTGTAAGGACGTCGTGTGCCATTTTGTATATATATAGGCAACAGACCAATCGCGGCAGCGATAAGCGAATGAAAACGTCATATACTGCAACGCGATTGGACGAGAAACAACTTCGTCGATGTTGCCGTTAATTCAACATTCGGTCAGTTCTCCGGCATTCTTAATTTAGAGACATTAATTTATACGCAAGAGCGTCGAGCGACGCCATTTTGACGTGTTGTTTGTGTCGAAGCGTCCTTGCTTAAGTTTAGTGGTTTTAGAGTGTTTCAACGCCATTATGGCGCACGAGTTTGATCTCAAGCAACTACGGGCCTCAAGGGGCTATACGAAATTGTCTATTACGAGTCTTTACTATTTTTCGTGTAACGGCCAAGATGTTAATATAAGCAGCTTGTATACTTTGCAATCAAAAAGATCGTGTATTCTCGAATTATTCCACGAATATGAAACATATAACAAGCAAATCTTAGCAATGGACGAGGATGATCGCGAAAACGTGGCAGATTTAGAGTCAAAATATTATCACATCTTGACTGTTTGAAACGAGGCAATAAAATCATGCTCGACCTGATAATGTACAACCCAATACTTCGCATCCACGAGCTTCCGATCATCTGGCCTTAAATGGCCGTAAATTCGAAGCACGAAGCGATAAAGCACGATCAGATAATGTACGTCCTGATAATTACATACATACATACATATTATCACGCCCGAAATCCCTAATGGGGTGGGCAGAGCTACAAGACTACTTGTGGCCACGTTTGATTAATTAGTCCTAAGATGGTATGATGAACCGTATGGTAACAGGTGATCAGCCCATCGCCCATACAGATAGTCCACCATGTTGGAGAGGACCCCGTCCCTTAGTCGACTTTTACGACATGCCAGGATGATAAGCATCTGCACAGATTCTATGCTATTTCTTCACTCCCAGTGCAGCAGAGGAGGGATTCCTGATAATTGGAAGTCAAAAACCACAGACAAGCAAGCAAAAATGTCCGTGCTGTTACAAAAAAAGACCTACTTAACCCATCCAAGTCGTTTCTGCTCCGACCAATCTTGGTGGCGGATTATCAGGTCGTCCATTATTTAGCCGTGCATTATCGGGGTGTACATAAGTGGTACTGGGTGATAATCGGCGACCACATATTTTAAAGAGATGGTCACCGATCATTGAATCGTGCATTACTTAGCTGTGCATTATTTGGACGTACATTATTAGGTTGGACAAGTTCGGTACGAGGTGATAATTGGGAGCCAATACTGTACGGCCTGATAATGCACGACCCGATAATCTATAAATGTAAATTCATACTTATTGATAAAATGAATATGATTGGATGTCGTCTTTTAAGGAAAACTGATCTACGTTTACGTAAAGCTTTTTCTCTAAAGGCAAGATGAACCGCCTGGTGGATTATTTGTATATTTTTTTGGAGATATTAATCAGTTGCCACCTTTCAATGATAGGCCACTTTATTGTGATAAAACTTATGAAGTGAATTTCTTTTAGAAGGAAATTTGGTATTTACATCTAGTATCCAAAAATATTTATTATTGTCATCATCTAGACAGAACGAATCTCAACAAATTTTTCGAGATATACTTAGTCGAATTAGTAATGGTGAATGTACAGTTGAATATTATGAAAATGTAATGACACGAAGTATACAAATATAAACGTCAAATGTGTTACAGGTTTGGTTTACCATTCTTATCATAGTTTATGGTTACTCTATGTTTTTCTATCTATGGCAACTCTAGATTGTCTTTGCCTCTTTCTTCTCTCCGGTGTAACCGACCGGCTATGTTTTCTTGTGTAAGGCTAGCCACTGACCTACAATATAACTGTGCAATATCATTGGTTGCATAATTATATTGATCGTCAGTAGTTGATATTGACGGTCAATATCATCTACTGACGATCAATATAACTGTGCAACCAGTGACATTGCACAGTTATATTGTAGGTCAGTAGCTAGCCTAAGATCACTATTATTTAATTCTTACTTATTCAATTACCATGTAACTGCTTATATGAGTGACGCGATTTATCACAGATGGATTGGTGAACAATACAACGTTAAATCAAGAATCTGAGTTTATTTTCTGCTATCACAACCTGGCTGCTTCACTCCCACGCCAAGCCGACCTATCTCTGCACTTCAGGTTATGGGCTCAGTACCTACTCCAAGGTATGCACTTAGCATTAGAATATTAGAAAAGACAGATTCACTTATTTGAAGCTCTGATTGCGCATCATCGTTTTGAAGTTAGAAAGTGACACCTCACTTTACCTATAAAATGCCAACGCATGAGGTCGATGCTGCCGGCGCTCCTGACGCTGCTGCAGGCGCTCCAAGCGCTACTGCTGACGTTGCTTCAGGTTGATCTGCAACTTATGTAATTGGTGACGGAATCACTATAGAAAAACTGGATGGAATTTCAATTTACGATTCCTGGAAATTTGCAGTCCAAAATTCTCTAATACTTGAAGGATTATGTATATGTTGTTTATTCATCCTTAAGTTACCCGAAAATGACACCACACTTGCCATAATACCTATAGTTTAAGAACAATAGCGCTACCAGTGGAGCGCGCCGGAGTTGAACTTCCCCCAACCCCTCCCCACCCGCGCGGCGGCTACCATTGGCTACCGGGCTAAATCTAGTCGACACTACCCAAGGAATAACTGTGTCAAATTTGAGCTTTCAATCACAAAATGCGGGGTTCCCATACAAAATGTTGCACTAAATCCCCCACTAATGGGAATGCGTTACTGGTGTTGATTTGGATGCTGTAAAATTTTCAAAGACGCTTGCACGCATTTCGCTTAGCGTGAAGCCTCACCTTTATCAGCTGTTATATGGCACGGACCTGCTAAGGCCACATGGGATAAATTGAAAACTACATTTGAAGATAAAGGCTTGTTTAGGTGTGTCTATTTGCTAAGGCAGCCCAGAATAGCCCGTAGTAGGTAGTGATTGTATCAAGAAGCTTATATGCAACAATATAAAAGCTTCCTAAATTATATACCTATCAGAACAATAACTAAAGCATACAAGGAGTAATAAAATAAAAACCGACATTTAGGTGAACTCATTACTCTACTTACTCTTATTGAAATATGGTGTGTCAAAAAGAGACAGTTGTTTTAAAATATTAACAATTTCCCTGTCGAAAGATTCATATATGACTATACAAGCATTTTGGGATACCTAAGCTCATGAGTCTGATGTGCCTCATACCTATTTGTAATCCAATAGCTAATCGTGGTTCAGTGTGTTTAGTGATTGGCGATCACGGCACCGATAGTGTTGTGTTATCGGTTGTGATTCAACGAGTGGACACCCAGAGATTATTTTGCATGCCCATGAATGATAATTTACAAAATTTATGGATGTCGTTGAAGGTTCCGGCAAATCTGTATTTACTTGAGTGACAAAGAGTCAGCTAATGGTCATTATTGTCCAACGCTGCCACATGTCTTGGACAGGCTGTAAATGACACGAAATAAAATAAAAATATCACAATTCGCTTGCTTGTGCACAATTGGTGCAATGTAATTAATAAAATGTTAAGTGGGAACATGTTGTATATTATAATAATCTATGGTAGAGTGTGGTTTGTGGCAGTGATTAAATAATACAGGGACATGGCTGCTGGACATTGAACATTGTTTTATTTAACTAAATCTTAATCATCACATGGCGCTGCAGTACAGGATTATTAATAGAAAAGAAGAAGAAATATTAAATTACGAAGAAGTAAGAAAAGTGAAATGAAAGAATAAGAATAAAAAAGTGATGAAACATGTCGGATAATGAGGAATTAAAAATGGCTACCACGCTTGAAAATGGAGTTACGGGATTAAAACCCCATGATAAACTAAGAAATCACAACGCGGGAGAGTTTGCTAAATGGAAGCAGAGATTCGAAATCTATAGAATAGCTAGTGGAGCGAGTATGAAGTCAGAAGAAAAGCAGATTGCATTGTTGTTGCATTGCATGGGGGAGGAAGGTATTAATGTTTACAATACCTTCAAGCTTGAATAATCCGCAAAATATGAAGAAGTTATGAAATTATTTACGAAGCATTTTGATCCAACTAAAAATGAAAGTACTATCAGCAAGAAAAAGTTTTGATGTTTACTTAACGGAATTTAAAAAGTTGGGCAAGGATTGAGACTTTAAGGAATTGAATGATATATTAATAAGAGACAGAATTGTGGCAGGCATATTAGACAACAGGCTCAAAGACAGACTATTGAGAGAAGAAAACCTGACGTTACAGAAAACAGTACTGATATGTAAAGCGGCAGAGGTGGCTGT
This sequence comes from Tortricodes alternella, assembly GCA_947859335.1. Classification (NCBI taxonomy): domain Eukaryota; kingdom Metazoa; phylum Arthropoda; class Insecta; order Lepidoptera; family Tortricidae; genus Tortricodes; species Tortricodes alternella. The sequence goes on along the minus strand of OX401975.1, from coordinate 7,624,045 downwards.
TGAGCAGGTTAAAAAAATTGACGGCAGTACAAAAACAGAAGTGCAATTTATTAATAAGACCACAGAGAAGACCTCAGAGAAGATTGATCCGACAAACAGTAGAAGCGATGAACCAGGTCCAAGCACAGGTTATCATCAGAATTATCGAGTTCGAGGAAGAGGTCAAGGCAGAGGTGCAAATACATCATACAAAGATTCGGGACGAGTGCATATGGAGTGTTCCAGATGCGGCTATAATCATGAGAAAAATAAGTATCCGGCCTATAGAAAAAAGTATGATAAGTGTGGAAAAATGGGAAATTTTATCAAGAAATGTTATTGGAACAGAGTGAGTGCAGTACAGATATCAGAGTATGGTATGCAGTTTTTAAATGAATCGAGAGATGGTGAGTTGAAGGTGCCTGGTGTGGAGCCGCCAAAGACCCATTGTACCACTTTAGGGCTTAACAGGACCTGACCCGACCTGTTGAGGGATGTCTGTCCGGGCTCCGACCGGCTGACTAAGAGCAAGGAGGGCAAGAGGGCCAACCATCTTGTTGGTCCACGAGAGGCAATTGAAGCTGTGGATAGCGCCACAGCTGGTGCTCTCCACCCTCCGAGAGTATCCGCAAGTAGGCAAGGAGAAGATTATGACTTATCATCTCATTTTACCAGACTAAAAGCTTACCAAATATTAGTAAACCTTGCGAAGAAAACTGGAAAAACTTAACGCTTACTTGCTATTTTAGAAGCTGTTGCTTTACCGCCGGATTTAAAAGATCATAAAGACTATAAAACCTTTTCAAGCCAATTTACTTACAAGTGTGAAACACTGTACAAGAAATGCAATTACAGTTGGAAAAAATTCATAAAAAAACACCGAAAACAAACAGGCAGTCCAAATTTAGGTTCAATCTCTGATTCTGATCAAAGGTAAAACTCCGAATTGATCACTATACCTGGTTCTATGTCAATACTTACACTTGGTCCCGGTTCAGATACTAGTACAATTCTCGAATCTAATCCTAGTCGGGTGTTCGATTCTTGTCAGCCAGAATCTGGTCTTTATTCTAGGCACGAGTCTATTCCAACTCTGAATTCTGGTTATGATCAAACTCTTGCACACCGCTCACATACAGTATCAGATCATTGTCGATTTCTTGAACCTGGCCCTAGTTCAATAGTATTTAGTTCAAATGCTACAATAGGTCCAAATCCCAGTCCTGGTTCTAATGATCTTTTTGAACCTCGCTCTAGTTCCTCGTTGTGTCCTTCAGGTGCCAAATATGAAGTTTTAGGACCAAGACAACAAAGAAGAGCACGTAAACATCTTCAAGAATAATTAGAGAAAACACCCCCGAAAAAAGTGATAAAAGCTTTTGCAAATACTGTGGAAGTACAAGGTGAAAATCTTAAAAAAGTGTCTCTAAAGACTTGGAATATGTATATAACACGTGTTTGCAAAGTCCTTACCGAGCAAGTAACATAGCAACTAAACTACTTACAAATCCAACACCATACACTCCTGAAGAAGCGCTAGCTATTTTTATAGATAGTAAATTTTCCGTAGCCACCTACAATTTTCTGCAACAGGATTTAAAGGCTTCAATGCGTTCCCGCCATATTCTCAAATACGGAAAGCGAAAAATCAATAGTACCCGTCTGACCCAGTTATTGTTTCTGAACGGGAAGCATCTGTACCAATATTCAGCTTACTTTTCCATACCATCAAAAGAATAGTTCAATCATATGACAACCTTCTCACATTACTGCGCACAAAATAATATACAAAGTTTAAACTGTATTTTCGAAGGATCTTGGGGGTTTGATGGCAGCTCAGGCCAATCCCTATACAAGCAGAAGTTTTTGGAAAACAAAGAAGATGATAGCAACCTATTTGCTACAACATTTATACCGTTGCAAATTAAGACAGATAATGATCAAGTTTTGTGGTTAAATCAACAAGAACTAGTAGAGCTATTAAAACACCTTCACATTTTAAAGTTATCTTGTTTATAAATAAGTCTTGCCAATAGAATCTTAATAAAGTTTAATGAGTAAAATAAATAAAGAATTGTTAAAATAACTTAGTTAAAGGGAAGGATGTTGTATACTAAAATAATCTATGGTAGAGTGTAATCTGTGGCAGTGGTTCAATAAAACAGGGACATGGCTGCTGGATATTAAACATTGTTTTATTTAACTAAATCCTAACCATCACAGAAAATTCAAGAAAAATACATTTTTAAAATGCATAGCATGCACATATCGGCATTAAAAAAATATAAAACGCATATTTTAAGGGAAAGTTCCACAAAAGTAATGAATAAATTATTGGAGTACATTGCAGGTTTCTTTCTTTATTGATTTATTTAAAAATAATATAAAGTATCAGTGTGCTGGACACGTTTATCGTAGTTTTACCGTAGTTCATCACTAGAGAATTTCACTATGAAGAGCAATTTAATTGAAAGCCCTAGGACTGTCAATTACGTATCACAGATTAAGTAAAAAAACTATTGTCTAATCTGTACATTATAGTAATCTGTATATCTGACCGTATACATGACCAGCTGTAAACAACGTCAAACCATAAAAATGTCCAACTGTAGAAGCCGGGCGGGTTACTAGTATTTCATGGATTAAAATCTATTTTGTTTATATATCAATACTCTTTAGAGTAGGAAAACTGATAGTGATGGCTGCCACTTCTGGCCACTTGTATGAAGTATTGCTTGATTTATTAATGAAAGTACGAATTTAATCTCACATGAGACATCGTTTTTCAATTACTAAATAATTATTTCAAAATAAGATTAAACAAGTAATATCAACAATGAGCGAAGAAGAAATTATGCTTTAAAAAAACAGAAAGGTAGAGATACACTTTTACTGGGAGCCTCGCGTACAACCGTAATAGAAAATATATAACGGGCAACAGCCTATGCCGATCAGAGTTTTGTGCATCAGTACCGATTAGCCCCGAAATAAACAGGGATTAGGGCGGCCTCAACACACTAGTGTGATTGATCAAAAAATATGAAGTTTTTAAGGTTATGGTTGCATTGAAATATGATGACAGAGAAGATCTAGATTCTGTACAAAACTGGTATGAAAAGCACACTGACCCTTTAAAAGCCAGCAATGGTTCATACATTACATTGCATTGCCAGATTTCAAAAATGTTGAAGATGGCCTATACTAAGGTAAATGCACCGGTGATGGACAAGGAACCAATAATGAACGAAAAAGAAACAAATCTGCTAGAATAAGGGCGGGAATTAATTTTATTATACCAACTGGCAACACTTTACCATAGACAAATGTCGTCGAGCCGCCAAATTTTGACCTTTCATTCTCTTCCGTTTTTTTAACACAAAACGGCGTGAGGTCAATTGGTGCTCGTGTTATTGAAAATATATATTAGTGGCTTTTGTTACGGAAATTGTTGGTGAGGTAGTTAGAAAGTTTACTTGTTAATTTATTATTGATTTATTTGAAACAAAATCTATTTTGTTGGGTGGATTGACTATGAAATCAAGATAAAGACGTACTGTGCTTTTATTCTTGAGAGGTTATGTATGTTTCACGTTATTTTGTCAATGTTTATTACTGGTGCACTGAAGTTGAATAGTTGTAATAATGGACAAATGCCCAAACTTGTTTTTTTTGATCGTTTACTGAGATTTTGAATTAATTTTACTCCTTTTTAAATTCTTTATTAAAAGCTAGTTGAGAATTATAGAAATATTGATGCCTACCAGTAATGGACGCCTGTGTCCATTATTGGGTATTTGCATAGAAATCCAGTTATGGACATTGAAGTAAAATAAGTAATACAGAAATTTTCCTTTTATTTTAGAAATGGCGCCTTAAAAAAATTATACACTGCAACAAATCGAAGCTGTTAGAAAAGGCGCAAAAATATCTGACGCAGCCAAAATATATAACGTGCCTAGAATAACATTACATAATAAAATCACAGGAAAGAGTCCCGTAGTGTCCAATGGGACCCAGTACCGTTTTTTCGAAGGAGGAATAAAACATTCTAGACGATTGGATAATAGATATGTCAAATAAACATATTCCAATAACCAAAGACGAATTATTAGATAGTGTTCAACGTATAATAGTCGACAAAAAGCAGGAGACTCCTTTCACTAATGATATACCAGGCAAAAAATGGTATTTCTTTTTTATGAAACGACACCCTACGATTGCTGAACGTACTGCTCAAAATTTATGCACGGCAAGGGATAATGTTACTCAAGATGACATTGAGAAATGGTTTTCAGAAGTTGAAACTGATTTGAAAGAAAGAGGAATACTTGGAATACTGAAAAATTCTCAAAGGATTTTCAATACCGACGAGAGCGCGTTTTTTAAAATCCTAAATTAGGACGTGTCCTCGCTAAAAAGGGCGCTAAAAATGTATATGCTTCTTCAGGCGATGATAAAGGAAATGTAACAGTTCTGGTTACTGGAAATGTAGCAGGAGAGCTCGCACCTACTCTGGTTGTTTTTAATTATGCAAGGATACCGTCATCAATTTCAGAAACTTTTCCTGATGACTGGGCTATTGGTCGTTCAGAGAGCGGATGGATGTGCTCAGGGACATTCTTCGAATATATGACGAATGTGTTCAATCCTTGGCTGACTAACAAAAATATTGAAAAGCCATTTTTTTTTAGATGGACACAAGTCACATTTGACTTTACACCTGTCTAATTTCTGCTCTGACAATGTGGTATTGAGGTCATAGCACTCAATCCAAATTCTACACACATATTACAACCAATGGATTTGGCTGTTTTCAGGCCTTTGAAAATGTCATGGCGAGACATGACAAAGCGGTTAAGACCTAGAAAACACAAAATTTAGGACAAGTTCTTAAAAAACAGCAATTTTGTGCAGGAACCGCTAAATGAATAGGTTAAATTGTAATAGTTATGTTAGTGAAGTCCAGCCACTGCCTGCCGGCACCCAACCCTTTGGGGATGCGGACGAGTACGCGGTTTTACAAGCCCGTGCCAGAGCTGCATTAACACAGTCACAAATGCCGCAGCCACAGTCACAGTTTCAAGTACCAAGCCAGCCGCCAGTGTAAAAAGCGCCGCAATATGATTCTCAAGTTGCGACGCGCACCCAGCAGCTCGACATCTCAGAGTTGGCCTCTGCAATCGCCATTGCAGCTGGATCAGCACAGCGACAGCGTATGTTTTTCGAACTGCCCTATTACACTGGCGCCTACCAGGAGTGGCTATCGTTCAAAGCCGCGTACCTGGAAACAGCAACAGCCTATAGTGACATCGAGAATCTAACCCGACTTCCCAAATGTCTACGCGGCAAAAGAAGCCGTCGAAACTCTTCTAATATACAACACGAAACCAACAGAAATCATGCGGGCGCTTGAGAGCCGTTTTGGACGGCCGGACGCGATAGCCATGGCGGAGCTCGATCGTCTACGAAGCCTGCAGCGACCCACCGATGCGCCCCGGGACCTCTGTGTGTTCGCTAGGAAAGTCACTAAGATCGTAGCGACGCTACGAGCACTTATGAGTTCACTATTTGTACAACCCGGAGGTCACGAAGCAAACTACAGAAAAACTTACCTCTACAATGCGCTATCGGCGTGTTGATGAGATTCAGACAGCATAGATACGCCGTCACCGCCGATATAAAAGAAATGTTTATGCATCTGAAAATCAAACAGAATGATAGAGACGCGCTCCGGTACCTGTGGCGAAGCAAGCAAGAAAGACAACAGCCGCCGAAAGAATACCGTATGACTTCATTGATTTTCGGCGCCACTTGCTCTCCGGCTACAGCCATTTTTGTGTGTAGAACACGAAAATAGTATCCTGAAGCGTGCAAGGCCATCATTAACAATCATTACGTTGATGATTACATATAGAGTTTTCCGGATGAAAATACAGACAGAAATTGCTAACACCGTGAAACAAATAAACAAACAGGCGTGCTACGAGCTGCCACAATGGAATTCCAACTCGAAGAAAATATTAACAAAGTTAGAAGTTCCCGTAAAAGAAGTACCAGTCGTCGGTTTAGACTGTGATCAGCAAGCAGATCGATTCCTGGACTTAGGGTGGCACCCTGAGCAAGACGCGTTGGGATTCAACCTGAATCTAGCGCGGCTCCCTGCGGACATCTTTAACAGAAAACCAACAACATGAATCATATTCAAAGTGGTGATGTCACCTTTGACCCCTTTGGCTTCGCCTCGCCTTTGACCACCAAAGCGAAACAGTTATTTATTACAAGAAATATGGCGCAGAGGAAGCGAATGGGACCAAACAATAGACGACGACCTCATCACAGTCTGGCAAGACAGAAACTTAGCCGCCGTATCAAAAATAAAAATACCAAGAAGTTATCCGTTGTACAGCGAAGCCGACAAGATTAAACTTCACACCTTCGTGTATCAGTATACTGGTAGCCTGACGATTCTCGGTGCATTCGAGATAGTCACATGCGAGATAAAACGTTTACTATCTCTCGTGACTATCTCTAATGCACCGAGAATTAGGAGGGGTGGGGTCGTCCTGGATCGTGAATTTAGTGATGTGCCGTTACCGTAAATTACGAGAACAGAGAGAATTTTGCGGTAACGTTCTCTGTAATGTTCTCCGTAACGGTAATTATCGAGAAAGTAGTTTAAGTTTTCAATTTTTCTAACTTTTTTGTAGCGTGATTTTAATTTCAATTAGTCGTTATAATCTCCCTAAAAAAATCACAATAATCAGCCTAAAGGAACTCGTATATTACCAAAATTACCGTAAATTACCGTAAATTACCGGCGTAAATTACCGAGCATGTTCTCCGGAAACGTTCTCAGGTAATATTTCTTACGAATTTTTTTAACTTCATTCGGTGAAATATTTGGAATCTAATGGGATAAATCAATTAAAATTGCTTTGTTTTGTTAAATGTTTAATATAATATACAAAAAACTTTGAATAATCACACGTAAACATTAAAATAATCATCTTTTATACAAAAATGTTAGAAGAGACCTAAATTAAAATGGTAAAATAACGTAATCTAATCTAATGATCAACACTATACTACAATTATTATAAAAACACTTGTAAATAACCAACTACGTTTAAATAACATAAGCCTGTCTTAATGTCTTTTCTGACATTTGTCCATCCGTCAACCGCCAAGTGCAAAACATTGGATACTTAGTTCGATTTTCTTTGTGATTACGGTATTCATCTGTAGTCTGATCATTGTAGTCATCTTCTAGAAGTGTCGTTGACAGGACTTTACGTAATGGTGGCTTATATTCTGGTTTAAGGAGTTGGAAAGATTGAATCCATAAAGGATGCTCAAATATGGACAATGGCATGCCGGTTACATAAACAGCTCTAGCCAATGATTTATGGATTGTATTCTGAAACAAAATAAAGGTACATTGCGTTTACAATTTTTTTTTTTTAATATAACTTGTAAGAAAAGTTAAGAAAAATCATGTAAAAAGTTATTATAAATGACTGATATAAAATAAATTATTACCTACCTCGTCAACAGTAGAATCAGTGAGCTGTCCATTCCAGCGGTTTCATAACCTTTGACTGCAGCTGCTGCTGCTGGATTGTGGTTTTGTGATTCACCTTTTCTGAGTCCCGATTTAATGTCTATAGCACAGTTTTGGCAATTTTTAACTAAATGCTGAGCGAAACGAGTAACATTTTTGGCAGTATATACCTCTTTGGTCACAAAACAAACAACTATTTTATCCGTTCATTTTCATTAGATAGTCCAAAATATTCTAATACTTTGCCTTTGGACCTCATTGTTCTACTTTCAACAAAACGTTTGTTTTCATAATAGATCACTTCAAGATGAACTAAACTGTATCATATGACCTGTGCCGTGGGCATAGTTTCCCCACCTCGACCAACTGATAAAGGGTAAGGAGAGGACCAATCAGGAACCATTAAAATTATTTGAAATATTGTATGTACTTGGAAATGCCGTTTATCCCTAATGGGTTTTTCTACCTGTTAGAATACAATACGACCCTATCTGATTAGCGTTTAGCTGCTTGCAAAATAACGTCCTAAATTAAAATTAACTCGAAATGTAATAAAATATCTTAAAAACATACACATTGTAATGTATTGTACGTAAGATGTAAGCCTGCATCATTCTAACCTTAACCCAACCAAATGTACTTGCGGAGAACTTTACCGAGAATTCTCGGTAATTTACGGTAATTTCTCACTATGAGAATTACGGTAACTCCGTAATTTCTCGGCGGCACATCACTAATCGTGATCCTATATGGGCTTATTACACCTTCCGGCTCCGACGTTCAAAAACAGATTAGAATCTTGGCTACTTACTCATAACTTCTATAGCTTTGACGTATTACTGGAACTGCCAATTATTATTTGAAATGTATTACAATTTATATTACCTACGAAAGTTTTGTAGCGTCCGCTTGTTAATTTTATTTTGTTTATAATATTGTAAACATGTAAGTATCTGACCTGTACCAATACGTTACCAATAAATTTATCATTATCATCATTGCTGCATCACATCGGCACGGAAGCGGCTAACATATTTTATTAATTCGATGTAAATATCGACACAATAACATTTAACAAAATATGCTCAATATTCAACAAATACTTTTTACCGAAAATTAATATAAGTATGTAGCGCCATGAATTATTTAACAGGAAACAGTTTGACGAAGAAGACATAGATTTGTACGCTACAGATCTAATTAACATAAGTTTCAATGTGATTTTAACACAAAACGCGAGGATATATTTAAAGACATTTTCTCATGTAACCTCTATCCCTCTAACGCCTACATCCACGAAAGACTTTCGGGAGAAAAAAGGTCCAATGTCTGTTTAATCTCAAACAACTAGAATCTAATTCCATATGTCCGTTGAATATGACAGATGTCACCCATGATATATCCGGTTTTGCTTTATTAAGATTGTGATTTTCCGCTCTTGTCTTGCAATGTTATCAAAACAGTGTGTTAAAAGTAAACTCCATATTTAACAATGAATCTTTGATTTTACAATCCATCAATAGTCGCATAACCTAATCTCCTACCGAAAAGCTCTAATTAAACAATATCCTTATCAACGCAGCTATTCGCAGTGAAAATTGCGAAGACTTCCGTCAAAACTAGAAAAAACACAGGAATCCTGTCCGGCAAGTCTCTGGAAAATTCACATATTGTTCAGGCATTACATTTCCGCTAGCTGTACGAACGAATGAACGCAATTTCATATCGCACATATGGGCCGCGCGCGCGACACTAGCGCCGGTGGCAATCGGCTGAAACTACTCACCTCGCAACGGACGGTCACAGCGGCGGCCACGCTTTTAATCAGCTCCCATTATAAAGTTAAAACTGAACTATTCTGATTGAAACATCGGTGTGTGGCAAGCTGCCTTTACTAATATTTAATATTGATAACAAAACGCACCCGCTTTCTGGAGTAACGGAACTCAACCCAGAAAGCGGGAACGAGTTGTGACTTGTCATAGACTCTCTGGAAGCTACACGACTACGCAACCAACGCTCTCGTTGATTAATATTGTTAATCGAGTATCTCCTATGTAATATTCATCCTGGGATCACACGTACACGTACGTACGTATCACACGTACGTGGGGGTACACGTTGAAGATAATCTGGAGCCTTTTATTTATGGGATTGGAAGCGCCCAAGAAGACTTCCACAGGTGAATACATGTGTGTGGTGGATATTAAGCACCTTCTAACAGCAACCATCGGTGTTGGCTTGCCCTGGTCAAGGGCTGAAGCAGCGCAGCGCACGCAAGAGGGACGGACCAACGGACGGACCAACGGACCAACGGACGGCAGGTACCAAACCATTCAGTAATACAGTTTTGCGGTTTTGTCTTGCCTGAATGTATACATATTATGAGCTATCGAAGTTAACATAAACACATATTAACGCAAATAATATGCGGCAAGCTAAGCTCTCTAGGTCTCCATCCAACTCTTTCCGATACAGAACAAATCGGAGATCCCCCCTCCCAAAGCAACTCAGAGATCCCAAACCCCGGCCATTTGGACCTGGGGAAGATGTGGCCAAATACTTCGCTACCGATGCCCTGCCATAGGAGTCCAGTGTAGGAACTGTTACAAATTGTTGTCATTTTCTGAGTTTTGATGCGTTCTACAATTTTGTCTAAGGTTTATATGAATAGGTCATATTGCAATACAATAAAAAACGCAAAAAAAAACATGTTGTCTCTATTCAAACAGCGAGGAGGGGAGAATAGAGACTTTCATTAAATAAACAAAAACGATCTCTTTTACTTAACATGCACTTTCCTTTTAATGTATTACAAGTCTTGCTGTTCTTACAAAATCCGTATCGAGATCTTATTGTTTTACCTTAAATCGATTAATGGTTCACCTTCAGAACATTACAACGCAAACAAACAATGGTAAGGATTGTTCTTGGACAAGTGGTACCGCAACCTGTCAATTGATTTAGGTACATGTAAAAAGACACTTTTTGATTGGAGGCCAAATACATTTAAGTAAATTAAATACAAGATAATGATAATCAGCTAGAAGCAGTAGACATTTCATGTGAGCAAGAAGTCACCACCCAAGAAACAGACAGTGTTATTCTTCGAACTAGAGATGATACAATGGAAGAAGTGCCCGTTGAAAACTCCCCAGTTCCTAATGAAGTACGCAGCCAGTTGGAGCGCTCTAAATCAAGAGACTTGAAGACAGTAAGATCAACACATTATATTGCTAGTTTCGCGTTTTAAACCCAAAGAACAGTACACACAAATCTCAACTACTAACAACTTTTGAAAACTTTTTCCCATACTTTTTGATTCTAATAATAGTGGAACAAACAAATGGATTGCTGAACAAAAAAAAACCAAAATTTGGTGCCAGCCACAGAACAACAGATACAGGCGTATTTAGGAGTTTTGATAATGGTGGGCTTAGGCTAGGTACTGACCTACAATATAACTGTGCAATTTCACTGGTTGCACAATTTTGTTGATCGTCGGTAGTCGATATATAACGTCAATATCATCTACTGACGATCAATATAATTCTGCAACCAGTGAAATTGCAGTTATATTGTAGGTCAGTATCCAGCCTTAAACCCTCTTCCCGATATGGAATTGTATTGATCTACAGATTATTTCTATTAAAATAAAGAAATTTCCCAGGTATTTCCAATCGTGAGATTTAAGAAAATCAGATGCTGATGGTAAATTTTGCACAACACAACATCTTAAACAAAACACTCGAACTATGAATAGTCATAATGCAATCTGCACACCGTTGCCGATAAAATATAGAGTGGACGAGTAGACAGGGTTTTATTAAAAGCCGGGTCAATACAACAGAAGTCAGCAGGGACGAGTAGAAAGCCAGAAAGCAAACGCCAACTAAATCCAACGGAGTCTATTATGACAGGTCTTTCTCTTACTTCAATAAAATCTTCATGTAAAACACTTTTGTTTGTAACTTAGCTAATGTATTTAATACAAAACAATCATGGCTTGCTGTATTGCGAAATCGAAAGTACGAGAAGAGTATTATAACGTAGTTACCGTAGTTAATATTATAGGCAAAGAGGATATAATATTATTATAGGTACTCTCACAAATGAGTATGAATGATGGTGCACAGTGACAGTGACAGATAGTGCTACCATTTCGAAAATAGGGAATCTGCCATATACTTACTGCTAATCTGCCAAAATCTGCCAATAACCCTTAAGGCTAGCCACTGACCTACAATATCACTGGTTGCACAATTATATTGATCGTCAGTAGATAATATTGACGCTCAATATCGCCTACTGACGATCAATATACATAACTGATACAAATTATACATAAAGATAAAAGTGTTGCGTCCTGCGCTCATAGTAAAAAAAAAGATATAGAGTTCACGAGAGACTACCTACGGTATTCACTTGTTATATATTTTTTTTACTATGAGCCTGCGCTGACGCAACACTTTTATCTTTCTGTATAATTTGTGTCATAGTATATTTGATAATATATTTCAATTAGAAGGTGTTGCGCCTTTGCCCTCATATAAAAAAACGAGAATTATAAGTCTTTAAAAAAAACGAAATTTTGGCTAAAAATGCTAAGTTGTGAATTTTCGGGCTATTGGAGAATAAACTATTAGTAGAATAATATAAATATTTTTGATGAAAACTTAAACTATATATGTTCTACAACAAAAAAAGACTGAAATTTTATACGCGCGATCACACTGACATTTTCTTAATTTTTAGGGCCCAAAAACCCGCTTATGGACCCTCACTCATCCTTTAAAGCCCTCTATGAATTGAAACAACTGGGGCCTATTGCATAACTACTTCTAACTTGTAATACAAGCAGTAGCCTCTTTTCAACCTATTTTACTATAAAGAGACTTCCGTTTGTATTATAAAAGTTGGTCCTGTTTCACGCAGCTATAACGTACAAGTTTACAAGTTTAAATCGGCAACATTAATAAAAAAGGTCGCCAGTCATTGGTGCAAGCGTTGTCAATGATGCACATGTAGCCAGTATAGACTATATTATGTTATTGGCAGACCATGTAGAAAGCAATTTAGGAGAATATTCCCGAATCTGCCACTTTTGTTCGTAAACATAATGTGCCAAAGTGAAAATTCGATATCAGAATCTGCCAAACTGGCAGATTGCCATAAATGGTCACACTGATGGTGTAAGCTCATAGTTGCCAAGTCAATGAAACAAGAAATGGCTAACAGTTTCGAAAAGTGTCTAGTATTTTTGAACCCACGACAGCGACTTCGTGTGTGGCAAAAAAAAATTAACACAAACATTTGGCATTTTATTTGTGGAAGAAAGTAAAAAACTATTTAATTATTTTGAGATGAACATTAGATTCTTTTTTGTCCAATTAAACGTAAATTTGCCGCGCTCGTAGCTGTCACACAAAAACTCAACCAAGAAGTTTCGTGCTACGATTTCTACAACAATACTATACAATAATAATGATAATGCCGTAATAAAGTAGCAACAATTTCCACTGACGTAACTTTTACAGAATACAAAGTGGAAATGGGGTCTAAAAGTTGCTAAAATTGGGGCTAAAACATTTTTCTGCTTGTATCACAAGTTGGTCACCACACGTTTCACGAAGCTCCAACTTATAATTTTGTAAGTCTAAACTGGCAACATTGATAAAAAAAGATCATCAGTCCTTAGGCGGGTCCACACAGAGCGAGCAGCCACGCGAGGCATTTGCCGCGCAAGAAAACTATCCGAACCCACACTCCTTGGCTCGGCCGCTCGGTCGCTCGCCCGCGGCGGCGGTACGCGCGATTTCCTCCGCCGAGGCACACGGCAAATGCCTCACGAGGCTGCTCGCTCTGTGTGGACCCGCCTAAGGACTGATGATCTTTTTTTATCAATGTTGCCAGTTTAGACTTACAAGCGTTGTCATTGTCAATGATGCAAATGCTGCCAAATATATTGATCGTCAGTAGATGATATTGACGGTCAGTATCGACTACTGACAGTGAATATAATTGTACAACTCCTGATATTGCACATTTATAATGTAGGTTAGTACTAGCCTTAGTAGTCTGTGGCCACCAGTACACAGTCAATCTGGATTGCGGTCGTACACGTTTGATTGCGATCACATATCACAGAATCGTGTCCCAATATTACACGTTCAATCCTGTTTTTGGCAGTCCGTGCATCGAGAACGCCTCGTTCACACCCCTTGTCATGGATTCAAATGAAGTTAATGCTATTGTAACCAGAGTATTGACCCTGACTTTGAGGAAATGAGTCAAAGCGTTAAATAACCATAAACAAGTCCGGAAAAAATGCCTGCTTAAGGCTAGCCACTGACCTACAATATAACTGTGCAATATCACTGCTTGCACAATTATGTTGATCGTCAGTAGAAGTAGTAGGTTGCAGAAGAAAGAATTGTATACACATTTCAATCTACATAAATAACTACAAGTATGACGACTAAAAAATCTACTTTAGGGTGACGGAACAATAATTTGACTTGAGGCTTATTTATTCGTATAAATCTGTGCTGGGCTAGGAATTCCGCAGCTCTGACATTGTTTCTAATATGATGATCAAATCTTTTAATTTAGTGAGCGTATGTCATCGATCTCATTGACGTACACGTTCGAAGAGCGCACTGCTCACGATCAATCTTGATCGCGATCAGTGATCATTATCTTGATTTCAAAATATCGTCATTCTGCATCGTTCACAATCAACCTGGAACGCGGTGATTGATTTTGATCCAGATTGACTGTGTACTACCGGCTTATGAGCACAGTACAGAGCCCAGCAAAGAGATCTATCTCTCTAGTATCTTTATAAGTAGTCTGTGGCATAGAGTATTTGGTATAATTTTGGTATTGTGGTGGGTTCTTCCTTGGTGGGTCATTTAATAACATAACATAAGCATGCTTGTTTATGTTAAATGTTCAGTTTACAGAGCTTGTATACCGTTTCGTTCTCCTATTTTCTTTTAACAAATAGCCCCTATTTTGAAATGCTTTTTGTTCGGGTTTGTTTTGGTTGGTTTGCTCGTGACTGCTAGGTATCTATATCATATATAATTAAAAAGTCAATTATGTCGTTATGTGTGTGAGACTTCATTACTTTTGTTTTGTTTGCAGTAAGTACGTACTTGTGTTAATAGCACGTGAAAAACGTAATTATTTATTCTTCTTTTTTTGAGAAAATCCATAAAAAATTATTTAATTTGCGTCCCATGCGATTTGCACATTAAAGTGCACTAGAGTGTTAATATATTTTCTAGACTAAAAATTCAGTGAAAGTAATTTCTTAGACAATTCATCCAGGCCCGAGTCTGTGTAATAGATAAACTACTTCTTAAATGTTGTTTCAGGTTTGTCGTCTGTCTAACAGTAACTAATATGTCTATCAGGGGGGCTAGCACGACATGCCCGCGAGACGTTTGTCGCTCAGTGCGTCTCTGTCAAACTAATGAAATATGTAAGGGACGCACTGAGCGACAAACGACTCGCGGGCAGGTCGTGCTAGACGTGCAGATTTAGCTTTGTCTCTGTCGCCTTTTTCTGTAGCCCTTGTTTTATCTAAAGGAAATCATTGGTACAATTTGAAAAAAAAAAACCTATAAATATTGGACAACTTTAAGTTGTCCTCTGCAATCATTTTGAGTGAATGTTTTGGGTGTACTACTGGGTCTTTTAGAAACCTTAAAACTGGTTATTTTTATTAAGAAAATAAGGTTGTGTTGTAAATTTGATTCTTCTGAACTTCGTTCTGCTTCATAGTCGCTTGAAAGTGATTTTATTTCTTCTAAATGTATGCGGTTATATATTTATACTAGTGAATTTTAAAAAAAATTTGGTACCTGAAAACTAAAACAAAAATAGGTATTTCACTTGAGAGAGTAATGAACAGTTGAATGAAAGAGATGGTGCTGTATTATAAGGCACAAGGTCCCTTTCAGTCCATTGTTCTTTTTCATGAGTTGTTTGAGTTATGCAAAAGTTAAAAAGGAATTGTAGAATAATAAACAATAATTATGTCCAATACAGGTTTTTGGCTGGTTGGTTTGAGTCCTTACACTGTATGTGGTTTATTTTGTGTAGCTGCTTGTTGTGCTGAAGGAAGATAAATATCTTTCTACCTATCAATAAAAGGGCTCAACTTCCAATTATTCACATAATTAAAAACATATTTTAATCATATTGGTAATTGCAGGACTCTTACTTGTCATATATAAAACTGACTAGCAATGGTCTGCGCATCATTGAGGAGAAACCCCAAGAAACTCAGCAGTTTCTTTATTTCATAATTATAGTACAACATTAGACATAAAATATACTTATTAATATATTTAATTGTCATCTAGAATCAAACCCGGCTATATCCAGAAGGGTAAATTATTCAATAATCAAGTTTTTTGTCCAGTATTTTAACTTATATAATATTCTGTGACTAATTTAGAAGTAGAAATGAATTATTTTAAAACCTAAGTACATTCGTTTCTTCATGGCCTAGGAAACAGAGAACAATTTGGAACAACACAAGGAAATTGATATCGAGTTATGGATCTGATGGTGAATGATACTCACAGTGATGAATGTGGTGGATATTGATAATCACTATAATATCAATAATGATACAGCATGTTTGATACAATAGTAAAACAACATTGATACTTCGTAGTAGAAAATATATGAAATGACATAAATTTAATATTAATGTTGTGTTGAAACCTGGGCTTAAATAAGTAATTACATAAAGTTTACACTTTCATCTAATGGCACAAGTTGCAGTTTCTATTCTTCAAAATTGACAATTACTATTTAGTCAGAAGGTGTGTGAAGGAGTGTCTTTTTTATTTTATTTTCTCACAATTGTAGGAGTACTTAATTTCAGAACAATTCTTTCCTCTCTTAAATACATTTTTTGGTTGATTATATTTGCTCCGGTAATTTTTTTTCCCCTTGCAAGCTCATGTGTAGTCATTCTTTGCTCAGTATAAATCGTTTAGTTGGATTACATTTGAAATGCCAACTACCCGGAGCTTTCATGATCGGAGTAACTTTAGACTAGATGTTACGTACGTGCGCTGGCAGCCATCCGGGAAACGGAAGTCAGTGCCAACATACTGACATATTTAATGTATTTTTGCTTAAAATATTGTTGGATAAATTTCATTTCATTTATTTTTCAATAATAATATTATAATGTATTTTCTAATAATCTACTAATAGCCTTAAGCCAATTTACTAACGCAATTGTATGGATCTTTGCTATCTGAGAAAAAAAAAAAAAATTATACTTGAACTCTGATCACTGACAATCTTAACCACAGGCCATTTTGAATGTGCGTCAATTAAAATCAGAAATACCTTGCCCATAAATGGTCGGTCCTGCAAACTCGATGTGCAATCTGGACCCAGGCTTTGGGGGCGAAATCCATCCGTGTGTGACTCTTGGTGGCATGTTTCTAACCTCTTGACCTGACAGTCTTGTATTATTCTCTCAATATGTTTATCTAAACCAGGCCACCAGAAGTAACTTCTTGCGAATGCTTTAGCAATCACAATCCCATCATGATTACTGTGTAAATATTTCTTGTAAAACATTTTTTCACAGTTTGTTTGTATAAAATCACCCTACTGCCCATAATAGGCGGTCATTATATTCTGTTAACTCATCTCGCCTTGAAAAGTTGTATTTAAATTTTCCATCTACATATGAAGGCACCGTGCCATATCCAATACATCACATTTGAAAGTATTTCATCTTTTTTTGTTAACTTGGTCACATTTCTAGCGGTCATTTCCAATTCAACTGGAGTTTCATTTAATAGTAGAACATTAACTTCTTCTACTTCCTACTCTTTTGACTTTCCCTCTGGTGTCGGCCAACGACTGAGAGCAACCGCATTACCAAACCAATCCAAAAATATGGAGTCAGACCATCCACTCTTGGTGCGGTTATATACCGCATCATCGGCTCTTTAACGTTTTGCTTCCATAAGCACTCCGTTTGTATACTATGTAAGGAGGTAGCACTTTCCCTTCTGCGGTGGCGGCAAACATTATAGAAATACAGCCGTTTGTTGAATTCATAATTCTCTCTCTTTCCTTTTTTTTAGCTTTAGACCATCTTTGTTTAATTGCAGATCTAAACTGAGCATAAATACGTTTAAAAATCTCAATTTGTCCCTCGGTATAATTTTCGTCACGCAAAAGCTCTACTTTAAAGAAATCTATTTTTTCTTCAATACTTGGCAAATTGAAGCTACAAATGCGATCAGATAAGTACTTGCGGGTCACAATTCTTAGACCCGAAGTACTTTGAGTACCTAAAACAAACAATGAATCCTTAAAAACACGTTTAACATAATTTACGATTTTTTGATGATTTTGCCCAAATAAAAGTACAAGGGGTGAAATTGTTCTTATCCGCGGTTTTCCGCGGCAAACTTCGTAGACTAAATACAGGTCAAGGCTTTGAAATGAAACTTAAATTATCTACCTTGATCATATAACAATTTCCCTAATAAACATAAAAAAATATAAAAAATATGTCTGTAATTCGCGTGACATTCATAACAAGAAATATCAGATATTAAATGACAAAAGTATACTATATCATTTAGATACGAGCTGGTCGAATATTTGGACAATACGAACTGCCTAGCAGCTTAAGCAAAGAACAATCCATTAACGAGGTCTGTGCCTAGGGCATGCAATATCGGATGAGTTTCAATTCCGGAACTGATTTTCGATATTGAACTCCAATTTTAATTATTTTAAGGAAATTTCGTATTTTATTAAATACATTAAAAAAACTGCAATAAATGTGTACATTTTGTATTTTATTATAGTCATTTCTTCTTTTTAAGTACAAAGAAACGTAAAAATATACAAAAACAAGATGAAAATATCATGCTTTAATAGCCTAGGTCATAATGAAGTAATCAACATCAGACATTGTAACTTTACAATTCACAAATGAAATCGTCATTTATATGTAAGGCATTTGGGAAAAATAAATATAACATCTTTTATAACTTCGGCATAATTAAAAACCATTGTAGAAATAGTATTAGCAGATTTAATCAGACTGTATTCACTTTTTTTAATAAGCTCCGTTAATCTTGACTTTCGGTAAGTCTAAATCTGACACCATCCAATGCCGTCATTCTGGACACGACAGTTTCTAATGAGTGATCAGGCTTGAAATAGTCTGCAACTAATTTTCGTTTTCTGGACTCCTTTTGTTGCTCGTCTGCATAATTATGTAGATGTAGATGTGCTTGGAGTGCTAGCATTCAACGTGGTTAAGGATGTACCTGCAGGATTTTCTTCGTGTGTATTCACAGGTAAAGCAATGTCTGATTGCAAAGCACGAAAATGTGTGTGCAATCCAGTAGTGGCACCACCAGCAGTTTTCAATATTTTCAAACATCGTTTGCAGATTGTCCATCATCCGCGCGAAGACAATGTTTTTATATTCGTAACAAACTTTTCGAGAACTCAATGTAAGTCACTTTTTTCTCCGGATCTATTGGTGGCTCTCCTTAATTTTTACTGCGTGCTAAATTGTAGTATAGCAGCAGCTACAATAATATCTTGCGCCAGAGGAATCTTACACCTTAGACCAATACTCAGTACAGGAAATCTTCTCTTATAGATTCCAAAACATCTTTCTATTACATTTCTAGTCCTTATGATATTCATTATATAATTGGTCATCTCGTGTTTGCGGATTGGTAAGAGTTGGTAACAAATAACCACCAAGCACAATTCCATTTCCAAATGCCCCTATATCGCACTGATATTTTGCAGCTGAATTGGCAAATATTAAACTGTCATGAGTTGAACCTGGTCATCTAGTAACAATGGGTTCGGTCCCGTTGACCTTGCATTTAGCCTTGACGAGCAGAGCACCATAGTTGTTTTTTTTTTAGTTTAAACTCTTGGGCTATTTCGACAATAGATGGTTTGATAACTTTCAAAGTTTCTTGAACTGAAAACATGGATATTTTTTGAAGTACATTCAAATTTACGGGTAAGCTCGATCGCAGTTCTGTCACAAGTTTCAATGTAAAACTAATACATATTTGACGTAATTGCTTTTCTGCGTTAAGCTGTAGATTATATTCAAGTAATTTTATCTCAAATGCATGTCTCATGTATGGTTTTGGGTCTAAGTAATCATCTATACTTTGAGTAAGAAGGTTTATCCGTGCGATTCGATTCAAAATACGCCGACTTGTTGATTCTATTAAACCAATCAGATCTTTGTAAAGCTTTATTGGATAAACATTATTGCTTTCGAACAATTTGTTCACAGCTTGAACTTCTGTTAATATTGGTTGTAAGTATAATAAGTAATAATGATTTTGTGGATCGTCATACATGTTATGTAAAAGTTCATTTTTATTTCGCCTAGCAACTTCAAATAGTAGCTTTAATTCCAGCCATTGCTTTAGGATGCGACTAACGGCTGGTTCAATTGATATCCATCGGGTGTCGCATATCTGTGGAATTGTCAATGGATCAGAGCCGCCGTTGATTGTTTGATACATGTTTTTATAAAAGAGCCGGCGATTCGACGAATGGCTAAACCAGTTGTAGGTTTCCCTTAACATAAACTCAATAGCACGAGGCAGGGTTTCCTCGGAAGCGTGAGACATAACTAGCTGTAATGAGTTACATATGCAGCGAACTAAGACCAAGTTCTCTACCAGTTGCATTTTTTAACAACACATGCACTCCATTGTTTGTCCCTGTCATCAGCGTAGCATTATCCGTACCAATGCCGATCAATTTCTTTACATCAATTTGTAATGTGGAAAGTAATTCTTTAACGCTATTTACTATCTATTTGCAGTGCCATCTTCAATTTCAACCAACCCCAAAAAGGTGGATATAATCTGCTTTAAGGATCGACTAAAATATCTGATCGAAACTCCCAGCAGTTTAACAGCCGAAATATCTGTCGATTCGTCTAGTAAAGCCTGGCGTCCACTAGACTCGCCGAGGCGAATCGAATCGAATCGCAATAATTCGCCTCCTATATTTTCTAATGCAACTGCGTCCATTGACGAAGAGGCGCGGCGCGCCGATTCAATGGACGGATCTCTCAAATCTATCACCATTTCATTAATAAAATGCGGTGCTAAAATTTTTTTATTCTATTTGTTGATTTCGTCCGATGTATTTTTAGATTATAGCAGCTTTTGCTGTTCTCAAATCGATGTTTGCACGATTTTGATAAATGGTCTATAGCCATATTTGCAGAGTGTTCGCATACAAACAGCGCAAGGGAAGATTCTGCTTTCTGAGTACTTAGATCTTTACTAACTTTGGAAAAACGAATTACTTTTTGACTTTTCATTGGTTCAATCGTTTTTCTGTGCTTTAACGATGAAATGTGTTGCTTCAAGCAATACAATTTAGCAATAATTTCGCACTTACAATATTAGTTTCGACTGGTTTGAAGGTCACAGTCAGTTTCACTTCTTTAGTCTCATTTTCCAATCTTTGCCTGAAGTTTTCAAGTACTAGTCGATAGTATGGCCAATGACTCTACAGTGCTTAAATCTGATCTTTTCTTTCAATGGTTGTTGTAGTTGCTGTGTATGATGACTAGTACTTGGTTTTTGCTCAACGTGCTGATTCTATATCTCTAAGACACTGTGCCGCATGACGTGCTTCTTCTAAAACTTCATCATATGTCGATATCAAATCGCGGGAAATCTTCACTCAAATATCAATATGTAACTGTCCAAACAGCAAATCTAGTTGATGCGTTTCACTGGCTTCCGGTTTCAGTAATAACGAAAATTGCATACGTTTGCGCCTCAGTACCATCTTGTTCTTGTATTTTTTTTTTTCAGATATAAACTCCTGAAATGTTATGTAAGCTGGTTTCATAGGTGCAAAACGGTGTCGAAGGCGTTTCTCGAATTCACTCCAGGCTTTGTTTCCTGGCCACCAATCACCACAGCCTCCTTTTTTAGTAGCAAAGGTAGACACAACGCTTGCGCGTTCTATTCGACAGCCAGCGCCATCTCGGGGTGACTGGGGTAAACACGCGTCGCGGTGCATCTGTGCATAATATTTGAGGTAGCGATCTATGGACGAGTAATATTTTGACTTTAACGCCGGACATTGCATCTTAGAATGCTCTGTTTCCACAGAACCAGGAAGCCTGTTTGGACTGCTTTTCTCTTTTAATCTTATTTCAATTCTATTTTTACTTCAAGACCAGTAACAGTGTTCTAAAGCTTAATTAATATATTTTCTTCTTTTTGCCGTTTCTTTGCATATTGTAATGGTATCCTTTAACTGCAGTCGTTCACTGGTGTACTAGTCAAATGTTTCCTAGTTCTAATTTCTTTATTAATTTTCCTGTGCCAGTTTTCCACAAATTTATGGTGCGGTGTTTTTGATTGTAGCAGGAATCCAATGCATTATTTTGGGGTTTCAACAATATTTTTCGTAATAGTCCACAAATGAATTTAGTTTATCGGTGGTTTTAATATATTCTTAATGTTTGACCATCTTTTGGGTATGTACTTTTTAGGCCAATATGCCAAGGCCATAGTGAGATAAACAAATTTAGCTCGGCTACAGATTCAATGTTCAATTTCTATGCTTTACGGTTCAGAGATTGAGTGTAGTGAAAGAAACATTTTTTGTATTGTATTTCAGGAAACATTTTACATAGGTACGGCATTTATGAAACTTATTTCATAGTCACTTTAGAAAATTTTTGGCTTCCACAAAGGAATCTTGTCTTTATTACATTTTAAAAAAACTTTTTAAAAGTTATGTATTTGTAACTTACCACCACTACTTGTTGTCCATCTTCAGGCATTGTTGTTGAAGAAGCATTATGCTTATCATTCTAAAAATATTACTTATTGAAATCATTAAAAAAGAATGGACAAATATTTTTAAAGCAACGACTTCGATCGTGTGGTACCACTTTGAGGGCATAATCTATCAAACAAAAAGGAAATGATAAAAAGTCTGTAGGTAAATCTGAGAAAATATCATGTGAGGTACATATAGATACATATAAAGGTATTTCAGAAGTGAATCCGAAAACAGATATAGTTACAATCCTGTAGACTTTAATCTTGCCATAATATTATATGACAGCTGTGGAACATCAGAGCACTTGCGTCGCTTTTTTGCAGTAACGTCTTCTATGTCTGGTTCTGTTTTTGAATTATTGCTCATTGTATCAATTTCATTTATTGCATCTTGATACGTTTTTATATTCCCCCTTTCTACCGCACAGTTTATTTGTTTCCAAGTATCGTCTGGCTGACTACCTTCATCTTTTTGTACATACATACATACATAGGATCACGCCCGAAATCCCTAATGTGGTGGGCAGAGCCACAAGACTATTTATGGCCACGGTCGATTAATTAGTCCTAAGATGGTATGATGAACCGTATGGTGACAGGTGATCAGCCCATCGCCCATACAGATAGTCCACCATGTTGGAGAGGACTCGTCCCTTAGTCGACTTTTACGACATGCCAGGATGATAAGCATCTGCACGCATTCTATGCTATTTCTTCACTCCCAGTGCAGCAGAGGAGCATCTTTTTGTAACTTACTCGTATGTGGCTGGGTTTGTTTTCTTGGGCAATACAAAACTCCATTACACTCCCATTGATGTGGTACACGTGTCAATACAATGTTACCCTTTTCAATGGTCAAACACAAATAACTAGCTTAGCATCGTTCTTCTAGATTGCGTCCAATTAAGAACCTAAGAATTTAATATTTAGTAAAAAATATGTTATATAATATCTTGTCATATTTATTGATTAATTAATAAGTAATACTAAGTGAAAACAGCGGCAGATAAACTGTATGTAGTTTTCGCCCGCTGCTTTAGTTAAAAAAAAAATTGTAATCAACTTATAAATAAAAAGAAAAAAAAGTACAGCCAAGTCCACGAGTTATACAATGGCCACCTGACCGCGCTTGAAATAAAGTCCACATTGCCGCAAAAGTGTAAAGATTGACGTAGGCTTGACTGTACAAACAATTTTTGTATTTATAATATTATATTCGCTTGCTAGGTACACCTTTGTACTTACGACTTCTTTTGGGAAGCTGTAAAAGGCTAAGTTCTCATCAGTTCGATCAGATAACCTCCTTTTCTTTCAACTACTGCCCAAAAATTGGGGAAAAAAAGTATAAAGTATAGTCAAACCCGACTAGCGACGTAAAAATGGATTTTAGCACTTGGTATGACGCACCTTTAGAATTTTTATGTGGTCTAGGACACTGGGACATTCGTCCCAAATCTCGAGATACCCTATTTATTAAAATCATTCATCATCAGTTCGTTCGAGAGATAAATAGCTGTTGTTCCGTCTTTTAAATATCAGAATTAGGAAACGTCACTCTCTCTGAGCTTCTCAAAGTCAACTAAAAAAAGTAAAGCTGGAAAGGTTTGCGATGACAGAAATGAAGGAGAAGATTATATTATCCCACTTACCTTGTTCTGGAGTATCCCACGGGAACCTTACTTTTTCAGGTCAAATTGTATTAAATAAGTTATTTTCGTAACTAAAAAAAAACAATATTTCAAACCAGTCTGTTTAAGTTAACTTTTTGATTATCCTACGGGAACTTTCCATTTCTTCGGGATAATTTGAGTATTACTTGTTATTTAGATACCTAAGTAATTGGATTTCTGAAATTAATTACACAAGGGATTCGGTATTAGATCAAACAGAATCTTATCTTAAACTGAAAATAGGTTTGTTGATGTTGTAGAAATATTGAGAATCATTGCTAATTCCGAATTTGCTATTTCCTGATAAAAAATACAGGTATATGTTAAATATAATTTCCTGGACTGGAGGACCTAAGCGTTTTCTTCTATTTTGAGGTTTCGGCATGATAATACAAACGTTATGTACGTAAACCGTAAATATAACCAAAACTACAGCGAATATTTGAATTGCGTAATAGCCAATCTATATATAGGATGGGTGTATCAGTACCAAACCGACTGCGATGAAATCTCCACATGTAATTAATTGACTCCCTGTGGCATAAAAACGTAGAGTTACCAATAGGAGTTTGTTGTCGATCTCATAGCATAGGATAAATATCATTTTTGTACAATGTAATGTTGTGTTGTTTTATTCGTAGGTAAGTACATATGTCGGCATTTAAGTAAAGCTTTAAAGGAAGGTACTTTACTGGTTGTTACTGGCGTATTTCAATTTATGATTTATTTTTTGTAATAAAATTAAATCTTCTTATGTCTAAATCTTCTATGAAGGTAAAATGGTCTTGCCGTTCTTGAATTCTTATACTTACTGAAAAAAATAGGTACTGATGTATTCAACGATGTCTTCGTCATAGTCAGAAATAAAATCCATAGTACAAGCGCGCAACGTAAAAGCACATTTTGATAAAATTACTCCACTCTTTGAACTGAAGAGAGCACAAAATCTCAACGTAACCTCGAAATGTCAAAGTTGACATGTGTCAAACTCATGTGTCATGTGTTAACGACTTAACCCGCCAAAATCGGCGGGTTGAATAGTAACATTCATAACACCAGGTTAACACCTAATTCACAATGGCGCAAGATATAATTGTTGATTTAACCCATGTTACTAACTCGGAGTTAATCATGATAACTCTGGTTGGCGCAAGTGGGCCTTATTTGATTAACCAAATTGACCAAAATGTCACTGGTATAGGTTTTCATTCGAATAAAATATAAAAGGTGACAACTAGTGAAACATTTTTGTGTAGCATAAAGCTACTTCGCAATTCTCGCACAGAGTGCGTGAAAGCAAGCAGTGCAAGCTGGATACTTACAAAGATCTTTTTATCCGCCCAATGTGGCCAATGCCCAATTTGATCCTGTCGAACAGCTTGTGGTGGTGCATATTGGGCAGGTCCTGTGTGCTTTTAAGCTAGTATTTCACTATATAAAGATTGTACAATATAGTAGCCATGCATTTGCCATCATTGGGTGAAAGTAATGAAAAAGCAAACGCTCCGCAGTTCAATCTTGTATATAAATAAATAAATAAGAAGATATTTAGTGCCACATTAACACACAAGCACATAATTTTGAAAGAAAACAGGACAAAACATAAAAGGACTCTTAAAACTAGGTGGCAAAAGGGCTCGGCGTGTGCTGAGCCAGCACACGCCCAGCCTGCGCCTTGGCTTTCTGAAGGTGATACCTATTTAACATGCCAGGTAGGGCTTTAATGAATAAAATGCCTATATTTAAAGTTATAATGTACCTATGCTATCGATAAGGTCAACGCCTCCCATGTGGCGATTGTATTCGCCAACTATATAAGGTCTCTTGATCTCAATGTACCTTGATTGCTTTTTCTCATGACGTCTGTTTTTGGTTTTAGACCAGCAAAAGTAGATGCCAAGGCGACCACTTTACTGTCTTTCCATAAAACTGTCGAAACGTCAATATCGTTGACGTTAGCTACGTATTCTACTGAATATCCTCGTTCTTACATAGCCATTAGTGGTCTCCGCTGTTCTGCCCCTCGTTCTCCAGATCACCCTCAGGGGCGTGCATAGGGATTTTAGTCAGGGTAAGCAGTAAAAATTAGAAGTTAAAAAGCGACTCACCACATTTCTGATATTAGTTGTATATTCAGCTCAGTACATGCAGTGCGATGAGCCTGATCAGACCACCTCGTGCATCTACCTAAGTGATTGATATTATTTGAACAAAGCACGTGGATGATATCCGAAGTGGCCTTTTAGGGCCGTGTAAGCTTGTATTTTTGTTGTGACACAGTAGGTATTTTAAAAGAGTGAAAATCAAAATAATCTTATTTATAATTTAAATCAATCCGCCTGTCTTTTTTAAATAGACTTTTAAGACATCGTCATAAAACGATGGCGAGCGTTTGATATCTGTTAGCTCTTTTTCTATTGAAATCATGGAAAGAGCTGTGAGCCTTTGCTGACCTTGTGTGTTTCTGAGGTAAGTATGAATGCGTTTCAAACAAGAAAATGATCTTTCCACGGAGGCAGTACTAGCCGGCACAGAGGTGATGAGTTTCGCCAAACGCAAAACTTCAGGCAAAACCTCGTGTAAATTTGAGCTGTACATGCGCTGAATGATGTTATACGCGCTGTCATTTTTGAACTCGGGCGATTTATAAATGCAACGTAGGTAGTTCATATCTTAAACGATCAAGGTCAAATGTTCCCGTGTAATTATAAGTGCAAGCTCGGTTAGCAAACTTTCCGGAAATGATGTCGAATAGTTTGCAAAAGTGCAAAGGTCCGGGTCCAAAGACACATCGAGTGCCGAGAGCGGCTCGGTCGACTGGGTCGATGTGCCCGGCGCGCCTACTTCAACGAATGCAACTAAGTCTTGACTGGACTGTTCTACAGCAGTTCCATTTCCATTTAATATAGTCATTTCGGGTTCCACAAATTCCGTCATTGGCCTGATTCCGTCACTGAGATGTTCCGAAATGAACATCAGAATTTTGTATAGTATAAAGAAAATAAAATCACTGAAATGAGGGTAGGTGTCGCACGTATTTAACTTGAATGCAAGATTTAGAAATGAATATTAGTTAACAATTTTAGTTACGAAATAGCGTAAGATAACTATCACTGGTATCAATATCACGAGTTGACTCGGGTAAAAAAAATTGCCTACTGTCTGACATCTCGTGCAAAATCGGAGGCATTTCAATGTTACTGGTCAATATCTCGTTAGACTCGGAATAAAACTACAGTCTAACATCTCCGGTTAGATCGGAAATCATACTTTTTTTTATTTATTTATTTTTTATTTAAAGACCGACCAGCGATTGACCTCGGTCTCACCTGATGGTAAGTGATGACGAGGCCGAAGATGTAGCTCGCTGGTTCAGTAACAGCCTATTCACTCTTTTTTTGAAGATATCTAAATTATACTTGACAGGAAATACAGACGACGGGAGTGTATTCCAGTCCTTAGCGGTTCGCATTAAGAAGGATGAGGCGAATCGCTTCGTGCGAATGAGTGGAATATCGACAACATAAGGATGAAGACGCTCTCGACGTCTGGTCGTTCGTTGGTAGAACGGGGAGGGTGGAATCAAATCGTGTAATTCCTGCGCACACTCCCCAAAATATAGCCTATAGAACACAGACAAACTAGCAACTCTCCGACGGTGACCGAGACTTTGTACTTTGTCCCCAACCGATAGAGCAGCACCAATGAGTCTACGAGCCCGCCGCTCTACTGAATCCAAAGCAGCTAGCTGATACTTGGCGGAGCCGTCCCATAGGTGGCAGCAGTACTCCATGCACGAACGAACCTGTGCTTGATATAGAGTTAAAAGCTGTTCCGGCGTGAAGTACCGCCTAACCTTAAATAGGACACCAAGCTTCTTTGCAGCAGTTTTTGCTTTGGCTTCAATAGAGGACCCAAAATTCAGGTTTGATTTTAAGTTCAAACCGAGTAGCTCAAGGTGATCTGTAGCTGGTAAGGATACATTCCGGATAGTAGGAGCCAAGTTGAACAGACTCCGTTTTGCGGTGAATAGACACGCCTGTGTTTTGGACGCGTTGAACGCAACCAAGTTGGCATCGCCCCAATCGGACACAGCCTTCAAGGACACGTTCAACCGGTCAACCATTGCCCCCCTTAGACACTGGATCTCGTCACCGCTGGCCCGCGCGTCTGAAAAGTATCTCTCTGCAACCGTGCTGTCGTCCGCATATCCAAAGATACCAGGCTTGAGCAAATCATTGATATGCAGCAGGAAGAGAGTCGCAGAGAGAACTGATCCCTGAGGCACCCCGGCATTAATAGCCAAAAGATCAGACGAGCACCCGTCAATGACAACCCGAATAGATCGGTGCCTCAAAAAATCAAGTGATCCAAGAGCGCAGACCAGCGGAGACTCCATACGCAGAAAGCTTGCCAAGAAGGCTGTCATGCCATACCTTGTCGAAAGCCTTAGAAATGTCGAGAGACACGGCAAGAGCCTCACCATGCTTCTCAACGGCTTCACCCCAAAGGTGTGTGGCATACACTAAAAGGTCCCCCGTAGACCGATTCCGACGGAACCCGTATTGACGGTCACTGAGGAGATCGTTACCTTCGAGGTACGCCAGGAGTTTGGTGTTCAATACACGCTCCATAATCTTACAGAGTATGGAGGTGATTGCAATAGGTCGGTAGTTCGATGGGTCGGCACGACTACCCTTCTTGGGCACAGGCTGCACGTTGGCAAGCTTCCATGACTCAGGAACTTGACCCGTCCTCAGAAAAAGACGGTACAGACGTGTCAAAACAGGAGACAATTCAGGAGCGCAAGTCTTTAGTACTATCGCTGGAATACCGTCGGGGCCACTGGCTTTATTCACATCCAGACGACGCAACGCTTTCAATACCTCCCTTTGGTGTATTTTAACCTCAAGCATTGCTGTTCCGCAATGAGGTATTGAGGGTGGTACTACGTTGCCGGCGTCTAGACGAGAGTTTTCCGCAAATAGAGAGACAAACAGATTTGCCTTCTCTTCCGCAGTGTGGGCCAGTGACTTATCCGGTTTCAGCAATGGAGGTAGTGATGGGCGACAGAAATTCGATTCCACTGATTTCGCCAGAGACCAGAACGCTTTACTCCCTGAACTTTGTGCTACTCTTACGTTACAAATTCTTTTCGCGGCCTGCGTTGCATTTTTTCCTTCTTTGAAATAAAATTTTAAAATGTATCGAATTTCTTCATTAGATTTTGACAGAAAGAAAAACAAATGAAAAATAGCTGGAAACCACATTTTACTAATTTGTTTATTTTTTTGATATGTAACCTTTTTAATGTCATCAAAACCAGCCAGATACAAATAGTACAGCCAAAGAGATTTTATTAAAAGTTTATACATACCACACGCGAAAAGACTTTTTCGCCGACCTATTAGTTAAATAAGATAAAATCTTCAAAAACAAGATTGAGACATGAGATTAGCCATCGCTGCAGAGGAAAAACTAGCTATTACTTTGAGGTATTTTTATGCGCTTTAAACGCCACGGCTAAATGCAACAGTGTGCCACGAACGTCGACGACGGCTGTAGCCGAGACAGATGGATGGAAAACGGCAAATTGTGGCGTCAGGGGCACGAAAATCTGCTGTCGTGTATAGCCGACTATGGCGTGCAAAATGTGTTCATAATAACATTGTTTGTACATAGGTATTTTTTTAAACCAACTTCGGCTGTGGCTGACAGCAATTTCCGTGCCCCTGATGCCACGGCATGCCGTTTCCCATACATTTTATCGGCTACAGCCCCGGGCATGCTTTCTTGCACTCAGCAGTGGCGTTCAAAAGGTTAAATAAATGCAACGGTTACCTCGATTTACCAGGTTTGTGGAACCCAAAAAGGAAGCCCCTAACCCACCAAAACATTGAGGCATATGAGCACAGATTGTAAAGTTATGTATCATAATGAGTATTGCTCTATATTATTGCACCATGTGGATGAAAGACAGGTTTCAATGTTATTGTGGAATACTGATATTGCACATTTATATAACTGCAATATCGCTGATTTCACAATTATATTGATCGTCAGTAGAAGATATTGACGGTAAATACAGACTACTGACGATCAATATAATTGTGCAACTGGTAATATTGTACAGTTATATAAATGTGCAATATCAGTATTCCACAATAGTACACAGTACCTTTGGATTCCTGAACAAAAGTACAAAATTTCATAATTGTATGTGTTCATGCATGTAGTTAGGTATGTATGTTTGTCCACACATTTCACAGAAACGACTAAATTATGTATCTTCCAACTTTTTTAGGGAATAGTGAAAGTTTAATCACAACCGGTCGAGTAGTTTTAAGATTTCCGTTGACTGTGTGTTACCAGACGTTTCTGGTCTTGATCGATATACCTCGTGTGTTCATAAGTTTTGAGACGAAATAAAAGTTACATAAAAAATTAAAGAATTAAGTTATATTTTTTAAAATTTCAGATAATTATAACTAGACACTAACCAACAATTACAAGCAATTACTTCTCAAAATGACCGCCTCTTTTCTTAATACAAGCTCTTAGACGTTCCGGTCAGGCATCGATCGCGGCACGAATCTTGTCCAGAGGGATTCGCTGCGCTTCTTTGATGGCTCGCTTTAGAGAACCCAAGTTTGGGTGAGACTTTTGGCAGGCCCTGATCTCCAATTCAGTCCGCAGAGAATAGTCAAGTGGGTTGATATCAGGACTGGAGGGTGGCCATTCTTTCGCTGCAATGAAGCCCGGCAAATTTTCCCTTAGCCAAGCTTGAGTCGTTTTAGCCTTATGGGCCGGTGCGGAGTCTTGCTGGAAAATCTATTCTTTGTTGCGAATTAGACTATTAGACGGGTTTCACCACAGTCACTAATATGTCACTTTGAGAATTTTTTGCATGATCTTTGACACCTTGTTGGCAAAAATGGAGTAGTGACACCTTTTTACGAAACCCCCCACCATACCATCACACTCGCCGGATGACGGGTACGCAAGACATTTCGTGCTGAAGCTGGTGCATCTTTGCTGCTTTTGGCATAAACTTTATTGTTTTGTCGGTTGAACTTTTCTTCGACCGTGAAGATTTTTTCGTCAGTGAAAAGAATATTTTTCGCATCGTGTCTCTTAAGCAGCATCGGGCAACATTTGCGTCGTAATTTACGAAGGCGTTCATTTAGGAAGTGAAGTTTCCTACGACTGTAAGCCTTTACCTTGAGGTCGTATTTCAGTATTCTGTTGATGCTAAGGCTACACACATCGCGATAGAATTATCGCGATAAAACTTCGTCTTCGACCTACGGCGAATGTGCATGGCCACACTGCTATAGAGAGCATTGCCGCAGAGTTTATCGCGGAAAAATGGACGAAGCTGTCGCTCTGTATTTTATGGCGCTCAACGATTATTCTTTAGGGTTCCATAGTATAGGCTCATCCTCGTAATTGGAAATAAATTCCAAGATTCTGTCATTACTCCAATCCATCGTGAACAACCATGAAATCGTAAACAATACGTCGCCGCTTGCAGTTGACAATACGTCCGCTGCGCACGATGAAGTTGAGCCGACTGAAGTGTGGCCGCGCAAGCGAAGTTCATCGCGATAAAAGCCTTTGATGTGCGCAAATTTACCGATAGCGGGGCGAAGGGGCTTCGGCTTCGGGCGAAGTGCCGAAGTATTCGCGAATATTCGGCTACATACATCGCGATAATGCGAATATTCGCGTTATCGCGATGTGTGTAGCCGTAGCATGAGTGAAACACGCGAAAGTTTTGTCTGGAGAGCGAGTTTCTTCTGGGTGCGACGTGGGTTTCGGCGAAGTCGCTCTCTGATTATTTTTATGTTCGCGATCGTTCTTACAGATCGCGGGCGACCACTCCTTTGGCGATCTTTTAGAGAATCAGTCTCCTTGTAACGTTTTATGGTGTAATATACAAAGTTGCGGCTTAACCCAAAACATTTTATGTCACGGAAAATCTCCATTGGTTTTTTCCCGCCATAAATAGCGAAATTACAATCGCACATAATTTTTTTGTTCCCTCCATCACGAGAAAAATATTAGAAATGAATATTAAAAACATACAAATAAAACACAAACATTCGTAATTCAAAATTTAAATAACTATTAAACAGCTGCCAGTATTATTTTGTTTAATAATTTAAACTCAAAGTTTGTCTTAAAACTTATGAACACACGAGGTATGGAAAAAAAAACTAGCCAATTGCGAGTCGGACTCGCGCACGAAGGGTTCCATACCATTATCTATAAAAACGGCAAAAACACGTTTGTTGTGTGGGAGCCCCCTTATACATATCGCTGCTTTAGTATGACAGTGACATAACTCAAAATTAAATGATCTCCGATTAGAGACTTTAATTAAGACTTTTAAAAGAATAGTTTCGTTTCGAGTCGTGCCACTGTACAGCTAAAGCAGTAACATTTATTTTTTTTGTATTTCTTGTTCTAGTGGCAACAGAAATATATCATCTGTGAAAATTACAACTGTCTAACTATCACGGTTCACGATATACAGCCTAGTGACAGACGGACAGACAGCTAGATAGACAGACTTAGTAATAGGGTCCTGGTTTTTCCTTTTGGGTGCGGAACCCTAAAAATGGGTGGGTGGGAAAATAATTGTTATTTAAAAACCATCATTTATTCGTCTACATATTATCATTATTTCTTTTTGAATCTAAGATACGCTTCAAGTGAATCCATAGAGTTCTCGCTAGAAGGAGATTGATATTGTTGTGGGATATTTGTTACCGATTGAATGACAACACGTGAATTGTTCGAACATGTAGATGGTCTATCGTAACTTTGTATAGCTGTATTGTTCGTGTCATCCTCGAAATTTGAACTTTGAACAAAATATGCTGGTTGTATTGACTCGAAATAATTAGAAAATGGTGTTTGTGCATTAGAGCTTAAAATGCTGGAAGCTGTGGAAGGACGAGAATCATGAAATTCTAGAGGGCACATAATTTTCTGAAAGTTCAGAAAATAATAAAGTTATTAGGGCGTGAAATAAAAACAATATTTTTATTTATTGAAAGATTCATTTTTCAGCTTCTTTTTGTATTTTTCAAATGCCTTTTTTGCATCGGCGGTACATCAAGTTGTTTTAAACAGTGTATATCCGTGCCCTTCAAAATCCTATTTACGATATTGCACCAATTTACAATTGTGAACCTTATTATTAGCACAATGAAATGGTTAAGGATTGTCTTTTTGTGTTCGGTACAGTTGACAAAATCAAATAACACTAAATAAATGGGGGTTATGTTCCAAGTATTTGGAGTTGTTCCAAACACACACACACACACACACACACACACACACACACACACACACACACACACACACACACACACACACACACAGAGACAGACAGACAGACAGACACACACACACACACACACACACACACACACACACACACACACACACACACACTTACACACGCCGATACTTTATTACCCTGTATACGCTGCTGACGGCTGCAGCCGACTGGGGCGGTCAAAAGTTTAAATAGCTCCCGTAAATTTAAAACTTGATCTGCCGGATTATCCTCACAATTAAAAGTATCGTTATGGAACTTAATTATTCTGGTTATCAGTAATGATTTGAACGTACAGTTGAAGCTGTGGCAGTTTGATGCCCTTACTTGCCCAAAGAAGTTTTCAATTGGATCGGAATTGTAATATCTGAGCCTCATAATTTTAATATTTTCACCTTTTCAAATCCAAATCCACAGCCTCATATAGCTTTTTAAAGTTGTCACAATACATTTTAGGCACATAATTTTCTGAAAGTTCAAAAAATAATAAAGTTATTAGGGCGTGAAAAAAAAAACAATATTTTTATTTATTGAGAGATTTATTTTTCAGCTTCTTTTTGTATTTTTCAAATGCCTTTTTTTGCATCGGCGGTACATCAAGTTGTTTTAAACAGTGTATATCCGTGCCCTTCAAAATCCTATTTACGATATTGCACCAATTTACAATTGTGAACCTTATTATTAGCACAATGAAATGGTTAAGGATTGTCTTTTTGTGTTCGGTACAGTTGACAAAATCAAATAACACACTAAATAAATGGGGGTTATGTTCCAAGTATTTGGAGTTGTTCCAAACACACACACACACACACACACACGCACACGCACACGCACACGCACACACACACACACACACACACACACACACGCCGATACTTTTTTACCCTGTATACGCCGCTGACGGCTGCAGCCGACTGGGGCGGTCAAAAGTTTAAATAGCTCCCGTAAATTTAAAACTTGATCTGCCGGATCATCCTCACAATTAAAAGTATCGTTATGGAACTTAATTATTCTGGTTATCAGTAATGATTTGAACGTACAGTTGAAGCTGTGGCAGTTTGATGCCCTTACTTGCCCAAAGAAGTTTTCAATTGGATCGGAATTGTAATATCTGAGCCTCATAATTTTAATATTTTCACCTTTTCAAATCCAAATCCACAGCCTCATACAGCTTTTTAAAGTTGTCACAATACATTTTAGAGAGGGCACGTTCTTTTCCTGATGAATCAACATATTTTGTTTTTCTAATTTTATGACTGCCACTCTCCAAAAGGTGTGGTGAGGAGATTTCTCGGTTACTGCAGCTCGTAGCACCTTTCCTTTCTTTTTCGACAGTGTAGCGGCTCCATTCACGCTGTCGAACAACTGGTCGAAAAATAATACGATTTCTGCCGTGTCTTTAATGTGATACTCACACGTCTTCCAACTGCGTAATGAGCTAAAAATAACTATCATAATTAATTCTCACTACAGTTTAATATGTATAGAAAAAGTGTCAAAGGGATCTAAGCAAAGATAGGCTAGCAAACTTTTCTAAACCAAACTCCATGTAAATGGCCCTATTGAAAACCATTATAATATTCAAATCCCTCAGGAAAGTGCTTTAAAGATTGAGTGCTAAGCAGAACCACAGAGGATTGGTTCAGATTATACATACATACACATACATAGCATCACGCCCGAAATCCCTAATGGGGTGGGCAGAGCCACAAGACTACTTGTGGCCAAGTTCAGATTATAGCCCGAAAGTATTCCCCACTCTAAGCATTTCAGTCTTTATGAAGCAGAGACAAGCTATTGAATTGACCACCAGAATGACGATAAAGAACTGTGCTACTTCATACGAACTTTACTCGTAGGAACTTTCAGACTCTCTCTAGACTTTTTGGCTAGCTGCGCCTGTCCTGGCCTGTTGGCTCGTGGCCATACCAATCAGAAGAAGCTTAGAATATACAGTAGTACCAAACTTACATCCATTCTGTTCAAAACGCTGTTTGCGACAATGGGATTAAATATTATTTACGGTCGAAATAGATAAGGAGCAGATTATATGATTTATTATTGTTATTATTACATTTCTAAAAATACTTAACTTACAGAACTTTGCTGTGTATAACAAAGCTGCTGACACAGTTTTACTGAACACCTTAATTATTATAAACTAGCGACCCGCCCCGGCTTCGCACGGGTGCAATGCTGATACTAAATATACCTATCTACTACAGAATGTCCTTATAAACAACGTTTACAGCTTATGTTCCAGAGAGCTCCGATAAACGCGCGTCCGAACGCTGTTAATCATAAAGTGCTAGGTCCCTGCATTTTAAATCTGTAATATCTTCGGAAATATTCATTTAAATTACATGCTGTAAAGGGCCATATTGATCTATATTAAATGGACAATGTATTTAAGGTACTTTATTGGATAAGGATTAATGCTGTATTGTTTAAAATCACTTCGTAAATAAGCCATTTTTTCCCGTAAAATGTTAAGGATAAAAAATGGTTATTGTGGGTTATCCTTAAGAGATAGACATATACCATCGCGGACTTTTTTGTTGACCTTTTTAAGGTGTATAATACTGTAGTACATTATTTTGATTTATCTCGTGGGGTACAGCCAGCGTTTGCAATGTAAGCGCAAAAAAAATAGTTTATTTACGACATCACATTAGAAACCTCTAAATTTATCAGTGTTTCTCTACAATATTATGCATATATTATACACATAAACCTTCCTCTTGAACCACTCTATCTATTAAAAAAAACCGCTTCAAAATCCGTTGCGTAGTTTTAAAGATTTAAGCATACATAGGGACAGACAGACAGCGACAGCGACTTTGTTTTATACTATGTAGTGATTAAATCTGATGTATAATATCTATACGTAAAGCTTAAGGTTAGGAACACACCATTGATTGTAGGAGTAGAAATTATAGAGTTAGCTTTTAATTTGTACATGTACTGCACATGATATTATGTTTAATTGCCTAGTTTCTCCTATTTGATTATATTCTAAAGGTAAAGTAACATATCAGTTGCAGTATAATTGGGTAGGTAAAGTTTTTTGACGACAGGCATATTATTATTTTTTTACAGTGGACGTCTCCGGGACCAAGTATAAAAAGATAATTTTTTTTTTCATATTGTTTATTCAGGAGATTTTTTTCAATGACTGCGATGACATTTCTCCCGTTGCAGCCGTTTGCTCGGCTGTTTGATTCAATCTTTGCCTTAAGTTAAACAAAGAAGAAGAAAGTGCAATGCAATTTAATTACGCGCCCTTTAGGCCACACGTTGCGGGGTAGGTCGGGGTCAGTTATTACCACAATATCTCCTTTTATTGCTGGTACCTCTTCAGTCCATTTGTGCCGATTTTGCAAGGTAGGTAGGTACTCCTTCATCCAGCGAGCCCAAAATATGTCCGCCAGGGCTTGCGTTACCCGCCATTGCTTCTTCGCAGACAAATCGGAGTGGTCAAACTGACCAATGGTAGCAGGAGGTACGCCAGATCCCAACAGCAGGTGATTAGGGGTCAATGTTACTGGGTCATTAACA
The DNA here is from genome assembly GCA_947859335.1 of Tortricodes alternella. Classification (NCBI taxonomy): domain Eukaryota; kingdom Metazoa; phylum Arthropoda; class Insecta; order Lepidoptera; family Tortricidae; genus Tortricodes; species Tortricodes alternella. Next base: position 7,587,055 of record OX401975.1, on the reverse strand, counting down.
TTAACAGGCACGTGCGGGAGCGGCCTGTTATTTATGACGGTCTCTGCTTCCGCGAAAAGAGTTTGCAAAATTCCTTCTTTAGGCGCTTTTTCTCTGAGCGTCGTTTTCAACGCGCTCGTGACGCTACGCACCATTCTCTCCCAACTACCCCCAAAGTGCGGGGAGGCAGGGGAGATGAAATTCCACTGTATGCGTCTGGTGCTTAATTCAGTTTCTAGCGCCGCTTCAATGGCGTCCCAGTTTTGTTTGAGTTCATTGCTTGCGCCCACAAAATTCGTACCTCGATCTGTGTATAGTACGGCCGGCTGGCCGCGTCGCGCAATGAATCGGAGCAACGCCATTATCGCCGAGTCCGTACTGAGAGACGCTGCGATTTCAAAGTGTACGGCGCGAACGGTGAGGCAAGGGAATAGAGCGCCCCACCTCTTCTCGTGGCGACCTATTGTAACTTCTAACGGCCCAAAATAGTCTAGGCCGGAGTGACTAAATGCTGGCTGGCGGTGCTGCATTCTACATATGGGTAAATCTGCCATCTTGGGTGGCTTGGGCCGTGCCCTATTTACCTTGCACCATTGACAGGCCGCAGCGACGCTCTTGACCATGGGCCTCATTTTCAAAATATAGTATTTCTGTCTCAGACTACTACCGATTCGGGGTTGCCGTGATTATTTATTTTGTGGTACATATACGCGATTAGTCGCGCGACTTTGTCTTTCCCATCTAAAATAATCGGGTGTTTCTCTTGAAACGACGCATCGGCGTGCCTTAACCGACCTCCGACCCGTAGTAACCCGTCCTCCCCAATCCTGGGGTCCACCGGCTTCAGCCGACTTGACTTGAGTACTTGCCTCTTCTCATTCAGAGTGGCAATTTCTTCAGCGAAAATGGTGGCTTGCGATTGCTTGATTAATATGGTTTCTGCTTGCTCGACTAGAGCAGCGGTGACTGTGGCGCGGTGCTTATAACGGACGTAGCGTACAAAGGCGAGTTACGCGCCCTACGACACGTACGGCGCGCGTCCAGGACGAGAAGCGCTCGACATTGACGTACATCAGTAAAAAAATATGCAATAGACTGATAATTTGATTGTGAACCTCTTATTGACCGAGCGAGTGCAAAGCGCGAGCGAAGAGTCTCCGTTACAGCTTGGGTAAAAATGCTTTTGTATGTCTCTGTCTCTCTACAAGTCGCATTTCTCAACCGATTCTCGTGAAATTTTGTGAGCAGGTTCGATAATTATATGTTTTATTTGTTTGTCCTTTCAGTTTTTCGAAATTTTTCAAAATGGCGGGGAGATGGGGGTTTTGCGATTACAAAGTTATTTGCGGTGTTGGTAAACTGATTGCGACCTATGTTGATGTATGGAGATAACAGTTTCCCAACGGCAAAGTTAAGGTTGTCGCGAGGTCTACAGGTCACGGAGCCACTAGTATAATATAAACAAATAACTCCCCATTCTTGTACACTGCAATGTGAAGCCGCAGGTCATTCACTTCACACTGCCTGGTTTAAATGGATAATAATTTATTATTACGCCAATCTAGATACCTAGTCATTTACCCGGAATTAGTGAAATGTTATGTATGGTATAACAATTATAAAGGAGATACATGTTTAAAAACTTACGCCGGTAGGACTAGGCAAATCTGGCACATCTTTATCATTATTATAAATTTTATGTTTCTTAGCGTGTGCCCAAAGATTCGTACGTTGTATTATTGCAATATTTGAGTTCAATCACACAATGTTTACATCGAACTTTAATAGTAGAATCTTTAGTGAAGTGATCCCTTATTTTACTTTTTCGCTGCGACATGGTTTAATAATTCTGTTTTTTTCTTTCAGATGAGGACCTAACTAAGAGTGGTTACAACCACCAAAAAATATTATTTATTAATATTGTTCGCGGGATTTCCCGGGATTCATAAGAGTACCTAATCGACATATAATCAGACTCGGCGTCAAATTATTAGTAAAATTCAATAGTTTAATTCAGAAAAATGCGTGTCATGACATATAACGTACTGGGTAGAAAATCGATCAAAAATGTAATGTGTATGTGTGTAACGAGGTAATTGAAATAAAAACTGGTTATCATATGTTTCAAACATTTTATGTATTCAAATTTGTACTAAATAAACATCTTTCAATCGGTATCATCATCATCAACATCAAAAATATCATCAGTATCAGTACTATTATCATTAAAGTTATTGCTTAAAGAATTATAATAAATAACCATAAGTTTTTCCATGTTTTCGACTTTCAGACAATTTCTTTTTACATTTAAAATCCTCTTATACATAGAAAAAGACCTTTCAACATCAACAGAGGTAAGAGGTACAAAGTTGTAATTCGATAATGACGGATTCTCTTCCTGCTTATCCAGTACAATATCGTCACGGATGCCTCTAATTACATCGAGATCGGGATTCCTGTTTATGACATATTCAAGTTTAAGCTTGACTAGTTCAGATGAACACCACCCCAGCACGGCCCTTACTTCGTCAAATATATCCAACGCTTGTACTATAGACAAGTTTGATGTTTGTATGGACTTTAAAGCAATTGGAATAATTCTATAATATTCGTCAATGGACATTACGTCATTTTTTAAATTCGCTTTTTTAACAATATTTTTAGCATTTCTAATTGATATTGACTCGGAACTTCTTAATAGCCCTACAACTGTCTTAATTTCTTCATAATATTTGGCATAATATGAAGCTGCTTCCAACCAAGTGCCCCATCTTGTTATAACAGGGTGAGGTGGAAGAGGCATATTAGGAAAATTCTCCTTTAATATATTTACCCTGTTAGGGGCTTTTAAAAATACCTTCTTTACATTTGATATTAAAACATTAACATCTGAGTATTCATCCCGTATTTTCTCTGATACGCGATGAAGAGCATGTGCTAAACATGTAACATGCTTCATATTTGGCAGATATTGCTTTAGAAGTCTCCCTGCTTTTAACATATATGCTACGCTGTCAGTACACAAAACTAAAACATCTCCTACTTTGTCTTCATATGAGTTTTGTCACATATTTTGTAGACATTCAACCACAAATTCACTTATTGTATTTCCATTGACAACTTTTAGAACTTTACACGCTATTAAAAATGGTTTTTGTGAGCAACCATTTAAAGGTTTTATTAAAAAGTTAACAATATACCGACCAAGAAAATCAGTGGTTTCGTCCAAAGAAAATGTTATCATAAATTGATCTTAATTTATTTTTGAAAAAAAGATCCAAGTAAACTTTCCGCAGTAACGATTCATCTGGAATAGTTTTAGGATTACTACAATTGCAGCAAATATATTTTTGGAAAAAGGATTTAAAACTGGGTTGATTTACTTGAAACCAAGGTATGTTGCACATAATTAAAAACTCTATAAGATCAAAATAAAATTCTTCATTCGGTTTCTTATTGGTTCCTTGATGTTTCGGTCCATTTATATGCCTCTTGAGACTGCTTAGTTTTGATGTTATACTGCTCTCGCACTTTGAACAGTAAATCGTTTTACTAGCAGGGTCATGATAAAGTTCAGGATAATCTTTAATCCAGGTTTTTACAGATCCATCAGAAGCCATCTTGTAATTCACGCTGCTAGCGTAAATTCAGTAGTCCTAGAAAAAAAGTAACAAACAAACTGAGTATTTTTCGACAAAATCATTACAGTATCGTTTGTATACTTAGACACAAATCATGAATAAAAACACAAAGTGTTGTATAGAGTATTAACGCTAAGCCTACACAGGTCAAAATCTTCTATTAAAACCATTTGGGAAAGTAACACCAAGAGGATTAATTAATTTTTACACTTCGTAATAGTTCAATCGTTTATTATGTGTCTAAATACCTACTGAAATAAATTAGTCTTATACAAATAGATCTTTTTTCAACTTAGTCGTATGTCGCGTGGTAATTTACATATATTTAAAGTATTATATTTATATAATGTACAGTCGACGTCAAAGAGAAATTTACAGCCAAAGTAACAAAAAAATGTTTACACGACCTAAATGCTATGACAATAAAGTCGTGTAAATAATTTTTTGTAACGTTAGTCGTAAAGATCTCTTTGACATCGACTGTACAAGTACAAAACATTGTTTCGTTTAGTTTCACTATACTAAGTCCTGCAAGAATCCTGAATATGTATTTCAATAGGTATGTAGTCACATTTAGCCCTTTATACAAGTAATATTAGTAAATTTTACTTACCGTATAAATAGTTGATCCTCAGGCACAGCAATATCTATAGTCCTTAAGTCACGCCAATTTAATCGTATGAACAATATCCAAGTCCGTATAACAAGCCAATGTTAAAACAAAATCCACTGTTCAATTAAAAAACACACACACAACAAAAAAACAACAAAGGTTGAAGAGCGAGTAAACTTAAGTAGGTTCAAATTGAAAACAAATGGATTAGCAATATTAGCATCGTGTTATCTCGTTCGCACTCGCACCATCTTATAGAGCGTTCTGTTATCAGCAGGGTTGCATAATGCAGGTAGAAAAGTAAGTACACGGCCGGATGACGAAGAAAGTTGCGAAGAAGATTAAAAATTTACTTACGTTACGTTATAAGGTTGGTAAACTTGTTTTTATTTCAAATGGATAGTTTAACTTTTAACTAATCAGGTACAAGCTGTAAAACTACTTAAAATATGTGGGTAGATTTAGATTTTTTTTTGCTGGTTGTCATTTTATTTAGCATTAGTGATCTTGCTGAGCTTGTGACTGTTACGGAATAATTAAATATAATAATGTCAAACAGAGAAAGATCTACATCCCCAAGTATTCTTTCCGGAAGTTTACCTTCGAAAAAATCAAGTTATGTGAACAACAATCTTCGTCAATAACGTCTAAAGCTGATAAGAGTGATAAGGCTACACAAGTTGAGAACAGTAATATATTGGATTGTGCTATTTATAGCAGGAATCGACGAGACCCTTCGGATGTTCGAGCTCAAACGTGTTTTTTGAAATTGACTCAACCAGAAGAACAACCGGATCCCAGGAATATTGAGTTCTCAAAATTGGTTGCATTTGAATTAGATCGTATACCAATTGAAAAACGTACCATGACGTACTCCAAAATTTTGGACTTAATTAAAAAAGTACGAAATGAAGACAGTTTACGTGACGTTAATTTGCCTAGTTTTAGCGATTCAGAGTAAGGTACTTACCTAATAAACCGCATAAATTATTAGTGTTGTTTTATTTACTTCATAGTGCTGTGAAAAATAATATGAATATAAAATGTGTGTCAAAAACTACATTTGTACTGCCTAAAACAATGACCAATATAAATTGGCCTTCACGCGTGTAGTAATTCTTAGTACCAATAGGTCAGCTTATACTGGTTTTTAATTTTAATGTGATTTTGTAATTTCTTTCATTTCATTTCTATTTTGACATCATAATATGACCTACTAGAGTCGGTTTTGAGGCTTAAATAATATTGTCCACCTAGATCGGGGTTTCATCGCACTGTGCGGCCGTGCGGCAAGGTTCAATAAAATAAACTAGTATGTATGTAACAAAGACCTAAATATTTATGAAATACTTAGTAATTCTACACTTATTTTACAAAAAATACAAATAAATCAGAATATATCTGTAATATCTTCTATATTATACCACAATGCAAAAAAAAATAAAGGCCAAAAAAATAAATTTCGGGCTCATTTTGATGTTCGACGACGGCCACTTACGAGGTCGACTTTTAAGTTTTCAACGTAATCATTCAAACTATCGGCATTAAACAATTGCATTTAGTTAATAATTTGACCCCGAGTCTGAGTATATGTCGATTAGGTACTCTTATGAATCCCGGGAAATCCCGCGAACAATAATAATAAATATTATTTTTTGGTGGTTGTAACCACTCTTAGTTAGGTCCTCCTCTGAAGTTTAGGTAAATAGGCACTACCTATTCCGAGCACCGATCATCACGCAACGTTACATAACCAGCTAATTAAAAAAAGATACTGAGGCTTTAGCCAAGTCTCTGCAATTGCAAATAACGCAGGATGATATTTATTACAAAAATATGATAATTCAGATTTTTGGTTTAGTATACTACGCGAATTCCATTGAACGGCCGTACGCATTTTGTTTTTTTTTTTATTTAAAATATTACACAGTGATTCAATCTTCATAGCAACGTTGGACGGTATTTGGTCTATACTGAGTAGCATAATAACAGTAGATAATAACGATTCTAAGACTCTTTCATTGATTTCATTTTGTCCCTCTATAGGGGGATCCTGAAAAATCGGATCGGAATCCGGCAGTGACGTGACGTAAGCACACCCATTTTGCGGGGAAGGAATATTAAAGCTGTTTATTATGGCTTGGTGAGCTTTCCTATCGTATCCTGGTTGGAGAGGAGTCCGTGGCTTCCCTGGCAAGGATATCGTTTTTTTGTATGACTGAGTTGGCTGAGTAGCCCTAGCGAATTTTCCGTCATGGACAGCTTAATTTTTTGCTGACGATCAAACTCCGGACACACTTTGTCCGTAGCAGAATGAGAACGCGAGCAGTGCAAGCAAGAAATTTGTTCAATAGCGACAGTACAATCTTTACCGACATGGGGTTGCGCGCATTTAGAACACCGCGGTTCCGACCTACACTGCGACTGAACATGCCCAAATCTGCAGCATTTATAGCATTGTATGACGGGAAAGTTGTATGGATGAATCTCAAATGCGTTATGGAATAAGAAAACGCGACTCTGCAATTTTTGTCCGTCAATAGTGAGGGCCACGGTTTCGGTAGGCAACCATTCTACACCATTATCAGTTTTCTATTTTGAATTGAGCCTTGTGGCTTTCAGGACCCTACCATAACTTTGCGGAGTTACTATACTCGCTGCTACCTCCTCATTAGACAGGTCCTTGGGGACCCCGCGCACCACACATAGTTTACTAACATTGTAAGTAGGGACAAAGGCGGTATAATTAGACTTAGCAACGGTAGGGCTACTCAAAAATGCGTTCGCCACGCTTGCAGATACAAATTCGAGGGCCAGTCTGTTCCGACCCACCTTTTTGACCCTACCCTGTTTAATTTGACCAACACCCTGCGCAAACAGAAATTGGCCAAACTTCACAGGATGTAGGACTGTGCCAGTACTTGTGGATGGCTCCTTTTGAGCGACGTGGACGACAAACGGGCCCCCATCCATATTAGAGTAGCATTGTCTGATCGGGTTAGCTACTGGGAGACTTTTCAACCTGCTTATCTTTTGAGTTAAGCCTTCGTCGTTAGTTTTTTCACGTTCCCTTTTTTTGGACCTATTTGTTACGAACGTGTATTCCATATCTGTATCTGGGATGCATGTTGGTGATTGATCAAGCATCTGAGGACTCTTAGGAGAATCCAAACGTTTGTCTGTCTCAGACCCAAGATTTGGGGCGCATGGCAAGCCTGGACTACCCGCACCCGCCATTACGCCAGATCTAAATACATACATTATTATGAATAGACACCTTTCAACACCTTAATGCTTTATCAGTTTATAACAAATATATATATATATATATATCAGTGTTAAGCATAGAATAAAAAGGTTTGTTTGTAAACAATGGTTTATTACTATAATAGGTACAATCTTTGATCCGACAAATATCGAACGAGTTTGAAGATGCAAAATCTTATGTTAATGGACGCGTGTGCGCGCGGCGCTGTCTTGAGCAGAAAGAGACCGACGCCGCTGCTGCAGCGTCGAATGAGAGCGCCTGATGTGAGGCGCGCATGCGCGTTGCGCGAGCGCTGATTGGCTAAGGCGCTCGGCGTAGATGTCAAAGCGGCGCGAACAATCAGTCAATAACTAATAAATAACAAAATCAGAACAAAAAACCTACACGAAATACCCAAAACCACCACCAAAGTATTAATTAGTTAATACCTAATGAGAGGAAAAGTGTGATACGTCCTACCGCTCCCGCGCTATCGATGCGAAAAAAAAAACCAAGACCAAGACTTGTATTGTATGTCGCAATGTTTTGCGCACGTAATTAAATGACGTTACAGGCTGCGTTCCGAAAGCAAAAACAAAGTAAGCGACAAAAAAATCTTTAAAATATTAAAATGAATTTTAGAAATTAATACACGAAGTAAATGCTGCTTAAAAACAAAGTTTATTGAAATAAAAATATATTCAGAAAGTAACTGTCATTCAATTACTTTGTTTTTCCTTTGACTTTGATTTTGCGTAGATAAATTGGTAAATTTGACACATTTGTACAATACAAAAATGAAGTAATGCTATTTACTTTCTTTATAGCTAAATCTCGGTCTCAATCAAAACATTTTTACCAAACAAAAAACCAAGTAAATCAATTCACAACTTAAAAACAAAGTAATCGACATGCACTTGCTTCATTTTTGCTTTGCTTGTGTTTTGCTTTGTTTTTCTGTAGATCTTCTTCGTGCATGCAGAATCCTGCAGTTACTTTCTATGTCTAAAATTTATCGCTAAAACTAAAGTTCTTTTGATGGATTCAAGAATCTAGCGACATCCGGTATGGTCTTAAAATCCCAAAAAAGTAAAAACACCGGTTTTGAAAAAAGTGTCAGTTACTTTCTTTTACCATAGGGCAGCCGGAATATGCAAAGGTCTGCAATACCGATAAGATTGCGGTGATATATTGGCATTTGTATTGGCCATGATTTTTAGTGGAGTGAAGGTGGTTGCAAAAATGCTATTTTCATCATCCTCTGCATCGACGTAAGCGCGGTGACTTCGGGTGGCCCACGCACCGCTTCCTGTTCCCGAACTTGTGCCGAGGCGAGGCGATGCCGTTCCGATGCTGATAAGTGTGCGTTACATTATGGAGTTTCATACAAAGAATACTGAACGGCTCGAGTTGAGGCGGTGTCGATACGGTGCCGGGTGGATATGTGTGCGTTAAGCTTTAGGCTAAACTGATAAAAAAAAATAAGTTGAAATAGTTGGGTGTAGTTTAATTTCGTCACTCGGTTAGTTTGTTCAGAGTCGAGGATGGAACTTTGAATAAGAGGGGAAGATTGAGGGGGACAGGGGATGTTATTTGGGTTTTTGGGTGCAGCAGTCTGGGTAGTTTCAGGAGGTATTGCAGTTTATGGATTCTGAGGAGTGATTTTATTCTATTAATAAGGAAATTTAAGGAATACAAAAGTTTGTTAATTTATAAAACTTACGGAGGTTGTTTGATGGGAGCGTTTTTAATGCGGGAGTATGACTCTATTAATTTCTTCAATTCTGTTTCGCAAATGATCACAGTGCATATTTTGTTTAGTTCTTCCAACATTTCCTTACGACGTCTTTTAATTGTTATGTTTTTATAGTAAATGTCTTCTTTGTCATATAGGCAAGGATATTTACCGATAATTTGGATAAAAGTTTGATTAAACATTTTCTATTAGGAGGTATGTACATACCTACTAATATGTACATACATACTTCACAAAACAATTTTATTTGAATTAAAGTATAAGGCAGAAAAAGGGAAAAGTTTTCGAATGCTGGGATTCTGATAACTTAAAATTTGGATTACTCTTAATAAAAAATATATGTAAGCATTTTTGGAAAAATGTAAAGAAACATTAAGTGGTTATAAAGTACGTAACAAAAACTTTTTTTACAAAAATATCTCGATATAAAGTACTGGCTGTTAAAAACAAATGCTAGTGTCCGCTAGTATGTCTAAAATCTGTCACCCTAAGCTGTCAACTGAAATATAAAAATTAGGTAAAGAATATAAATTATCCAAAATGCAGGACGATAAACGGAGCCGGAGAGAAAATATTGTGCGAATTTACCTAGAGAATCCTGGTTCGTCATTTGCGTCGATAGGAAAAATTGTAAAAGCGAGTCGTGCTCGAAATGTGATCAACCGATACACAAACGAATATAGAATCGATGACAAAGCCCGGAGTGGAAGGCCGAAGGGTCCTTCAAACAAAAAATTAGAACAGAGAACAGTGACCGCCTTTAAGCAAAACTGTAAGTTATCGGTGCGAGATGTTGCAAAAAAACTTAAAACTAGCAGTTCTATGGTTCAAAGAGCTAAGGTGCGGCAGCATTTGAAGACCTACAAAAAAGTTAAGGCCCCCAAACAATCAATAAAACAGTACAATACTTCACTAACTCGATCGCGACGGCTTTACAAACTTCTCTGTAATCTGAGTGGAACATGCATTCTTATGGACGATGAAACATATGTAAAAAAAGATTTTTCGACTCTGCCAGGAGATCAGTTCTATACTACAGCGAATAAGGAGAATATAAGTGATAAGGATAAGCGCATTTACATGGAAAAGTTTGGCGAAAAGTATTTGATCTGGCAGGCAATATGTTCTTGTGGAAGACGCACCAGGTCGTTCATTACAAAAGGGACCATAAACGCAGATATTTATGTCCAAAAATGTTTAAAAGGTTTGCTGTTACCATTTATAAGACAACACCAAGGAAATGTGTTGTTTTGGCCTGATTTGGCTACTGCACATTACGCAAGGGCTACGCAAGAATATCTAGCCTCGAACAACATACAATGTGTACCTAAGGATATGAACCCTCCTAATTGTCCCCAGCTACGACCGATTGAGCGGTATTGGGCTTTAGTAAAAGCGGAGTTAAGAAAAACATCTGACCCAGCAGTATCAGAGGAAGATTTTAAAAAGAAATGGCAAAAACACTCTAAAAAAGTCAACCAAACCACTTTGCAAAATTTAATGGCAGGCTTGAAGAGAAAGATCCGCTGCTTCAGCCGCCAAACTAAAAAAACAATAATTTAATGTTGATTCTTGTTAAAAAGCATAATTATACTATATAATGGAAGTAAAATATTCAAGCTTATATATTGCGGTTTTCATAGATATCTTAAATATAATATGTAAAAAAACTTTTCGGTACATGTCTTACCTGTGACACAGACTGGTTAGGCACGCAATCCAGGCATTAAATGCTATTTACACATTTTGCGCTACACAATAATACATTTTTACTACTGTAAATTTCACATGAATTGTCATGGAATATTACTTTATGTTTTTGGGCTGTTAGTGTTGAGAAAGATTAAATTAGTGGAGAGTTCAGGAACATATAGGTTTTTAAAAAAAAAATTAATTCATTATTTTTAATCTTTAATGAAACATTACCCTGTCCATTACATATTAACTTTTCATTGGATTCTTCGGAGTTACAACTCCAATCTCTAAGGTTCGTGGATATTTCTGCAAATGATTCCTTAAAATCTCTGTAGAGATCCAACGCTTCTTGTGTCGATTGCGAACCAGTGATGAGATTGTCCACATAAATATCATTTGCTTTCTCTTTTATTTGCTGGTTGTCTGATTTCGACAGATTATGTTTAATGGTCGCGTTGAGCAGGAACGGACTTGAGATGATACCGAATGGAACTCTACAGAATCTAAGATAAACAAGGTTTTCTGTAGACACAGGTCTTGATGTATTTTTTACCCATAAAAACCGTGTGACTTCACGATCTCTTTCATGTAAACCAATCTGCAAAAAGGCTTTTTCTAGATCAGCTGATAACCCAACATGCCCGTAAGGTCTTCGAGCATTAAAGGTCCGCAGTACAAGCATTGATTCAAGCTTTTATTATCATTGCATTTGGAACTTGCATCGTATACGATCCTAATAGGTTTTCCTACTTGTTTTACTCCATGATGTGGTAAATAATATATAACCTTATTTGGTGGTAACGAATCTGGTACAACTTCTATAACACCCTTATCCAATTGTTCTTTCAGGGTTTGGTTGTATGTTTTTATCAATACGCTTTAATAAGTTTGTCAAACGACCAAACGCTAATCCGAAGTTATTTGGTAAATCTGGAGGATATTCTTTCCATGGCCAGCTTACCGTATATCATTACCTTACCGTTATACCTTACCGTTTATATTTTTCGTAGTTTCATTGAAGTTTTTGATGGCTTGTTCATCTCTATTAGCCTTAGGTGAATCTGTTATTCCAATGGATTCTAATTCCCAGAGCCTTTTAATATCGCCGTTATCTAAAGATTGATCTGGTTGACTTAACCCGACTTCATTGCACGTTTGCATATAAATTACCACAGATAGTTCGTTAACATATTCCGACTCAATGTGACCGCTTAATATCCAATCAAATGAATAAGTTTTCATCTAATTTTGCCTTTTCCTATAAGTATATCTACTTGGTCATTCAATGATCCATCATCAGCTAAAACATTAGAATTTTGTAAATTGTCAAGTTTTTATACGGTATTCCTCCATGTGAAATAAATTTAACACAGTTAGCCTGAATAATAATTATATCATCAGTCCGTGATTGCATTTGTATCTTAACTATAGGACTTTTTATTTATTGTGGTTTATCTGCGCCAAAGGTAAAAATTGTTAATATACTTTCTTCTTCAATAGGTAACTTTAACTCCTTGGCAATCTTATGAGTTATATAAGACCTCTGTGATCCAGTATCTAATAATGCTCGACAACCCATCTGATTATCTGCATTTCCTACCCTACTAGCTTTTATTACAGCAGTTTGAAATACTGTTGGTCTTCTTTCATTAGTCACTGAGGTTTGTTCCAATGTTATTGAGGAATTTTGATTTTCTGAACCTTGTATAAATTTGTTTGTTGCAGTGTTAACATTTCCTAATTTTAATACATGACTTGATGTTATGACCTTCCTGTAAACAACCATAGCAGCGGTTTTTAAGTTGAGATTTCCTTTCTTTAACCGTTTTGAATTTGTCACACTCATTATTTTAGTGAGTTCCTTTACAGAAAATGCAAGCAAATTTCCTAAATCTCTTCGGAGGAGTTCTATTAAATTCCCTTTTTCTCTCTTCATTTTCATCTTTTCTTTCTTCATATCTCCTTTTACGCGGATATTTATTCTGCCTATGAATTTCAAGGTTATCTTTAATCTTAAACTTGTCTCCTCTTACAATCTTTTCATTTCTATACTTTTTTCGCTTAACATCAACGTGTAATGCATCAACTGTACTGCTTTCTACATCTGTGACATAATCCTTTTTTGCGATTCTTTCAGTGTCTTCCCTAGCTGTTATTCTTTTTCCCAGATGACTCCTTAGTTCTTGTATAGAGTCCGTGTCAGCCTTGACTTTGATCTCGTAAATCAAATCCGATGGAATTAAAAAACGAAGATGATTATGATTGATGTCTTCTTCTAATATTCTAAGATGTCGTTCTATTTCATTGAAAGTCTGCCTGCATTGTGAGGCATTATTTTTAGCAGTATTTATTTTGTACAGAGTGGAATAATGAGCATCAATGAGGTAAGATGTTTTCTCGTACCGCTCCTTAAGAGTCTGAATTCTTATTGGTTGTTTCCAATCCATCAATCGCCCTCTTAGCATCACCTTTTACCGATGCTTTTAAGTATGATAACTTATCAACGTCAGATAAACTTTTTGTATCGATGGTCGAAGTGAACTGGTCCCAGAACTGGTGCCAGTTTAAAATGTTTCCATCATATTCTGGTAAATTTAATTTAGGAAGCCTACCTGTCATATTGGTAGACTGAAAAACATTTTCATTTCTATTATATTTCAAATATTATTTATTTTGACATTTAATTCTGCTAATGCTTCTTCAGCTTGTAACTGTGTAACGCTCATTTGTGATATATCATCAGATGCTGGAGTGGTAGCCAAACGAAAGTATTCATTTTAATCTTGACCGAATCTTCTAACGGTACTCTCAAGCTTGCTTTGTGCAACTTGTGCTTGTAAAACGGTTTCCTCAGATATATCACTTGGGATAAAGCCTAAGCCTAATTTAATTTTTTCATGAATGAGCACAAGTCTATTCATTAAAACTTCGTCCATTGTGTTCTAATCCTATAATTCGCATATAAATATACTTGTCAAACTCTATTAATTGTTCAACCTTAAACACAGCTAGTAAGTTTTTAAACTGCATGTGAAACACTCGATATATTTCACAAACAATTCAAACACCTACTTATTAATCATATACTTTTAATATATTAAATTTAAATCGTATTATTTTTTTAGTAAATTAATTAATAACTCACGAAAAACATTTTTATTTTCATATTCAATTCATAGTTAACTCGCTCAACTTTTTATACTAGCAGCTTTAAATTTACTCTCTATCAACCTTAACATAAGAAGGGTAAATCAAGCAAATAAGTCATGTTTGTAACCTGTGTAGTAGTGATACTAGTGACTACTAGATACTACACTCCAACTACAAAACTAACTCGTTGGTTTTAAATATAGTAATTTGAAATAAACAAATGTAAATTCTTAGTAAATATCTTGTTCTATTTTTTGTTTTGTATCAACAATTACTCTGTGTAAATAATTTAATATTTGTTAGAATAATTTCTTTTACTCCGATATCTCGTCACCACAAAATAATATTTTTATCCTAAGTACCTACATATTGAAATGTAATATATAAGTCCCATTTTGTAAAATACAAAATTTAATCCAAATCGATACAGCCGTTTCCGAGATACACAAAATAAACTTATAAATAAACAAGAAATGCTTTTTAAAGTTATAAGATATACGCAAAATCACTTCTGTTTCTTCGTGTGACATTCATCTGCGAGCCAAGTAATAGTTTCATGTATTGTAATAACACCAGTTAATCTGCCTAGATATCCTCCTGCACCATGAGCATGGACTGTGTCCCCTTTCCACTCAAAGACATAGGTATTTAAGCAAACAAAGACACATGTAGCAGATATATAGATATAATTTTCTTTTATATGCCCTGTTGATATATGTAGTTATCTTTCGAAATTTTGGGTATGACACTTTAATAGGCTTTCAAAGTAAAAATCTAGTACTTTACGATATTCGGTATAACAATGATTACTTACTTCATGTAAAAATTCCTAAAAATGTTAGGTATCACAGCAGAATGAAAGTTACTTCAAGTAAATTGTTACGCAAAACGGAAAGAGTTACGTTTATAATACTATATATATACTACATAATACCAACTAATTTTGAGGAAATGCAGTGTTTTATTTACCGAGTGATGTACATACATACCCACTTAGGATTTCACAGGATGGCCAATAATCTTTAGAATTTAGGTAAAACATTAAGTGTAAATATAAATCGCTTCAACTTTTATACCTATATTTTTTTATAGTAATTCTGAAAATGATTCGTCACTGCTTTAAATACAGAAACTTTCTACGTCTTTGAAATAAAGCGCGTGCTCCCATCACTTTAATACGTGAAAATCTTAGGTAAATAAATAGTACTTTAGAAGCACGAAAGAAGATAAATACGACTTATTGATTATTTGTTGGCGTAAATCTAGTCTCGTCCGGGATATATAAAAGTTAAAGTCAGTCCGTGGTGGATAGGTGCCTGTCTGCCGTAAATGTTTTCTCCTAGAACAGTGCATACGGATTCCTCATAATCATATATATTATTTCTAAAAGGTATTTTTTTGAAGACGCTCAAGATCTCCGTTATTTCTTTCCCAAAATTA
Source organism: Tortricodes alternella (assembly GCA_947859335.1). NCBI lineage: Eukaryota > Metazoa > Arthropoda > Insecta > Lepidoptera > Tortricidae > Tortricodes > Tortricodes alternella. The sequence goes on along the minus strand of OX401975.1, from coordinate 7,571,534 downwards.
ATAATTTAAACGTCATTTTAAAGCTTAGCTCCGATTCGTCTTAAAAATAAAAAAATAGATTAAAATTAACGTTTTCGTTAAGAAATAAATAAAAAACCCACGCGATTTGCATGCGCCATCTATTGACTGTCTGTTTAACTACGGTGTGATGGCCACAGACTACTTAGAAGATACTACGTATGTGATGATACTGACAAGTGTCAACAGATGGCGCTGCGCGTCGGGTAGGCTAGGTACTGACCTACATTATTTGATATGATCTAATGACGATCAATATATTGTACAATCAGTGATTTTGCACGGTTGTATTTATTGGTCGTTAATGGATGATATCGGCCGTCGATATAGTCTACTCAGCATCCCCGCGAGCGGTTCGCGACCGGCGCGCGATCGGCGCATTCGTCAGATGTGGACGCCCCATAACAGTATCAATTCCCATATCTATATCTATTTTATTAACTATCTACTTTTTGAATCTGTCATGCATATCTTATACCTTTAAACGAGCAATTCTTATTAATATATATATCTTTATATATATAATTCTTCTGTGAGTGTGTATGTCACTGAACTTCTCTCAAACGACTGGACCGATTTTGATGAAATTTTTTGTGTGTGTTCAAGGGGATCTGGGAATGGTTTAGATTCACAATTTTGTCCGCTGGACAATGTTTTTTTAATTAATTTTTAATTTATTAGTAGTTGTTGATTTTGGAATGTTTTACACGGCGCTACCATCGCAGTGTCAAATTTTAAATAATATTCGAATTTTAATTTTAGTCTGTCCCGACAGTTAGCGCTGCGATCAAATTAAAAAAAAGTTTTGTTATCATTGTGTTATTGTAGACCATGTGCTGGATCAAATATTAAATTAAAAGGTACTGAGTGTTTTGAGAAGAGTTTTGAAGTGTGCCTAAAAAACTATACATTTTGCGAATTTAGTGCAGAATCGAAGTGAGTATATTTCTTATAATTTTTTTTATCAAATTTACACGTGCGTTAGTTAATAACTAACCTAACCTACAAATTTATTTGTGTACTATCGGCGTCATTAAAGATGCCTACCGTTGATTGATCGGAAAACCTGTTATCAATTAAGGAAGGAACAAAAATAAGTACGAAATCGCTTTTTGTATAGATGTTATAAAATCTCCGAGTTGTCTTACTTTCTGTTGAGCCGTGATCTCAAAGGATATATTATAGGAATGGATATAGGATAATAGTCTGTGAGTGACTGGGGACATAGTACAGACGACGCATGTGCCAGCAAAATATTATATTCGTTGCACTTCTTCCAAGTTATACAAGACCTTAAATGTATTCTGACTATTAATGTTCTGTGATAAATCGAATTCAGGCATGTTCATGACCGTTGTCCATTGCAGGCACTATGGGAATTTTCCATTGACGTATTATCTCTTTTTATCTTTATATATATAATTCTTCTGTGAGTGTGTATGTCACTGAACTTCTCTCAAACGACTGGACCGATTTTGATGAAATTTTTTGTGTGTGTTCAAGGGGATCTGGGAATGGTTTAGATTCACAATTTTGTCCGCTGGACAATGTTTTTTTAATTAATTTTTAATTTATTAGTAGTTGTTGATTTTGGAATGTTTTACACGGCGCTACCATCGCAGTGTCAAATTTTAAATAATATTCGAATTTTAATTTTAGTCTGTCCCGACAGTTAGCGCTGCGATCAAATTAAAAAAAAGTTTTGTTATCATTGTGTTATTGTAGACCATGTGCTGGATCAAATATTAAATTAAAAGGTACTGAGTGTTTTGAGAAGAGTTTTGAAGTGTGCCTAAAAAACTATACATTTTGCGAATTTAGTGCAGAATCGAAGTGAGTATATCTTTATATATATAAATCTACTGTACGTGTGTATGTCACTGAAATCCTCCTAAACGGCTGGACCGATTTGAATGATTTTTTTTGTATGCGTTTCGGTGGCGCCCTGGATGGTTTACATTCACAAATCGGCCCGGCAGATGGCGCTGCAGGACAACACGTCTGACGGGTCCGCTAGTATATATATATATATATATATATATATATATATATATATAATCTGAATCACGGAAACGGCTCCAACGATTTTCATGAAATTTAGTATGTAGGGGGTTTTGGGGGCGATAAATCGATAAAGCTAGGTTTCATTTTAAGAAAACGTTGTTTTATCCGTGTTTTCCGGTAATGAAAAACTGCTACAATATCATTTGAATACGAAGGTTAATTTAAGTTGTAATAGCTCGGTTGCGAAGTCGACCGGTTCCGAAGTCAGAAGACCCCGGTTCGAGTCCAGGTGGTGGTGGATTATATTTTTCCTTTTTTTTTCAAGTTTTTTCTTTTGTGAGGAAAACTATCTTTATCCACGCATAATTTTTTCCAAAAAAAAAACACGTTTTACCAAGACAAATGCCGAGCAAGGCTCGGTCATCCAGGTACTGTTGTATATATAGGCAATGTCTTAGTACAATTATCTCTCAAAAATAAAATATCTTTTACTAATAATACTTGCATTTACTTATTCTCACTTTATAATATTGTTATTATTACTATCCGGTGTTTGATAACGTGCGACAATTCGCACGGGTCAGCTAGTAGATTTCTTAAAACATATCACATATTCGTACACACTAACCTAATTTCACAATAAAATACTGTATTTTACCTGATTTATCTGGTATACTTTCTTGGCAAACTGTTCGCGTCCAAAATGGCAGCCTAACAAAGGAAAAAGGAACAAGAAGCGAACGTGACGTCATGTCAACGCCACTTTGAAGCAGTGGAAAAAATAGTATACTATTACTTAAACATCCTGTTGATAACTATCTTTTAATTACAGAATAATTTTAAATTCTTAGTATAAAACCTAATCTTTTCTTATAATTAAACTTACAATTATACTGATATAAAACAAAATGAATATAACCATATATTCCCACATAAACGATTTGGTTATTTCGTGGCTTAGCATATTTCTTACTAGTAGCACCATTTATGTCCGTCTGACTGACAACTTGATATTTCCAGTGATTGTGATATTTCATCAATTTTTGTAAATTTTCTTATTGTCTTTTCTTCTATATTTTTTAGAAAAATACAAGCTCATTGAAGGTGAAGGAAGTCTTGTGAACTAACTCATATTCTTTAAGTTAATTCATAGTTTAAAGGATATAATAATTTACTGGGAGTAAATTATTGAGATAATTTTATTAGCTTTTCCTTTACAGATAAATTCTCTTATATATCTTATATCCTTTTCTCTGTTCAGAGAGCTCTTTAGGTGTTTTTACTTCAGGATTCTTATCCCAGCACCTCCACCATGTCGCAACATGCCTATATTTAAGTTAAGTGGGGCTATATAATAGGCATGGCGATTATATTATTTATTATGTGTGTCACTTACCTGTGGACATTATTGTGGTCTCTGTATGCTTACTTCCCTCACACCTTCCACCGTTAATTCCATCTATGTTTGTTCTGCTTTGCTTTGTATGTAGGAGTCGTCCACCTCCTGTGAAAGTTAAAGTACCGTGACACCTATACTCTCAGTGTCCCTAGCATCCTGAGTCTCCACAGTGATAGTAGGGGGGATATCGTCTCTCATCTAGTAGATAGATATATTTTATTATTAGTACTGTACTTAACACTTTACCTCGTGGTGTACTTGAAGGGGGTGTTTTTGTCCGACCCATGCTATTGTGGCCGCCGCCCGAAGACGGTACAACCACCTGTTAATCGGGACACTCTTATAGCCCGTTAGATCGGGACATGACCCTAAGCCCAAGCTTAGATCACTCCCTAACAGTCGACTAATAGTTACCAGAACACTCTTACCGTCCAGGTCTGCTGGATCCCAGGCATTACTTGCCCAGGCCTCGGTTCTTCACCGTGGTCCCACGAACCAGGATGCTAACCTACCTATATCTTCACTTAGAAGAGACGACCTCCCTCCGTGTCTATACGATTCATAATACACTCACACAGTAATGCTCAGAGATAGTTATTAAGGATACTCAGAATACTTAGCTTTCGTTGTCCCGTAGTCCCGGGATCCTTCACACTGGACACCGGACACCGGACACGAGACACTTCATAGCTCAAGTTCGGACGCTCATACTGAATTTTGACAGTGACAGCTAATAAGTACTCACCCTAGATATGACTTTGTTGATGTTGCCAGTATTAAATATTGTTCATTCGACTACTGGCACTTTCCTTCGCGCTTGTCGCGACACATGTCATAATAAAGGGATGTTACGGATGACATACCACTTAGTGTCACTTTATTGTGACTAAGTTCTATGGAGGGTCCCAATATGACTGGTTCCTAGTGCAGATAGTGCTAACAAATTTCTGCAAATCGATATCGATAATTTCTGAATGATTGATACACATCAATCCATTCCGTAAGCATGAATCACGTGATAAAATGAAAAAGCAGCCATAGAAAGTAAATTATTAACTGAACACCAATTGCGATGTATCTCGCCTGTACTCCTTATACAAGAGATAACCTAAGATGGTTTAACCTAAGCGTGTGCTTGTGGTTTTATTGTAATTTTAGTAAAATATTAAATAATTAATTACAATAAAACCTGTCTTTGGTAGTAAAACACAATTTTGGACATCAATATTTTTATTAAATTATACAATACCAATGTTCCAACAGCTTTGATCCCATAATTTAACAAATGTTTTAACTCGAATGACCAATAAAATGATTCTAATCAAATTCATGCATAAAAGATTAATGGATGGCGTCAGGTAAAATACTTTATTTTTATTTTAAAGCGCAACACAGCAATCCTTTCTAGGAGTGCTTGGAACATAGCTTATACTATTTGATTCGGAACCAATAACTTCTTTGCACGGCGTCCATTTGAGTACATCTCAAATGATTTCCCGCTGGAAAATTAAAAATATTATTAAATTTATGTAAAAAAACTCATGTGTGCCCGCGGCTCAGTGCACGTCAGTCGAATTTTAATTCAAATTTCGGACGCCTTTGGTTTTCGTTTTGCTAAAGAAGACCTCACTTGTGCCTAGCGTCGTTAATCAGCGCGTTAATTATATATATTTTATCGTTCATGATTTTAAATAACTGCGTTAGTCGTAGATGTCACCCCAGCATTAAGAATTGATTTGCAACAAAATATTTCATAGTATAAGTACTTCTTAATGCTTAAGCTTTAAAATTTTGATTTATGTTGAATGATATAGAATATGAGTCGTCATTCAGTCAGTCACTGAAGTATTTTATGAAGTAAAATATTGATATTCTATAGTTTTTAATAATTCATTATTGCACTTCACACACTAAGCACTATGCACGTAGACGTAAAATATTTTTTTGGTTAAATTCTTCAGAAACTTCGGTTAAATGCAAAAACAATATAAGATTTCATAAATTTACAATATTACAGGTATTTCTGAACCGAAATTATGCTTAATATGGACTATTATGTCGTGAAAATGATAAGAATAGGTACTTACCGGTGAAAACTTCGCGTTCAACACAGTTTTTCTGTGTAATACGAATTGTACAGATAGAAGCAGCGTTGCCAACCGTACGGTAATTACCGTATTCATACGGCAATTTCATCAAATTTCATGCCTTGTACGGTAATCAATTACCTTACGACAAATGTACGGTATTTCAATAGCATTCGCCCCTTACTAGCAAATGAGTAAGTGCGAGAAGGACAAATAAAATAGTGTATGCTGACTGCGTTGGTCCGTTCCGTTCCGTTCGATGGAACTCACGGAACGGAGGTACGTTCAGTTTGATCGCAGAAACTTTTTTCTATTTTGTTCATCAAGGCTCAAGCTGTCAACGGCTCGGTCCGAATCATTCTGCGTGGATCGACACTTTCTTATCTTGATTGATATTATGTATCTGTGACCTGTGGAGACTGTGGAGTGTAGTGTGTCTGTCTGACTGTCTTGTCTGTGTCATGGTGTAATAAGAAAATAAGTATTCGTATTAGTAAGTCTTCTTGTATCATGGTATAATGGACGAAGTCTACGAAGATAACGAAGTAGTCACTGTAGTCAGTTTATTCGATGAGGACAGAGATGATGCATCAACATCAGCATCTACGCCAAGAAAAAGACGGGCTCTTCGAGTAGTTGATGAGGACAGTGATGATGCATCAACATCAGCGTCTACGCCAAAAAAAGACGGGCTCTCCGAGGTGGAGATTTATCCAAAACTGAAAAAATCAAACATCGCGAACAAAAATTTCGGTCAGAATGGATGAACGACGATAAATTCAAATTATGGCTTAGACCTATGAATGATCCATACAAAGCAAAGTGCACTTCGTGCCAAACTGATTTTAAATCGGAAATAACTATAATAAAAAGACATATGTGCGGGCAGAAACACAAAGAGAGATTGGCTAATGCCAATCCAAAAAGTAGGTCTATAATGGAAGGGTTTAAAATCAACCCCAATGAAAAAACCCTTGTGGAAGAAGCTGAAATAAAGCTGTCAGCATTCGCAGCGGCCCACAACATATCATTTTTAACCATGGATCACTTATCACTTTTAATGAAAGAGTGTTTTCCTGATTCTAATATCGCAAAACTACTTCACGTTAAAAGAACGAAGGCCAAGAATATAATAAAAAACGTGATCGGGGAAACTGAAAAAAGTGAAATTGTGGAAGAATTGAAAACGTGTTGTTTTCAATTCTTCAAGAATTGAAACTTTTTCCATATTAATGGACGAATCCACAGACATTGGTTGTGTTAAATCAGCTTGTATTGTTGTGCGCTATTATAGTAAAGAAGATGGCGGGATTGTCAGCCGATTTTATGAGCTGGCACAAGTTTTTTCAGCCAATGATGCTCAAGGCGCTGATGTAGGTGCGACAGGTGAAAGACTGTTCAATCTTGCCATAGACTGTTTCAAAAAACACAATATACCATTTGTAGCATTTGTAGCAAAATGCAAGTTTTGTGGAACGATATTAAGAAGTCACTACGGAGATTTAAAAACACATGCGCTTTCGAAAAAGCACCAACAAAATAGAAAGGTAAATTATAGCTTTGTCTTTGTTATTTATAACGGTTCGGAACTTGGTCAATTAATGAGGTTGCATTTAAATTTTTCTTATATATTTCATTATTTGTTTGTAGGTTATCACCAAACAACCTAAGCTGCCATTCAAAAAGGAGTCTACTGATAATAAAAAGAAAGATGAAGCCAGAGTTGCATTATTTACAGCAATGCATACAAGTACACGAACAGTTGATCATTTAGGAGAAGTTATTAACCATAGCCATGAAAAAGAAATAAATAAAATGCAGCTGCACCGAACTAAGTGCACGTATGTGATAAAAATTATTTTAGCATCTCATTTTACAGAACTTATAAAAAACAACATTAAAGATCAACCATACAGTTTATTAGATGAATCCACAGATATTGCTGTTCAAAAATACTTGGGTTTGGCTATAATTTATTACAGCACTACACATGAAAAAATAGTTTCAACTTATTTGGACCTTGCTGAATTCGACGCATGTAATGCTGAAGGTATTGTTTCTGCCATAAGGCGGACGCTTAAACATTTCGACTTGCGAATTGAAAACTTAATGGGTATTGGTACAGATAATGCTTTGGTGATGGTTGGCGTAAATGGGTGGATCAACTATTTTCTGTAGCGAATCAACTTTTTATTTAAAAATATATATATATTTTTTGTTTGTGGTAGCTATAAATATCGATAAATACCTCTTTCCACCTTATGATTATCTCCAGAGCATCGAACTTTTTTGCATTTAAATGGTATTTAAGCATAAGTTTGTGAAGTGACTATTGGAAAATGTCTTCTGGGTAACGGATAAGAGTTAACGGCTTTCATCAATAAAACAAAACGTATTTGAGAAAAACTATGTTTTAATTAATCTTATAGTTAAAAATAAAGCCAGCAAAATTAGCAAGAGTCGGAGAATCAGTCTTATTCTGATAATATTAACGTAAATTGTGTCTCCTGAGTCACTTGTGTAATAAATGAGATCGTATCTTTTTTATAATGCTGTTTCTACTCAAATTAGGAAATCAAATCAGCACGGGACCTAGAGACACCTACTTGCTAAACGTTATTTATGTTAATGATAGATTCTATATATTTTTTTAGAATTTTAAAAGTTTTTAATCGATCACAAACTTTGGGGACAAAATAGTCAGCCAAGAGACAAATATATCTGACTCAAGAGACACAATGACATGAAGACACTCTTAGTGACGTATGGTATGTTTGGTAACAATTTAAGTAAATGTGACAAACTATAATAAAAATCACTTTAATCTTAGAGATATGAGATCAATTAAAAATGACAAACAAAATAATTCGGCCTTAACATCCGTTAGACAACTAGTAATCAAATTAAGCTGTCATAAATATAGAACAGAAAAGAAACTTCTTTTAGGACAATAATGAAAATATAAATTTACTTTACGTTACGAATAAAATAAAAAATAGGTAAAACAAAAATATGAAAACATTAGAAATCACTATTTCGAAACTTTAATCTCGTGTTTGAAAATGTAATATTGTACGCCTCGTTTCGTAGTAGTGTCCGGTTTATCTAGAATTTGAACTATGTCTGTGTAGTCAACATCAGCTACATCGCTTTTATTTAAAGTAAACGTATTTTTGTTTTTAACATAGCGCAAAAACGTTACTCTAATATCACCATCCTCGTGCAAGTCATCAACTATACAAGCATATTTAAACATTTGGCCTTTCTTAGAACTTACATTAACTAATAAGAAGTCTCCAAGCCGCACTCCACAATTTTCTTTTTCGGTAGAATGTTGCGTTGAAGTACTCGGTTGCGAAACTGTAGCTTGCTCGTCATCAGAAGTTTCAGGATAAACGTTATTATACCAGTTTTTGTTGTGGGCTTGGGCCAGTTCCAACAATCCAATTTCTTTTAAAGGGGATTTCTGGCGAGAAGTGCTATAAGTGCTTAAATCCTGGTCGTCATCAGAGCTCATTAAAATGTCGCTGTATGATGCATTTACAGTATTAATATGTACCCCGAGCATTTTTTCATCTTTGTGGGCACTTTCCATACTAACTTCAGGCTCATTGATGTCTTTTTCGGTAGCCTCAGTTTCATTCTCTTTGCCTTCGACAATGTCTCCTCTACCATGTCTCTTCTGTTGTCTAGTTTTAGTAACAGATACAAGGGGCCGGTATTCTTTTGGTGAAAGACATTCACAAAAGCTTCTGCTGCAGAAAGAACTAAGGTTTCTGTCATTCAATTCTCCTCGAACGGTCGTAAATATTTGATGCACTTCTTTGGTGCCTAAAATAGGCTGAATTTTGGGTGGTATTTGCTTAACGAAAAGTAAAATGTCTTCAGATGAAATTACATACAGCTTTATTTTACTCACATCTTTAAGAGCATGGTAAAATTTATCAGTGCTTGAAATATCTTCACCTCTAGCCACCAGATCATCTGCCGATCTTTTAAGATAACCACCTATGCCATCTGCTGGCCATGGAGAATGACCAGGAAATTGCTTGAAACCCATAGTCAAATGTTGCGGTCGAGCTGAGATAAAAGTTTTGTTTTTGCCGATACTGACCGAAAGGGCCATCAGTAAAGAAGTGGATGGTTGTAATTTCGGGATGATTACTTCTGATATCCTTTATAACTGGGTCCAGATGTGCCCATATAGCTGCAGGTTGATGATTCGTGTTTGATGACACAGTGCAGTAAGATTCAACTTTTTTGTTGTTCTCAGGCTTCATATATACCACAACTGTGTGAAGAGATACTTGTTGCCTAGAAGCACCAAAATGGTGTGCTTGTATCTCCTCATTATGTTTGCAACTGTAGTTTTCACTAAAGTCTGCAACTACAACCACTTCTGTCTACTGCAAATTGTCAACAGCGTGCCTGAAACTTGTAAATTGAACCTTCATATTGTACGTGTTTTTTTAATACTTTCAGTTCTGCATTAAAAACTGTCATCAACTCTTTAACAGTGCCCTCTTTGGATTGTTTAACATTTTTAAATGCTTTTAACTTTTTTTTTGTCTTTCTCATATGAATCTTCTACTCTTCCCCACTCTTTCCACTGAATTTTATCGTTATTTTTGTCAACATTAGATTCGATATTTAGATCGCGACATTCATTACAAGTTCCATACATACAAGCTTGTATTTTTGTATTGCAAACTATTGCAGCAATCAACTGGTTGATGTCGTTAGTGTTAATAACGCCTTGATTTTTTAGGGATTTAGCCTTGTACGCTGGATTTGTGTGAGTTTTGCAAAGGCACATTTCGCGACCGCTCACAGATGGCTTGGGAATATAAAATGGCTTGTTTTGAGTAAAATAATAGTATGAGCACTTTGTTTTGGAATTCTCTGATTTAAAAGTTTTGTGTAAGTTCTTCATTGTATCCAGCAAAAATCTTTTCTGAACTTTTTCTCCATGCCTAGTCACAGTCTCTTTTTTTCCTGCTATCGCTCTCGAAACATCTTCTCTTAGAAAAAAAGTTTCAATTGCTTTCTTTAATTTCGTAGCAGATGGTCGTACTTTTAAACAATTTCTTAGTTGCCCTGTTAGCCCCAGCAATTCTTGAATCATTTCTTCCCTTCTACAGTCATCAATACCCTCGAATATATCCTTCAGAATCTTCTTATCTTTATGTTTCTTTGCGTTTTGATATTTTTCTTCTATTGCGCTAGAGTTTTTTGTAGGTACTTGTTTTCATCAGGATTGCTTTTTTCATTATTTTTAGTGTCGATTTTTTGTAAACGTTTCTTATATTTTTCGAACTTCTTTTTCAGTTGTTCATTTTCATTCTGCAATCTTAATTTTTTTTATAATTTCGATCTATCTCTTCTTTTTTTCTTCCTTCCTCCATTCTGTTTAGGGGCTACAGGGTTTTGAGAGGTGTCTATACCGGAAATATTTACTTCATTTTCGATCTCAGCTACATCTAGTGGCAGGTCATCATTAGGTAGCAGTATTGTAGGGGAGCTTGGAAGCGTGGTATCAAGAACAGTATTCAAGCTTTTCCTATTGCGCCTTAAATTTTGCTTCCTAAGTCTCCATATTACTCTTGCATTGTTCCTCTCTTTTGGTCTTTGACAAGTCTTTTTTGCTTGTAATAATTCACCCGTTTATTGCTTTTATACTTTTCATACTTTTCAGGATCAAGTTTCATTTTTGCTTTATAACGCCTCTGCCTTTCTGCTGCTGTAAGTGGCATGATTACTGAAACAAATACAAAAAAAAAACATACAGTTTTTGTAGGCTTTCTTTAAACATTACTTTTATTATTAAATAATTGAGAGTAATATTAACAATAAAAAAGTGATGAATTATTAGTAATATTCACGAAAAAACCTAGGTAAAAGTAGGTAATATGCGGCAGTTTAAGACACAAACAATAATACAATTCACAACTGAGCTAGCGCACTTAACATAATGCACTTAACATAAATATTAAGCTGAAACTTTCATGAAAGGTCAAAACAATCCTATCATCAAAGTTTCAGCTTAATTTTTATGTTAAGCGTTTATAAAATATAAAATTAAATCCAGAAATTCTCTTGGGTCACGATTTTTGTGACTCAGTGGAACCGTGAGCTAAGAGACGTTTAGACAATTTTAATTTTTCTTTACCATGAAACTATTTAAAAAGTACAAAAAACATGAATCGGAGGAATTTGAGAACTAAAAGACAAGCAATAAGTATTAAATTAGGTTGAAAAACTATAAACTTACCGAGCTTTTGATGTGACCCAGCAGACGCACAATAAACACACGTTGTCACTTCTCGAGTCACGGACGAAATGACCGAGTAATTTCAAACTCCCACTACTGGCGGACGCGATCATACGATTGACAGATCCCATTCCTATTGGCTTAGCCGTTGATAGGCTGTTGTACTCGCACTTAGCAGTATTTTGTATTGCGTGACTCAGCAGACAAGTGATTTGGCGCTGTCGCGGGGACAACAACTAGACTTGCAATTTTAAACCTAAATTCGACACCTACGCCCTCGTAAAATGAGTTTTAACAATAAGGTGAATATAAGTGATTGGATAAGTACAAAATAAAAATATACACCAAGGAAAAATTATTCAGATCAGTGATTAACAATAGGGCGATGAGCCTTGGGGACAGCAAAAGTTTGTATGACAGCCAAGGTTCTTCACCTGGGTCACGAAATTTTTCTCACAAGAAAATTTATTTTTTCTTAAAGTAAATAAATTTAAACGAACTATAAAAGATCTGATATTATGATCAAACCCTAAAAAAATCTAAACGGTAACAAATAGTTGTTTTTAAATTTACTGAAGTGACCAGGACAAGTTTTAACAGAAAATAGTTGATCCACCCAAATAATGGAATTTTTGCCCAATTTAAACAAGAAATACCGCACTTAGTTTTGGTACGTTGTTCATGCCACTCCTTGCAACTGGCTGTTTCTGCAGCAGCAAAGGAATTTCTTCCGCGAAATCTTGAATTTTTAATTAGAGAGACATATGATTGGTTTGCTCGCTCGTCTTCCAGACAAGTTATCTATAAAGAGCTATACAAAAGTATCAACGATGGACAGAAACCTCTTAAAATTGTTCAAGTCTGTCAGTTGCTGTAGATACAACCATTTTCTTTGTCGGAATCCTTAACGTATTCTTTAAAAGTTTGACACTTGCTTAAAGCACAGTGGGCGTATTTTGTGGTGTAACTCTAATCTCAGACAGTAGTGTCATCTTCGCGTTCAGGAACGGTTCCTTATTTTTTGGCTTTACAATAACTGTGGAAAGAACTCTAAGATCTACAAGCAGTTATCCGAATGGAACCTATAATAACTAATTTAAACTTATCTGCTAACTTATAACCTGCGAGTTCACTCTTAATTGGTCAAATTAATTCTACACTAACGGAGTTTTTACCGCTGTATTTGTTCTTTTTCAAAATGTAGATCCACACATATGTACTATTAGTTACTACTATATTAGGAACATATTTACTAAGAATCAAAAACTAATTACTTGAAATGATAATAAAACTTCCAAGTGTTACATTTAGTTATTTTTTTATGCATATAACTTTTCAGCTATATTATCACAGTAGAGTGCATTCTTCCTTCCAATAAAGTAACCTAGGTTCATAATATTGTTAAAAAACCATCACCATCAACCATTTAATAAAATTCTACGCTTCAAAATTCGTTTTCATTATTTTAATTAACATAGTACATTACTATCTTAATTTTTTTCACAGTTTGATATCAAAAATCCCCCCATGTAAATGACTTTTAAGATCTTATAAGTACCTATTAGACAATGAAGGAAGTGGGAATCTAGCCTTCTATAAATACATACAATGCCTTGCCCCCTGCTTAAAAATGGTGTGTGTACCATGAGCCGAACTTGTTATACAGGGTGTTTTTTTATTTTATTTTACAAGAATTTAAATGGTTATGAAGGGCATATTTTTTTAGCATATAGCTTTTAGTTTCATTAATATTTGTACAAAATTTGAAATTCGTCGCTTTCATAGTTTAGGAAAAATAAATAAAACAGTTTTGGGGTTAATCGGGTGTTTTTCACCCCCAGGGGGTAACGGAGGGATGGAACTTTGTGCAGGGTATTACCTCCTCAAAAGCCATCGTTTGATTATAGTTTCGACCCAAAAACGCTGGGGGCAATTTTTCTTAGGCTATCCTGCTATATCCTTTAAAAATATGGGAGGTCTATATTTCCCATCTATCGATCTGTATGAAATATGCCTTGAAACTGGAAAAATAATTCAAAAGGCCTCAGTTTATAGGAAAGAAAGAGTATATATATGTTCTTATGTACGAAAACGATAAATAAAGTCGGGAAAGCGACGTTTTCATGTTTAGAACAGCATGCTATACACCAACTCGCTACATTAAATCACCGCTTACACCTAATCAGAGCCAGTATTAAACAATATATTCATGTGAGAACGCATCACGAATGTGTCACAAAATGTATTATTGAAAGGTCAATGAGAAATAAACATTGTGTCATACAGGCGATGCTGCAGAGGTATTAATTTTATAAGTACATAATTTAAATGAAAATAATTTTTATTCTTATTAAAAAAATGTTTTTATTTGTCACCCCTTATGACCAAATAAATACTGTTGGCTTTCAAAATTCAGCCCACTTCCTTGGCCCTCTTATTCCGTATTTTTTTTTACAATAATTGCAATTTGGCAACCTCATATCATAGGTAGTGGCTCTGATAAACGGGAGTGACATACAGGCTGATAATTGTCACCATATGGGTTCCTTTCCATCCTTTAGATACGAGCTGGTCGAGTATTTGGAGAAAACGAACTGCCAAGCAGCTTAAGCAAACAACAATCGATTAACGAGGTCTGTGCCCCACTAACGAGTAGTGCTTGAACTCTATAATTAGCGAGAGAAATGTCGAGAAACAACCGGTTATCTAAAGAGTTAGATAGAAACTATCACTGGGGGCCTAGCACGACATGCCCGCGAGTCGTTTGTCGCTCAGTGCGTCCCTTACATATTCGACTAGTTTGACAGAGACGCACTGAGCGACAAACGACTCGCGGGCATGTCGTGCTAGACGTACTGGTGACAACGTTGGGCTACGCGTATCACCACTGATTCGTTTTTTTGCCCAATAGGATTACAAGCGGCACAATCACGTACTTCAACAGTCAGTCAAGACTTGGGTTTCCTTAAACTATTTTTATTGAGATCTGATGTATCTAGGCAAAGTAAAATTTTTTAATTAGGCTTTTCTACTTTTACAACCCTATTTATACAAGCACTGTTATCAATCTCATCAACTTTGGCAATAGCGCCTCTTTCAACTAGTCTTTCCAACTCTCCTCTTAAAGGCTCATGTAGGCAAGCTGTAAGGATTATTTGATGCCGGATGACAGATCTGTTCATGATTCACAGTAAGTATTGTAAATTGTTTTGGAGACTTACCATGGCCTTGGAAAATATCCACATAGTTTTTTATAAAGTTTTCTTATTCAGAGTTTTCTTTAGCTTTAACATTATGAACTCGCTTAGCGAGATTCAAAGCAATGCAAGCTGGTAAACCTAAAAACA
Organism: Tortricodes alternella; assembly: GCA_947859335.1. Taxonomy (NCBI): domain Eukaryota; kingdom Metazoa; phylum Arthropoda; class Insecta; order Lepidoptera; family Tortricidae; genus Tortricodes; species Tortricodes alternella. The sequence continues at coordinate 7,556,408 of OX401975.1, read as the reverse complement.
TGGAATTACAGTCCACCACCATAAAGTCTTCATAGCATTCTCGATCTTTATATTTGCACTGGAGATAAAAAAATCCTATTGGTTTTATTTTTGATCCTTGAATTGCTTCCAGATTCTTCTTAGTGGGTCTTAATTCCAATCGAGTATTGAGTTTTTTAAGGAGTTTCTGGGGCATTATACTCACATCGGCTGTTTTTTTTTTGCCTTCTATATAAATTTCTTCAGTCCATTCGCTTTTATTTTTACTATACACTCCACCACAGAACACAAGATCAGCGGAGTCTAAGTCTTGTTGAGCATGTCCAATATTCATCACTCGACAGCTTACAGCAAGGTGATTTAATTTGCCACATCTGCTACACTTTTTCCCATAGGCCGGGCATTGTCTCTTTCCATGTATAGTTTGGCATCTTCTGCAGCTGAAAGTTCTCTCCTTTGGTTTTTTCACTGCATTAATTTCAATTATTGGATTAATTTCTTGCACTTGTTTCCTAGTCTGCTCTGCTATTTGACAGCAGTTTGCCGCTTTTTCTAATGATAATTTGTCAAATTTTAACAAGTTCTCTTGCAAACTTTTCTCATAAACTCCATGCACAATTTTATGTCTCAATATTTGATCTTCCAGATTCTCATTATCGTTTATTAGCTTATAATTGCACGATACGATTAACTGTTTACAGTCAGTAAAAAAATTCTCGAAGATTTCCGTTTGGTTTTGTTTACTTGAAGCGTTTAAATACCTCGTTCACCCGCGGGCTGACATATTTGCTTATGGCGTCCATCGCCGAGTCATATTTTATCTCTTATTCTTCGGACAACGGCAACGAAGTTGTTATGATACGCGCCGCATCCAGTCCCAACATATTCCGTAGCAGCGACAATTTGACTTTGTCAAAGTTAGAAACTATTACTGGTGATAACGTTGTGTTACGCGTATCACCATTGATTAGTTTTTTTGCCTACTAGCATTACAAGCGGCACATCCACGTGTAATAATACCGCACTTCTTACAATTAAAGCAGATCGGACCGGGAATACTGGGACAAGCACGATATTGATGGCCAACACTATTACACTTGTTTGCCTATTCCCGGCTTTCAATTTATTAAGGCCCAGCTGCAGACCTTTGAGTCAGACTGTTACGACTTAGATTGGATATGTAATAATTATCTACGATTTTTCCTAGGTTCTTCTGAGGTGTCTGTTTCATCCTTGTCTATGATTAGAAAAATAAAATGTTTCTCTTTGGCAATGGCTGCACTCGAGACGGCTGTGTTTTATTTATATTAATTATATAAAAATATAATCCTTCATCCCAGAAGCCCAAACCCACAATAGAACATGGTGTCAATATGGGGGAACAACAAGATAAGGTAACAAAAAGCATATTCCTGGCAGGCGCGATCAAACCTTTGTCCCTAGGTGATAATGGCGGTGGGAAAAAATTTGCCGATTCAGAAAAGTGGAAACGTTGCATGCAAAAACTTGAGAATTTATTTCGAAGCAAATGATCTGGACAATGCATCTGAATATAGACAAATCGCAATTTTGTTACATTGTATAGGCGATGAGGGATTAGAAGTATACAATGCATTCAATGTCGACAAGTCAAAAGAAATGTTGGTATCCATCTTGAAGAAACTTTACTCCAAATTTAATGCTTCCGTAAATATAACGGTGGAAAGATATAACTTCTTTACCAGAAACCAAACAAGTAATGAAACTTTAGATGAATGTCACATGCTTAAATAACCTATCCGCAAGTTGTAACTTCGACACTAAAGGAATCATTAGTCAGAGATATGTTCATTATTGGGATTAAAAATATTCAAATTAAATTTAAGGTACATTCAGTCAAAGTCTAAACATCTTAGATCCTACTTTGTAAAAAGTAAGGAAGGAGCTGTGTACAGAAGAAATACACAACACATAAAGTTATTTAAGTCATGTCAGTCAAAATACCTAACGACATTAACAATCGTAGTCACAGTCACAGTCAAACAAATATTTATAGACTCTTAAGGCCGATTTTTCAATCATCAGATAAGTCGTCGAATAGTTATCTAGCAAATAAATTTATCTCGCTGTTTATCTAGCGGATAAAACAGTTTCAATATTTCATCCTTCTTTATTCGACGGAGTTAACTTCACTTGTATCATGAGCAAGCGAGATACACATATGCAACGCTTAACGTGTTAGAAAAAACCAGAAAGATAGTGACAGTTTGTCATTTTAACGTTAAACAAAGCTAACCTATCTTTACTGTTCAGGCGTGTTTATTTTATTAGGTATTGCATTTGCTCTTTGTTTGTTTAATATTTGTGAAAAATGGCTCAAATTAAGAAACGCGAACGTGCTTCAAACGTTGAAAGGTCGGAAGTCCGATTATTGACTGATTTGGTCACCAAACATGGGTCAGTAATAGAAAATAAAAAACGGACGCTGTGACTAACAAGGACAAAGAAACTGTGTGGAGCGCAATTGCCTCCACATTTAATGCTGCGTCGAGAGGTAGTGCAGTGAGAACGCCAAAAGCATTAAAATTAAAATACGAGACCCTTAAAAAAGGAACGAAGAAGAAAATGACTCTTCACAGACAGGAGCTGTATAAAACGGGTGGTGGTCCTTCTGCTGCACTGGAATTTGATGATGTGCAAGAGAAGATGCTGGCGATATGCTCCAACATAACTGGGATGGATGCAAGAAATGATTGCGATAATATAACAGGTACGATCTGAATTGGGTATTTAAACCTACCTGAATAAGTAGGAATACAGTCATACTTGAATTTAGCCAACTCTGTTTTATATTCCAGATATTGTAGTTCAAGAATTAAAAGTGCCTAAAATAATCACAGAGATTGTAGAGAAAATCTGTGAAATATTAATAGAAAAAGTGAAACAAGAAACCGGTGGTGGTATGTTTTTGTTATTTTATAATATATTTTTTACTATAATGCAACCTAACAATTTATTATTTATATTTCAGACATAAGTGTAAATGAAGGCTAGCATGATTTCAGCGGGAATGGCCATGAAGAGAAAAGAAATGAATTTAAAAAGGCAAAAAATATTGGGTTGGCACAAAAGTAATGAGAGACTCTACAAAACTCTATACATTTCCTTTCTTAAGTTAATCGTTTTCGATAATATTCTTGTTTCATAAATTATTAAAACCCAATTTTTTTATGCTGGATGGAAGCTGGATGTATATGTTATGTAATGTTCCTTATTTAAAGGCAAATGGAGCAATTGGATACCAAGCGCACTAAGGTCGAAGATATTCCAATCGTTGAAAGCCACTAAAAGCAGTGTGACTGCAAAATTGGATAAATTAAGTGAAGCATTTTTGGAGTTGCTGCACTAGAGCTGGTGCAGCAACTCCAAAAATAAATTGCCGTAAAATGCTTCAACTTTGCCATTTAAGCTTAATTTTGCCTATTTCGTTTCAATTACGACCTCTAGAATTTGCTTACTGTTTTCTTCTTTTTTACCATTGGGTAGTAATTTTCATTATTCTGGCAACACATTTTTTTTTACAATGGTAAGTCCATTGTTGCTCCGTCAGTTACGCATCATAAGACAAGGGTTACACGATCAGTTTGGCGTCAGTTCAGTCCATCAGTTTGCTCAGAATGACGCGAGAATTATCGTCTAACCAGTTGACTGACGGACTGATGGTCCAGAATGACAAAAATTAAATATTTTAAAATATTTTTATCATTCTGTTGTGATTGACATCAGACTGATGCCAGACTGATCGTGTAACCGCTCGAATCATTCTCGCGTCAGTCACCGTCCGCGACGCAATGGAGCAAGACGTGCCAAACGACGAAGCGTTGCCGCCGCCGCCCGCGCCGCTGCCGAGCGCTTCACTCCCGCCACCGCCAATCGAGATAGAAAAAGAATTCATTCGCGCATTCGAGTCCTTGCCAGAGTTATGGGATAAAACCCATACTTTTTATATCAATAAATACAAGAGAAATGACGCTTTGCGAAAACTCCTCAATATATATATAAAAATTAAACCCGGGGCAACTATAGAGGATGTCAAAAAAAAAAAAACGTTTTACGGTCCAACTACAGGAGAGAGCTGAAGAAAATTATTTCATCGCGAAGATCGGGGTCTAGTACAGATGACTTATACCGTCCAAAAAGTTGGACTTTCGAATATCTTAAATTTTTGGATAAATTTGAGCAGCCTGTTCCGGTAGATCGGGTAAGTAAGAACATATTTTCTATGTATAGTGTAGGTACATAATGACGACCTCTGTAGCCTAGTTGGTAGTGACCCTGCCTACGAAGCTGGAGGTCCCGGGTTCAAATCCCGGTAAGGGCATTTATTTGTGTGATGAGCACGAATATTTGTTCCCGAGTCATGGATGTTTTCTATGTATTTAAGTATGTATTTATCTATATAAGTATATATATATATATCGTAGTCTAGTACCCATACTACAAGCTTTGCTTAGTTTGGGCCTAGTTCGATTTGTGTAAGATTGTCCCCAAATATTTATTTATTTATAATAAGGTAGGTAGGTAGGTAGATGTTAATAACTCACAAAATAAAACAAAGTAGGTATAATGCTGTTAAATTATTATTGTATGTTCTCAATTCACTATTGAAGGTCATTTTTGCTAATTTCCAATTTACCCTCATGACTAAAGTAATGGCAGAGTCTTTCTCTTATCTGTTTGGCATCATTAGTTGAATTTCGGGTAGGAGTGGGTTCCAAATCGGTCAATTCAATATCAGTAGCTTTTGTAACTTTCCAGTTTGATGCCAAGTAGCGACGGGATTTGGTTTTCATTAAGTAGTTATGTAAATAACAGCAAGCCGTTACTATGGTTGAGGCTTTTCGTGGCTCAAAGCATATTGCCTTTTGAAATACACCGAATTTTTTTGTTATTATACCAAAAGCACCTTCAATAACTGATCTAGCTCGTGACAGCCGCCTGTTAAATTCTTTTCGCTCATTATTATTGATACATGCACTTTGTGGATATGGCTTCATTAAATTTTTCCCTAGTGCAAAAGCCTCATCAGATATAAAAACAAAAGGAAAACTTTCGGTTGTGTATGGCAATGGCGATGGTTCTGGTATATCTAATTCGCCTTTACTATAGAGATCCCAGAATTTTGTGTAAAATAGGACACCACCATCCGATACTCGACCATTCGCACCAACGTCAATCATTATGAATTCCTTATTTGCATTTGCCAGTGCCATCAAGACGATACTAAAATGACCTTTATAATTAAAATAAAGTGACCCTGAGTGTTCTGGTCTTTGGATCTTGACATGTTTACCATCCAAAGCTCCCAAAGAATTCCAAAATTGATATTTATCACCAAAATCAGCGGCAATTCTTTTCCATTCCTCTTTTGACGGCTTCTGAAATGGAAAAAAAATAGTAGAAGTTAATATAGTACGTTTTCTTTTTTCAGGCTAGTGATGATAATCAGAATGAAGCTGAATCTGATCAAGCTCAAAAAGAGCAAGAAGTTGCTGCGACTATTTCTTCATTCGTGGCAGCCCCACAACCACCCGCAAGACCGCCTCCTCTTAGTTCCAAGAAAAGTGTCCTTAAAACACAAAATGAATTACTGGAACGAGCATGCAATTATTTATCAGAACCCCAAGTTAGTGGTGCTCGTTCAATAGCATTTGACTGGGCAGAAACGTTAGAACGACTGACCCCTACTCAAAGATTATATGCCAAGAAGGCCATTAATGATGTGCTATTTGAAGCGGAATTGGGAAATTTGCACAGATACTCAGTTCAAATAAATGTAACATCAACCCCTTCACCTGCACTATCTCCCTTTTGCCCATTTCCATCTGAATCATCTTCCTACTCACACACAACATCTCTCGAGTACATCCAAAGCCCTGTCACAGCTTCTCCCGCACAATCACCCATCTACATTCAAACCCCTGTCATATCTCCCACGCATTCTTCCAACAACATCCAAACCCAAGCCAGAGCTCCTCCTGCACAATCACCAATCTATATTCAAACCCCTGTCACAGCACAATCACGCATCTACACCCAAACCCAAGCCAGAGCTCCTCCCGCACAATCACCAATCTATATTCAAACCCCTGTCACAGCACAATCACGCATCTACACCCAAACCCAAGCCGCAGCTCCCGCACAACCTCCGGTCTACTCTTCACATTCCGTCCCCATCTTCTATGTCTCAAGACAGCGAATATACAGCTGGTTCGTTATTCGCTCAATTTGAAGCGGAATAATAATATGATGATTAAATTAGTAACCTAAACAATTACATAGTATCATTTTAATTACATTGTTGATTTGTAAGCAAAATAATAAAAATTATTAATAAATCGTTTTTTTTTACTTACCCTTATATAAGGCTGTAGGACATAAATTAATACTTCGCATGTCTGAATAATTGACTGACTGATGGCAGCAGGTGACATTACTGCAGAATATTTAAGATCTTTAATATTCCTTCCAGTAGCAAGGTATCGTAAAGTGACAGCTAATCTTTCTTCGGCGGATATTGCTTTCCTCATAAAGGTATCTTGTTTTTCCAAATATGGTTTGACCATTTGCAACAGATGATCGTAGCAGGCTTCTTTCATTCGATAGTAATTTTGGAAGTCTTCTTCTTCATCCTGTTGTCGTATTTCATTTAATAAATTAAGATGCGTGTAATGTTCTCTTTTTTGTAGCCAGGTTTTCATCCATCGCTTCCTTTTTACGCGTTTCTTGAGCAGTAAAGCGATAATTATAATAGCACAGGGTCTTTTTTTCTTCAAAATATCCATGGCTTGGCAGGATCAGGTGACTCACTTGACTGTCGTCTTCACTTTACAATTGCTGACTACGTAAGTTTTATCAGTCTGCTGTCAGTCTAGACTGAGCGTGTAACTGTGTTTTTCATCCATCATTCTGGCATCAGTCTAGCCGGACCAAACTGATGGACTGAACTGACGCCAAACTGATCGTGTAACCCTTGTCTAAGTCGGAGTGAGTGGCAGCATTTTTTTAGTGACTTGCCACTTTTGAATTTTTATCCACAAAAAAGGTTTTTTTGAAAAGTGAACATTTTGATGATTATATTGCATCATGTCTTGAAGAACAAAGAGGAGAAAATAACCTCGAACAAGAAAACATATGCCTTCCGGACTAAGTAATACTGATTTTTATGTGGAAGATTCTCTTGGGTTTCAAAAAGATAGCTGGATAATAGTTAAATTCGCTTTGAAAAAAGTGTTAAACACTTTATCGGGAAAGTTTTATCAATAAATAATAAAATTCCCACGGTGGAATTTGTACGGAAAGTAAGTTACCTTTGTGTGTGTAACAGAATATTTATTTTTGTAATTACGTACTTTCCCACAGTTCCTAATATAATTATGTTGCTATTCATAATTATTTTATATAAGCAAACTACATTTAAAAAATTGTGATACGTAACACGTGGTAACAAAATGAATGTACCTAGCAGTATTCCGTTTAACAAAAAAAAAGAAAAAAGGGTATTATCTGATTTTTGAGTTTGGTTTATGTTTGATTCTATATTTTCTATGTTGATTTTATGGTTGGTGCTTCTAGATAAGAAAACAGGATCTTTGATAAAAGTTTTTGATTGAGGTTTTTTTAAGACATATGTTTCTTTAATACCAAAGCTTAAAATTGTGTTCCTACGTTGTGTTCTTGAAATATTAAGCACATAATTTCAACTATACAGAGTAGAAGACTTATATTAGTACCTACATAATTTACATACCTAAATATTTACGTTTTATAATTGTATTTCAAAAATAGTCATACCTACTCGAATAGGTATTTTGCTACTCAAGCTATATTATAAAAATTGATTGTTTGTTGATTATTTTGTAACTAAAAATATTTTTGGCACAACCCTACAGTTAACGATATTTTTGTATAGAAAGTTTGTGGAACCTGCTACAACTTTACCTATTGCCTGTGAAAAAAAAGTATTAAGCTTATGGCAATAACTTGACTGCCACGGACAAGCACACAAATAAATATTATTACAAATGGCAACACATTATTTATTGAGATATCCGTCTAGGCAAAGTTACGTCTTAGGCCTACAACTTTGCCTGCCACTTTGATTGCTTGTAAATCGGAAATACAGTATGATTAGGTAGTGAGATTTGAGTCTTATCTGGCAAGACATATGGTATGTTTTCCGACTAATACTCATTAAACTCATAATGAAAAATAGTTTCACAGATATAAGAAAAAAACGTCAAAATCCAGGCAAAGTTGCAGCATTTTACGGTGCTAATAAAGAGCATGCCTTTATAAGACAAGAGCATGAATTAAAAATGATAAACCTTCAAAATCCGCTGTTATGGTTGTTTACAAGAAGGTCATAATATCAAGTTTTGTTTTAGAATCAGAAACATAAAAGCGCCTTTTACCAGAAAAAAATTAAATGGCGCTGGAAATCAAAAATCCTCAACAACATTAGAACAAACCTCAGTGATTAATGACATAGACCAACAGTATTTCAAACTGCTGTAGTAAAAGTAAGTGGAGTAGGAATGTTGAATATATTGTCTATGCTCTATATCGAGACTAAAGCTATCTGTTAAAAGTGACAGCTTCGCTATAATGTCAATGTCAAGAGCTGTTCGCTCTCTCTGTTTCCGTCCTTCATGTTACTGTGTCGTCCCTGTGTTATCTATGTTATACATTATCCAATTTAATTCAATCGATCTAGTAACATTTTAAATATACATTTACACTAAATGTCTGCTGGTGTGTTATGGGATTAAAACCACGATTATATTTCACTAATCTGAGTCTTTATTATTTGTCTCCGAGCGCTCCGACATTTACTACGCCTCTCTCCACTGCGACGCTCTTCCGCTCTTCTCTACAGGTTATGGTACCAGTTCATAGACGTTAGTGGCATAGCTTAAATTAAGCCCAAGAATGACTGGAGCTGATATGACTGTCCAGTCTGACTAGAAACAATTTCAACATAACCTCTCACAGCTCGATGAAGAGACTGGAAGGCATTACCAATTGGATAAATTGGAAGTTTGCCATAAAAATGGTTTTAACTTTAGAAGGTTTATGGAAGTGTGTCGACGGGACCGACGCCAACGAAACGCGTGATGCTCGCGCGCTTGCTCGTATCTGCTTATCCTGTCAACCTAATTTATACCAAATCGTGCGTGATGCGAAGACTGTTAAAACCACCCGGAAGAGTCTATCGGACACTTTCGAAGACAAAGGACTGTACAGAAGATTACTCTTGCTGCGTCAGCTGCACAGAGCAGAGTACAGTCACTACACGAGTATGTCCGACTACATTGAAGGCGTCATGAGGTTGGTCGCACAATTGTCCGATATTAGAAAGGTAATTGATGATGAGGAGATCCTGCTGTCTGTTCTACCCGAAGGCTTCAACATCCTGGTCTCGAGTCTGGAAACCGCGAGTTTGACACATCTTTGTCGAGTGCAGTTGTTAGCACTCGACTTTTTACAAGAAGATCATCAGTTGAACACTAACAATACTTCAGAGAACTTGGCTTATGTAGGCAACAATGACAATAGAAGGAGAAGCACTCAGATAACCTGCTCATACCGTAAGAAGAAAGGCAATGCGCTGTGTGGAGATGTTTTAGCGCTGCCTGCTGCTCTAGCGTGCGTTATCCTTTATTTATACATTACTTTTGTTCTAGGTAAGCCGAAACCTAAGAGGCCATTCGAAAAAGTGGCTGATGCCAAGATGCAAATTTTAGAAGAAGAGTATAAAAATAAAAAAATCAGTGGGCTTTTGAAGAAGAGGAAAGGGAGTACAAGAGAGAAATGTGGGCCTTAAAAAAAAAGTTGTTGCTGAAAAAACTAAATGAATTCAATGAATAAAATCTTATTCTTTATATACTTTTTATTTTACATAGCAAAAATTACTATATATATTAGAAATTATAAAATTACCTTAGCAATGATTCAAAATAATCAATTATTATGTTGTTTCTTACAGTATTATCTTGCACGTTACCATTATATTCAGGTTCTATTTCAATGTATGCTCTGTCATTATATGGATCATTTCCAAAATGAGTATCTTTCATTTGAATTGCAATATTGTGCAACACCGCACATGCTACAATTACGGACTGGACACGGGACAAATGTAATATTATCTTTTTTGCTAATACAGGAAACCGATTTTTCCAAACAGCATAAGTTCGCTCTACAACATTCCTACTTCTTATTTCGTTCTAAAGATGTTCTGCTGGTGAAACAGGATTTTGAAGTGGTGTCAAAAGATAAAATGTATTTTCATAACCTTTATCACCAACAATCATACTATTACCAAATTCTCTGTTCAAAAACCTTTGTTTTATAAACGAATTATTAAATATTGTTTGGTCGTGCGATGCTCCAGGCCACCTAGCTACAATGTCCATTATTTTTAAGTCTGTACTAACTATTGTTTGAACATTGAACGAGAACTGGGATTTTCTGTTACGATCACATTCAGCATTATCACCACCTGGAGATTTTATAGGCACGTGGGTACAATCAATGGCGCCAATAAGCCTTGGAAATCTAGCTATGTCATAAAAGTCTCCTTGTAATTTAGCCATATCATCTGGGAACTTAACGAACTGTGGTCGTAATTGTGCGATTGCTTGTGACACGACATTCACAATCCGACAAGCTGATGCCTTACTCACACCAGAAAAATCGCCAACTACGTTCAGAAAACTTCCAGTTGCATAATATCGCAATGTCAAAAGTATACCACTTGTTGACCAAACACCGATACTCTATAAATCTCTAAGTTGGTAGGTACATGATTTTTTCTTTCCGTCAGGTGCTGGTGAAATTTACAAACCTACGTGGTTCGCCTACAAATTAATGGAGTCGTTTCTCCTACCCGTATATACAAGCAACACGGGACTGAATTCGGAAACGGTAAGTAAAGAAATAGATCAATTATAATTGTATTATAGTTTATTTATTGTTATGGTTAATAATAAATGTGTTCATGCAGCAATCATAAACTCACTTCGATAACTAGCGCCGGCGCCGGCGATAACGGTCGATAACTAGTACCACCACCCTATTTATTCCCTTTTCTATGCACGATTAAAATTATTTATGCACGACTTTGTTTTATACTATGTAGTGATTCACTTATATACCCATCGTAGAAAAGCGATAAATACATGAAAAAATACCTACCTTGTACGGTTTCTATGGATTTTTGTCGAGTTTTCCGTTTACTTTTCGCTATTTCACTTTGCTTCTTGTTATAAAAAAATAGGTTTATCCAAACGTTATAGCGGACAAAAACTCGACGTCCGTCATGCTCGCTTCTTCCAACCCAAACACACTAGCAAGGCAAACTGGCAAACATGTGGTGAAGACGTTTGTCTTACCAAAGTTTGCCAAACGTTTGTAGAGGTTTGAAGTTTGCGGCAAGCGTGTGGACGCCGCATTATATTATGTTCACAACACTTGTGCGCATTTCCTCGCCTACTGAAACTTCCCCTCAACAGAATACGTCGTGACAAAATAATGAAAACCCGCCGGGACCTCAGGCTGAAAGCCTCTTCTACCCCGTCTAACTACATTAACCCGACATATATATATTAGATTGTAGTATGTGCACACTTTACAATGCGTATGTACACTTATACATGTATGTCGTAGCTTAAAAGCTGAATGCTATGCCTAAGAAAGAGAGTTCGTGAACAGCGCTCGCGTGTCTCATTGCTCCGAACTCACGTCCTTTTACATTCTATAGTGTTGATCAACATATATATATATATATAACTTGTTCAAGTAAAAACCCTGTTCAATCCATTAATGAAATGACAGAAAAGAACAGCTTTGTGGAAATTGAGGAAGACCACAGTGATTTATACGACTCCTATGTCAAGCTTTTGACGCATGACATCAACAAATATGCAATACAGTCTATTGGAGTACATTGCAGGTTTCGTGGCACGAAAGCTCTCAAAAACCATTAAATGCGACTTATGTATATCACTTTTGTGGTAATGACAATAAAAAGAGCTTGAATAGGCTAAAGTCGAGAGGAGGCTTGAATTATGCGTCTACCGATGTCTGAAATATTGTAAAAAAAATGGAAAATGTAATTAAACATCACTTTGACAGGTCAAAACCAGAGAATGATTACTGTTGGAATTACCTGTGTCCAAACACTCCTTAAATTAAGTCAGCATGACAGCTGTCACCTCACATGTCTGGTTCCCTTTTCTTGTAATACTCTCACGATGTAACACGTAGATTTTGGTTAGGAATATTATCCTAATAAAACATTATGATCACAGTTGCTGCCTTATTATTAACAATAGGTTATGCGCTCAGATACGCCCAGGATTGAAGACCGAAGGCTAGTTGCGAGCCCCATTCAAGATCATCATGCCTGATACGGGTGAGCATGATAACACAAACATGAATACCGGCACGCTTGAATGGCGGCGTGCAAATTGATCGGTTGAAAGGCGTATTTAACTATACGTTATGGAAGTTTCAAATGAGAATGGCATTGACTTTGGAAGGATTGTGGTCCTGTATTGATGGAACATTGGATTATGCAGCGCGTGATAAAAAAGCGCTGGCGCGCATCTGTCTTGGAGTTAAACCATGATGATTCCAATATGTTCGTGACGCAAAAACAAGTAAGCAGGCTTGGACTAAGCTTAGCACTGTATTTGAGGATAAAGGACTTTACAGACGTGTCCTACTCTTGCGTCAACTTCATAGAATGGAGTTCAGCCAGTTATCTACTATGCCCATTTATATTGAACTGTTATTTTTAATTCTCAACAATTATGGAAACACGGAGCAACAGCAAATCAGTTTTACACCTGACGGCTGCTGGAGTCGGGCGTACGCAACGCGAACGCCATGTTCGGACACCGCACAGCGTTCGGCCGGCTTCTGCCACAGCAATAGAGCGTGATTTGCCATTGCCATCTACCTCGACCACACAACCTGTGGGCGTCTCCGTTTCGGGCATAGGACAGACTTGCTCTGCCGAGCGCCTTAGTGGCCGAGAAGACAATGTCAAAACATCACAAAGCGGCCACAGTTTTTGCAGCATGCAGTCTGCGAGTGGGCGCACTCATTCTTCACGTTCATCTGCAACTCAAATGCTACGCTTTGCAGACGCATTGCGGCGCCGCACACAGGTGAAATTTACGTTTTTTTTTATGGCCAATATTTATAAAAACTAAGTTATGCTGATTAAAAGTATTAACCTAAATTAGCATCATGACATATCAGGCCACCTATTAGAGATCTGTAAAACGTTTGACAAATTTTAATTAGTTACCCACAGTTTGATTTAAACAGTGATTGATTATGGAGTAATTTACTACAATTTCGAACACTTGTTTAAATAACGTCTTTTTCAGTGAATATTAGGATTAAAACATGGATTCCATACCCTCAGGTAGAAATATTAATACTACATAACTAGAACGTTTAAATTGCTTACGATTGTAAAGATATAATGTTTAAAACACATTTTATTTTTCTTATAGTGAAAAAGTTTATACTCAATCGCACTCAACTCATTTTTTGCACATATATATATGAAGAATATTTCATTAGCTTTTATTTAAAACGCTGCGTCTACTTGCACCTAAACAAATCGGAAAAAAACTCAACAACCCCCTCGATCACGGTTGACGAGCTGAGCGGGGTGGTCGACTCGACCGCCTCCGGGCATGCAAGAAGGCACCAGGGCCAGACGGGGTGCCGGGGAGGGTCCTGCCGCGGGCATTGAAGCATCTCGGAAACCGCCTCCGAGACCTCTTTGACGATTGTCTTAGAGAGGGGCGGTTTCTGAGATGCTGGAAGGAGGGAAGATTGTGCTTATTGCGTAAAGAGGGGCGTCCGGCTGATGCCCCCTCTGGGTACCGCCCCATAGTGCTGCTGGATGAGGCCGGGAAGATGCTTGAGCGCATCCTGGCCTTGGGGGAACGGGCCCGAACGTCAGCGGCAGACAGGGACCCTCAGGGATTTCTGCGAGGGGGCGGCAGAAAATGGGGAAGGGGTAGTGGCAGTGTCATTAGACATCGCCAATGCGTTCGGAACCCTCCCCTACGAGGTCATTAGGGAGGCACTTCGCTATCACGGGGTGCAGGGGTAGTGGCGGTGTCATTAGACATCGCCAATGCGTTCGGAACCCTCCCCTACGCGGTCATTAGGAAGGCACTCCGCTATCACGGGGTGCCTTTTTTACCTGAGGAGAATTGTGGAGCACTACCTTACCGAACGGGTAGTGCTCTACACAGTGCGGGGCGGTCGACGCGTGGCCCGGAACATGAGCTGTGGGGTTCCACAGGGGTCTGTACTCTGGCCCCTTTTGTGGAACCTGGGGTATGACTGGGTCATAAGGGGGGAGCAACTTCCCCGCATGACCACCGTATGTTATGCGGACGATACTATGGTGGCCGTCTGGGGAAGGGAGCACAGAGAGGTGCTGTGGTGGGCGGCAGTGGCGGCCGAATTAATAGTCGGCCGCATCAGGCTCCTGGGTCTGGAGGTGGCCCTCTCGAAGACTGAGGGCATAGTCTTCGGAGGACCGGGCTGGCGGCCACGGAACGGCCAGACAATCCCGATTGGGGAAGAGGCGGTCCGGGTCATGGCCCACATCAAGTATCTGGGCCTTGTCCTGGACCGAAGATGGGACTTCAGGGAGCACTTCACTCAATTGGCTCCCCGAGTGGTGGGTGCTGCGGCTGCGCTGGGTCGGCTGCTGCCTAATGTGGGTGGGCCGAACACCCATGCAGGTGCCTCTTTGCGGGTGTCGTGAGGAGCATGGAGCTCTACGGAGCACCTGTGTGGGCCGACAGGCTCAACCGTAAGAACAAGGCCCTACTCCGAAGGCCACAGAGGGTAGTGGCCCTCAGGATTTGTGGGGCCTACACGACGGTCTCGTATTCGGCGGCTTGTGTCCTCGCCTGCACCCCGCCGTGGGAACTGGATGCCCAGGTGCAGGCGGAGACGCACCGGGTGAGGGTGGAAGCCAGAACATGGGGGGAGTGCCCGGCCCTGGAAGAGTTTGCCCTGGCGCGCCGCACGGCGGAGGAGAGAATGAAGGACCGGTGGAAGAGCGACCTGGAGGACTCAACCTATGGCACCCGTACTATAGGGGCACTCCTCCCGTCGCTCGACCTCTGGCTAGAGAGGGACCATGGAGCGTTGGGGTACAGGCTCACGCAGGTGATGACCGGACACGAGAGTGCTTCGGTCATTACCTGCACAACATCGGGAGGGAGGTGAGCCGGCTGTGCCACGAGTGCGGCGACCCGGATGACACGGCCCAGCACACTCTGGAGAAAGCAGTCACAAATGTGAAAATTTGACATTTGCGACTGCTACGTTTTTCCGTTGCCGTAGCAACCTTTCAAAAGAATTCCCTGTTCGAAAACTTCGGACCTCCTTCTCTACCAGTACTCTTTCTCGCTCATTTCACAATGTAAACTTCTCCGGCAACCGCTTTTGCCTGCTGGCAGTCTACTAAATTCAAATTTTGGCATGCTCCATATTTTAATTATCTCATGCTCCATATTCAAATGCTCTCGAGGGTATAAAAGCGGTAATGCACTCGACTCAGCATCATTCCACCGACTGAAGTGGTACCTCCAACAATAAGCTCCGCATCGCTCCAGGACTTCAGCTTAAAAGCTCCGCATCGCTCCAGAACTGCAACTTAAAAACTCCGCGTCGCTCCAGTCTCTGGCTCCAAGACTTCAACTCTTCACCCTCACCAGTTTGCTCGACTGCCGCCTGATCTCGGAGAAGACCGGCCTGACTGATTGCTGCCGAACATTGTAAAGACCAGAGGCCTAGCTGTTTCCTGCACATAGCCGTGTCGCTCTTCACGTTTCCTGGCATTCGAAGACTCCAACACGCCTGCCTGCGGCCGTGCTGCGGCCGTGCTCGTGCACGACCTAGACGCCAGGAACCCCAATTTCTCCATCTTCACCTTAACCATCGCCTCCACTTCGGGATCCCGTAGTCCGCCCGTCCAGTGGGTGTCGGACTACACCTGGAAACGCCGCCGACTCACTTGACCCGTCACTTCAAATATATCCTATGTAAATTCCGTATCTCTCTCTTCTTTTAACTGCCGCTTCACGACAAACCGGCTGACAATGTGTATAGAGTAACTTCACAGCTTAGAGAGACAAAACAGATAGAGAAGCAAACTCTCTTAGATTACACATCGCAGATGCAACATATACACACACAGCACTAGCCCCAGCACACATACACATAGTCACACCCTACTTGTGTAGACTCGCAGTGCCCTCAAGTCACATATAAATTGTTTTTTTTTTTAAAGAGGGTACCATTGTCGGTTGTCTGCCAAGTTTTTTTTACGTGTAGACTCCTGTCTATATTTCCACACCATGGGTAGAGGCTGCACGGCCAGTCTCTATTCAAAAGGCAGTAGAACTGGGACTCGCCAGGGAGCAAATTTGACCATTCCATTCACAGCATAAAGAGTTAAAACTACAGACCTTTTCCTGTAAATATGTGTATGTGTATAAAAAAACCAAAGTACTGCACATATTTTTTTTATATTATTAGTCTTATATGTAACACCATTGGATACATGTTTCTTTCATTGTGTAAAAACGCGTTACTAGTACAAACCAGTAATGTCAACATAAAAAGTTTCTGCATTGAAATTGTAGTGTAACAGTATTATAAGTTACTAGGGTTAGATACTCTAAGTTTAGTTAGTAGCTACTACAAATTTTCGTTTGGAAAATATTGTGTGTTGAAGAGTCTGAAGTATTTGAGAAATTTGTATTCTAATGCTTCCTAGTAAAAGATGTGATTTGAATATTTTTTTGTGAGTTTTAGTAAAAGTTGTTTCTGTACTACGTTTTTGAAATTGGTCTTCTCATGTGTTTGAAAACATGTCAGTTAGAAAAAAATTAATGAATACAACAGAGCATTGATAAAATGTCAAGTTATTAATATTGTTTCACAAATGGAACTGCAAGAAATTAATGAAAAAAGAAATAATTACTACGGACGTAATAATTATACAACTGCTGGACCTTCTGGACCTGGATACACTACTGTAGTAGTGTATCTGGATATACATACATACACTACTACAACCAACTATGACTCACAAAGTAATGCCACACAGTCAAACGAACAAGAATTGACAGAATTTTAGAAGTACTCTTATTCCTATAAGAAATTGATTGCTTAGGTTTATAACGAATGGCAAAGTAAAAATAAAGATTTATTTAGAATGCTTATACTTGTTTTATTGACTGAACGTCACTACGCTTATTTACATCAGTCCCACTTATAGGTAGGATATATCCTACACTGTAACGCAATTTAAGAGATTACCGAAAACCTATAGGTATTTACGGAAACGAATCCCATTGCCCAGTGTGAAAACTTTACAGAATGTCCTGTAAAAATTCCAATGGAACCGAGTATTAATAAAGCTGTCATAAATCACCTCAAAAAAATTGCGTTTAACAGAAAGGACATTGACAAGTACTGCGGATTAGTATTCGATGAAATTTCTTTAAAGCGCCGTCTACTTTATGCAGCAGCTGCTAAAGTTGAAGGATATGAAGATTTTGGTGCACAATATGTGATCAGGGCCGTACAAATATGGGAGCTCTGAAGATTTTAAAAACTTTGAGTCCTCCTCATGATGAGAGTAATGAAAAATAATGTCTTTACAAGACTGCAGGATGTTACATGATTATAATGGTAATGACTCTTATATATTTCAGATGGAACTTACATTCATGGATGTTGACACATTATATAACAGCCACAGACTGAGCAACATTGCTGATATCATGACAAATGTTGAAACGCTAAATAGCAGCCACAGACTGAGCAACATTGCTGATATCATGACAAATGTTGACACACTAAATAGCAGCCACACATTATTCATTAAGTGCAATTTGTTTAAAAATACTTCTGTAATAACAAAACGTTATATGTTGTACTGGTTATGATATAATAGAACGTTTAACAAATCGTTTAATTGTTTTATTTACTTTCAGATTGCCCGAGATTGTGCGTCCTCTGAGATAAGATAAGGTTCATTTATTGCATATAACTGTGTACATTAGATCATATTAAGTCATAAAAAAGGTCAGGTATATTAAAACAATATTAACTAGGTATCTAAACTTCTAAAATATTCATTAAAATTGTAAAAACTTTTCATTTACAGCCATTTTTTGAGCTTCGTTTTAAATATCATCCTATCTTGCGATTTAATATATTCAGGCAAATGATTAAATATTTTTATTCCGGATACATATGCGCTCTTTCTAAGTTAAGTATAAAGCTGGAAGGTCTAACCGTACATACGTCATATTTATATTGTGATCGAATATTATTTTTAGAGTTACTTTTTTTCATAAAAATGTCATTTCGGTCTTTAACAAATAAACAAATTTGTAATATATATACACACGTCAGAGTTAATGATTCGTTAGATGAAAAACAGTGTACAAATAAATGAACATGGAAAATGGTATTCGTTTTTTTGTACACTGCTTTTTCGCTGCTCATAGCGTTCATAAGCTGGGTGACCCAGGTTTCCGGATTTAAGTTACATGATTCAGCAGTTAGAGGTCGGGTGCATACTCAAGATTTCGCAACAAGATGCGGAACCTTGTGTAAACACCCACCTCTAGGCTACTGAGTCCGGAAATACAGGCCATCGTTACTGTATTCAACAAACATTCATTGTAAATGTATGTTTGTTGTCTGCGTGCACATCTAGGTGTTCATGTATTTCCTTATTTATAATGTACCACGGCACATTTGCAAGTGTTCTGATAATTTTGTTTTGCAAAGAGTCAGAGTCCCGTACAGGGATTGACAGGGAACTCAATTAAAACATGACATCTGATATACACATTTGGGCTCAGTGGTTTCAAAAAACCAAAACAAAGGCGAGAAAAATCAATAACTCAGTTCGAAGGACAGGGGGTGGCTCTGCAGTGGCCCATTTGAGCGAAATGGAGGAGAGGATAATACAAATAGTGGGCACTGCGACGGTAGACGGCTTCACTACTTCTAAAACTCCATTGGTTAGTATTACAATTCGTTTTCAAACTTATGATCAACAACACTACTTTCGTGTTGATAGTTTATTCTCACAAGTACTTTATATTACTATGAGAAATATATGGCAACCCACCGGTTGTACCTATATCGCCTAACAAACAACGAATACATGACAGCTATATTATTCCTTAATCCTGGATCTAAAAATTCAATTGCCATGCCAGCAGCAGCCATACCAACAGAATCAAATTGTAGAGCATCCAAAACTCCGCCTTCCATACATAAAGCAGATACAGAATCATACTATCTATTAGAGAACAACGATATAACTGTGCAATATAATTTCCAGGAAAAAGGTTTTCGTCGGTTTGAGAAAAATGAAGAAAATCAAAAAGCTATTTTTATGAAACTATCTGAGGTCAGTACTCAAATAGATGCCTTTTTAATACGGTCTCAACAATAAGCACAAGCAAATAATATAGGGTTTAAACCTATAGATAATTAATGAGTGGTAAGCCTTGTCATTGGCTGTATATACATACTAGCAACTATTGTGAGACGTTCTTCTTAGTAAAACGATCTGGCAATACTATAAATCGTAATGTCAGACTGGTAACACGAAATAATATCCCACGACAAAATGTTACAATTTAATTACATAATTTCTTTAGTATTTTACTAATTTGCTAAGGTAAAACTCCGCTTTTGAGGCTTCAAATTGCACAAAAACCCCACAAACTCATGTTTTAGACAAAAACAACTGACGTAACAGTTACATGGATGATTGGAGAAATCCAACGGGAATTTCGTTGTTTGTCGCTGGATATGTTATCTCAGCGAGTTGATTATTGTTTGAAATTGACCTATAGATAAACCGCAATTGATAAAGTCATTGAAGACGCAATTTTTGGAATACATTTCAGTTAGCCGTGTGACTTCCATCAGATACGTCGTTCTCAACTGGGTAACTCCGCAAAATAGATTGTGCCTGCTTCGTACTTCTGCCCCAAAGAACATGGAGAATTTCAATAACTTCAGTGACTTCGTCCAGAAAATCCAGGGTGAGCATTTTGCACAAATGTCTGCGACTCCAATATGAAGAGATATGCAGATTGTCTCCCTGTGAACTGTTTGGGTTTGATAACGAGACAGCATCGATGTTTTCACCATTATTCGGTCGTCGATAACTTGAAAAATGCAGGTAAGACCACGGTCAACAGCATCCCATGCTGGAATAGTTCACGTGTCAAGTTATCAAGATCGAACTCCACCGAATCGGACTACATTAATGCCAACTACGTCGGTGGCTGGTTAAGCCCAAACAAATTCATCGCTACGGAAGCACCATCAAACGAAACGATTGATGATTTTTGGACCATGGTCTCGCAAAATAAGACCGAAATAATCGTGGTGTTGACGAGAATCATCAAAGAAAATAGCCAGAAATGTCATCCGTTTTGGTCTACCAATGCGGATGATTTTAAAGTAAGTAAAAAATACAAGGTATACATACACAGCAAAAGTAACCGAAGTGGATTGCTATGTGATCTATGACTTGTAACTGGAAGAGATTGTCGATGGAGAAACTTGCAGGATTAGCCTCTACCATTATACTGAATGGCCGAGCCACGGTGTACCAAAAGGCAATCGACAATTACCTATTCGATTTAATTAGTGTGGTGAATATCGAGAGAGCCAAATCGAAGTGCCAACGGAAGCCTATTGGTCCAATTGTTGTGATGTGAAAGGAATAGTGAAGTACGTGCGAAAGAGGCGTCACTCAAGTGTTGTCAATTCACAACAATATATATTAATATGGTGTATTCTTGAAGATTTCGTGATGCGCAGTCTGGATATTATTGATTAAAAAACAGATTCAAAATATTTTGCATTTCATTTATTCTCTCTACTCTTATCATTTCCCTATAACTATCCACGATTGTGCACTTCTACTGTCAATATCAAAACTTAAACCAGACTTTTTCGATTTTTTTTGACTCACGTAGAATTTTCTTTCAATCAACCACGCTTGTATTTATTTAAAAAATAAAAAATAAATGATCGCGTCAAGAAACACTCGAGAACATGATCAGAGAGCTCCCTCCAGTCGAGACGCATCCAACGAACCCAAACACAGGGGTCTTGTAATAAGTTTTTAATTACATACTGTTAAAATTGTAACAAACTCATGTCTATTAGATAGCACCCAGTGCTGCCATCTTCATAGTTGTAAGTAAAGTTACCTAGTAACGATGTGTAACATTTAAAATAAATTGTTTAGTCTGTGGCAACTCATTGCAGTGTTTTATTAGGTTATGGGCCCAGACCCTTTTATTTTGTTATAATAATTAGTTAATCGCGTAATATGGCTGGAAATTATATTGTAAACGTACCTAAACTAAAGGGACGTGATAATTACGACGAGTGGGCGTTCGCGGCCGAAAATTTCTTAATTTTGGAAGGCGTTAATATAACGAAGAAGGAAGACCAAGTGGTTAGAGATGACGCCATCGACGTTCAAAAGGCAAAAGCGAAATTGATAATGACCATCGATTCATCCTTGTACGTGCATATAAAGAATGAAATTTTTTGAGAAATGTGACAGTATTGTACTATATAATGATAACCAAAGCGCACAAAAGCTGACAGCAAATCCTATATTTCACAAAAGGTCTAAGCATATAGATATTCGATGTCACTTTGTGCGTGAATCTGTAGCAAATAATTATGTTAAGATTAAGTATTTACAAACATCTGAGATGCCAGCTGATATTTTTACAAAAAGTTTAGGGTCAGTCAAACATTATAAATTTTTAGAAAAATTAGGTATTTCAAATGTTTTGTAGTTGTATGTTTATTTTTTTGATTTTGTTATGTGGTGGTGTTAAAATTGTAACAAACTCATGTCTATTAGATAGCACCCAGTGCTGCCATTTTTATAGTTGCAAGTAAAGTTACCTAGTAACGATGTGTAACATTTAAAATAAATTGTTTAGTCTGTGGCAACTCATTGCAGTGTTTTATTACATACCCCTTAAGGATTATTTAGGAACCATTCATGTGTCCCAATTCTCTAGGAATTTGGTTCAGGAGCGATGCGACCCCAGAACCGTCGACCAAATTCCCTCATTGTAATGGAAAAGCGTAATTTCGTGACTAAAGTACCCGCCACCAAGTTCCGATACATTTTGGGCTGTAGAAATTGACCCCTTAAGGTGAGACACTCGAGGCAGTGCTCATTGAATCCGTTTCGTCGAGACGATGGGAACGAACCTTCTCCCGTCCCAAAATTCCTACGGGAGGCTCTGAGTGACAGTGGTGGCGGTATGTGGCAGGCACATTATGTCTCACCTCAGCTTATGCTTATACCTTATACTAATATAACTTTTACTGGCTATGTCTATAACAATACGTTCCTACGTATAATACTAGCGCTATATGCTATTTATACCTCTTTAAGAAAATTAAAACTATATAAAGAGTTATATATAAAACACCACAGCCACAGGAAATAATATAAAGCTATAGCGGCCTAGGATAGAATTTGGCTGCCAAAGCTGTCAACCTCTTCGCTCCATAACTTTTCGTAGGAATACTTTTTCAATTAGTGTCTAATCCATTGTTATTATTAACACGCTTAACCACATTTGCGATAATGACCACTGAGCGATGACGTCATGGGTTTAATAACGAAAACAGGATAATACTATTGTTAATTAAAATGCCCTAGTTTTCCTCCTAAGTCACATCGATGTGGCATCAGTCAGTATTGCACTGCGTGAACCAAACGTGTTTATTATAATGGTATCCTATTTTGTCCTCCCATAACAAACATGGAGAAGGTTATTGATTTGTGTGTCGATCAGTTAATCGCTGGGGTCCCTCGAAACCCAACTATACCTTTATCGAGTATACCAGCCAGGATTGACGTTGAATTGGAGTACAATGAATTGAGTAAGGTGCGTGCAAGTTCTCTATTGAAATATGGATCTTTCGAAGCGTTCCACAGATTCGAAAATGGACTCAAGAACAGATCCCAAAATGTTCGATGCTGGGATCAATCTCGTGTGAAGCTGATGAACTCAAATTCGCATTCTGACGCTGGCTCGGACTACATTCACGCGAATTACGTTGATTGTTACGACGAAAACAGAAAATTCATCGCTACTCAAGCCCCGATTTTGGAGACGCTGGTCGATTTCTTCGACATGATCTGGCAGAACAACTGCGCGATGGTCGTAGTACTGATGAATGCCTCGGAAGACAACATAGCCAATTGTTATCCCTATTGGGTTACCGAAGTCAAGAATGTAGTGGCGATTGGCCAATATACATTGGAGACATTCGAAAAAATCGTCAAGAGTAATTATGTGAAGTATGGTCTGCAGTTGAAGAATTCTATTTATCCGGAGAGATGTCGCAATATCATCCTGTATCACTACACCGATTGGCCGGCTAATGGAACGCCTTCGAACTTTGACGGTTTGAACGGACTTATCAAGGAAATGAATGCAGACAGGTTGAGCCAATTTGCGCAAGAGAAACGCGCTGTGGGTCCTATTGTTGTTCATGGCAAACAGAGCGTTTGTCGCACGGTGATTTTTTGTACAATCGACCTGTGGCGTGCGATGGTGTCGCGAGGGACGCTTGAGAGTTGTCGATACGTTGCTACACGTTCACAAAATGCGGTACTCGAAATTTATAATGCCGGAACAATATATATTTCTCTGGCGTTTACTCATTGAAATGATAAAACAGTTTTTTTTTTCAAATAAATAATTAACGTAACATTTCCATGGATGACACGTGTTTCACTCATTTTCCTTTCTTCATAAGCCACAAACACACATTTTGTCGTTGCTATATTATCGCGGCGATATTTTGTCGTGGGATATTTTGTCGTGTTATCTGTCAGACTACTGTTCCTGTCACATCCCCTTGCTCCAGCTATTGTTTTGTGTAGCATCCGGTGTTAATTTATTTATATCTAAGTAATCTCCATTAATATTATATTGTACATGCTGTCACTATAATACAATCCATGTATTGAATTGCTAGCATTATTATTAACGACAGTGATAATGGCTAATAAAAAATCATGTTGAACAACGCCAACTTTCTGATGAACCACGGCAACCTTACGTTGTGTCTGTTACTACGGATCCAGATCCGTCTCATTTTTTACCTCCACAAGGAGAGCTAATTACTTTGTCAGCAATTCAGATGTCAATGTCAGAAATAATACATTTACGAAACAATCTGATTTGGCTAAATGCAAAATTAACTTTCATGGAAAAACTTGAGTTCGCGAATTTTTGACTCAAGAATACCAATATGCTCGTAGCATAGATGAAACTTATTTAATTTGCGCGTTTTCTTGACTGCTATCGGATCACGCTTTGAAATGGTTCCGTTCAATTCGGTTGCAAATCACTTCGTGGTACCAACTTAAACTTGCCTCGCTGAGACGTTTTGGTCAAAATGATTGGGATTACCAGCTTGATTATCAACTTCGCACCCGCAAGCAAAAGCCAAAGGAATCCCTTTCTTCATTTATAATTGATGTTATGGATCATTCAAGTCGTTTAACATTTCCGCTGTCTGTCTGTACTAGTGGATATTGTTAGGCACAACATGCAACCTTCATTGATGTTTTACTTTATAGGTAGACCATTAATCGATTTACAGTCGATTATTCGACTGAACAAAGAAATTGATGCGTATAACTCTGTAACTGTTCAATACAGTACGCCTACACCTACGTCTAGGTCCCTAAACTAAAGTACTTGCGAGCTGACCCTACGTGTTATCGATGGTACAGTTCAAAACATTATCATGAGTACAGTTTCTCAATTAAGGTACCCAATATAATATGTCAAACCATGCAAATCAGTTCAACAAATTAAAATTCGCTTTTAATAAGCCCATAATCGAAGAAGTAGGTGCCTGGAGTTTCTTCTACATCTTGGACATAAAAACGATCCAAATGGAAAAAGTTAGCTTACAAACATGTTGCGGAATACGATTGGCGTCCTATGACTGTTACGTTGTACAAGATACTCCTCCACGCCAGAAAAACTTTGAATTGTTGACTTTACTCGTTGGAGTAATCACGAAACAGGCTGGCGAGTCAAGAAACAAATTCTGGAGACATGACCGAAAGCACCTCAGCCACAAAGATACTCGACAACAAACTACAAGAGAAGAGCTTACAATTCTTGAATACTATCCAAATATAAAAAGGGTGTTCATACAATTTAACACAAGTTTGTGCTCATCAAGAACTGTAGAAATATTGTTTTCTTAAGCAGGTTTTATTGATTCCCCAACAAGAGGCTGTTTCATGCTTGTCTGATGCTACATTTAATAATCTAAGTGTTCATGAAAGGAAATGTCTCTTTTACTGATTAATAGGCTGGGCTGGAATAGTTCAATTCACATTACCTGGTGCTACCTGGGCCTTTTACCAGAAAACTTTACAAATACCGTGCTACCGATAGTAAAAAGACTTATAATGTGTAGTATATGTAGTGTAGTACGATAGATATAAGTGTGTAACATGCAACACTGTATTGTGTAGCGTTCTTATTAGTACCCGAGCCAGGGACAAATTTGGTTTATCATTTCCTCCCGGCCTAGTGAACGTCAGCTGCGGTTTGGTGGGTGGGTTGAGCAGCAATAAAGGAGTTTTTTTTTTGTTTTTGTCATCGCCTCCCGATTGACAATTTGTCAAATGATAGTTTATATTATATGATGTAGTTAATAAATCAAATCGTCAGCTGCCTCTATCGCGGTGGAAAATCGTTTTGATATTAAAACAGCAGCAACTTTAATCCCCGCAAGGATGGTAAAGAGAAAATTACGGAAAAAATTATCGAAGGCATTCGGAAAGGAATCGCAAGAAAATGTTGATCTCTTTTGTTCTAAAGACGCGAAATTAAAATTAAAACAAAATTATACATCTATGACAGATTTAGTGACAGTGTCAGAAATGATAAGTGCTGGGGATCGATTACTATCCTGTAACTTGAAAGTGGCATCCATACTTGTGAGTATGAACTTATACTATATTCCAGCGGAGTGTCTTTTTAGATTTATCTGATCTCATACAATTTTGTGTATGAGTAGTGTTCGGGCAGATTAAATATTATAATTATAGTCAAACCAGCATCCATCTGTAATCACATTAGTTGTCTATGTAAAGAGTCTCTATTCAATTATTGATACTAGATTCTTTAGATTAACTTGAATTCATAAATTTTTATGATTTGAGGGTAACTAAATGGTGAAATCATACGTGTAAAACCGACTTTACCAAAAAAAATATCGCTATAGCCGTTGATAATATGAAGGAATAGGCTCGACTTACAGACATCCGGATTCCTCAAATCTACAAACAGGGAATAAGGAATTTGAAAAATAAAGGTGCCCATTTCGTCACAGACCTTTCTCCGTTGAAAAGGGTACCTAAAATCATCTTTATACGGACAAAATAGAAAAACAAATTTTAAAGATGTTAATGATGTAGTAATTCCAAAGAATTTTGGAAGTTTTGTTCTTGCAGACTTTTATAAAGCACCTTGTTGAATAATAGTTTTCTGTTCAGATGAAGGGCGAAAACTGATACAGAATATAGAAGAATTCTTTATGGACGGAACGTTCAGCAGCTGCCCTAGGCCATTTGTACAGTTATATTCTATTCATGGAGATATTTGCAAATCGTCAAAGGAAACGAATGCCATTTACGCTCTAATGTCGGACAAGATGCAAACGTCATACACGTCATTATTTTATACCATACAGTCACAAATCCCGGGCTGGTTACCAAAAAAAAGGCAACTGAACTTTGAAATCGCTGCTTCTAATGCACTAGAGCAAGCAAAAAAAAACGGTGAAATCCGACCCTGCGGCGATTACAGACGTCTTAACGCCATCACCATTCCCGATCGTTACCCTTAACCAATATTGTTGGATTGGTTATATTTAAAACTTGTATTAATTTTACAGTTGATTTTTAATAAACATTTTCGGAGGCTACCAATTCGTATCTAGTTATGTAATTGTGCTGATGGGTAAGTAACTTTTGTTGTATACTGTAGTACCAACGCCAAGTAAAAGAAACTATAATTTGAAATAGCTTAATAATTATTTATGTACGTTTCAGAAATATGCCGACATGTTGCTGTGTCGTGGTAATCACTGTCTAGGGTCTGATTATCATACACCTTCATTTAACCTTGATAAGTCTATTTGTATGTTTATTTGTTTTAATTATTATTTTATTATAACCCTTAGAGCCTTTATACTCTCAGTCACCTAAATTAACTTGTTAAGACGCGGAGATTATACATCTCCCTTATTAGTATATTTATTATAAATGATTTGTGCCCGTTAGGTTTGCCTATTGCATTGTGTGTTATTTTTAGTTAAAACTGTAATGGTTAATTGTAAAATACATACTGCTAAGTTTCTTGCGGCGTTTCTTCTCAATAGATGTCACCTTTCGAAGCGCTGGTAGATTTAGACATGTGAAAGAGCCCGTGTGGCCTGCTTGCGAAATAAATATTTTTAATTTAATTTTAATTTCCACTATCGCGGTTTCTATATTACGGGACCGAAATATAAAATGTG
Organism: Tortricodes alternella; assembly: GCA_947859335.1. Lineage (NCBI taxonomy): Eukaryota > Metazoa > Arthropoda > Insecta > Lepidoptera > Tortricidae > Tortricodes > Tortricodes alternella. Next base: position 7,528,682 of record OX401975.1, on the reverse strand, counting down.
TATTTTTACAGGTTTTTCTTTAACTTCACTGTTAGTTAGTGTATTTGGTTTGGGTCAAATCAAGTCAAGTGCCAAATTAAAGCTTTATTTCATATTTCAGAATTAAGCAAGCTGTGTGCAGTGGATTACGAATACATCCAGGACCTGAACGGGTGGCTACGCCTGAACGTCGTTCCCATGAACTGGACAGAGGCGCGCCTGCAGTGCCACCTCGAATAATTATATTAATTAGCGGAGAGGCTGAAGCAGTAGTAGAAAATGTTTTACCACAAAAATCGAACTAACGATATCTATAAAGTTACAATGATTTAATGAAGTGGCGCGCTGAAAAAAGAGCTAAATCTTTCTCAGAAAGTGTGCTACTTACATATTTCAGTCATTTATAACAGAAACTTCAGTCTTTAACTCTATGGAGGTACTCGTACATTCAATGCTGAAGAGCATAGATATTAATTTGAAGGATTTCGCCAAGTCTACATCTTTCTAAAAATGCAGTCAGATAAAAATGACGAAAGTTTTTACGTCGCAAGAAGTGAAAACCTTTTTAAATAAAGCCCTTGATAAAATCTATTTGATAATAAAGGTACGCAAATATGAAATATTTTTACTGTTATCGTCCGTAGTCGTGCGAAAATTACTTCTATAGATTTGATAATAACAAAAATATGTTTTTTCAGGTGGTGCTGTTATTCGGCAAAGCTCACTAATATTAAGGTGGAGGAGATAGAGACACAAAGTCAATTACTACCGGTCAAATTACCAAATACTAAAGGAGGATGAACAATCATTTTGTGCAAGCGGAACTTTCCTATAGGTTACACTGTAAAGTGGATTCAGGTATACTTGTCTTATCATGTAAACAAACACGACTCCGATACAAAATCACGTCCTGTGAATTAAACCCAATCGAACTCATAAGAGCACAGGTTAAAACTTTTAAAATGGCGGAAGTTAAAGAATTATTAAAAGAAGGATTATACCAAATTGGTATGGAGTCTTGGAAGTTAAAAACTGCTTTTCCTACTTAAGAGAATAACGCATATTTTTACTGTGGGAAATGCTTACGAACAAAGCGAATTTTACTGATGATCTTGAGGAATACTAATATGAGAAGTTAGTCTTATTAAACCGTTGCGCGATAACTGACAAAAATGCTATTGATTGTATAGTATACGGCGTGACGTCCTTGTCTATGGTTATAAAAATAAAATGTTTGTTTGGCAATGGCTGCAATCGAGACAGCTGTGTTTCATTTATATTAATTAAATAAAAATATAATCCTTCATCCCCAAAGCCCGAACCCACAATAGAACATGGTGTCAGTCATGGGATTACAATAAGAAAAAGAAAAAACCCAGAAATATGGGGGAACAACAAGATAAGGTAACAAAAAGCACATTTCAGGCAGGCGCGATCAAACCTTTGTCTCTAGGTGATAATGGCGGTGGCAAAAATTTACCCGTTTCAGAAAAGCGAAAACGTTGGAAGCAAACATTTCAGATTTATTTCAAAGCAAATGATCTGGACAATGCATCTGAATCTACACAAATCGCAATTTTGTTGAATTGTATAGGTAATGAGGGATTAGAAATATACAATTCATTCAATGTCGACCAGTCAAAAGAAACATTGGTATCAATCTTGAAAAAAATCGACTCCAAATTTAATGATTGCAAAAATATAACGATGGAAAGATATAACTTATTTACCAAAAACCAAACAAGTAATGAATCTTTAGATGAATATGTCACATACTTAAATAATCTATCCGCAAGATGTAACAGAAGACTATGAGGTTGTGTTATCGAGTAAAATAGATAAACAGGAAAAAAAGTGCATACCAAGAAGCGATATCATGCACTGATGCTACTCATTGGAAACAGGCTATAAATACGGAGTTATAAGCCCTTGAATCTGACACATGACACATGGGTATATCAAGAAGGAAAACCACTTTAACGGAGACTTTTTTAAACCTGCTGTTTACCATTGACTTTTTTTAAAGTTTAGTGGATAATGTCAACCGTTATGCTCGGTAAATGCTTCAAAATAAGGTTTTCAATTTAAACAGGATAACATTTTGGACAAATATAACTGTTCAAGAACTTTTTCAGGTATATTGTTAAATATGAGCACACTATTCACATGCGACATCGATAATTACTGGAAAAAGGATGAGTTATTTAATGGGCTAGTTTTTAAAAAGTACATGAGCAGACATACATTTCTATTAACATTAAGATGCTTTAAATTTCAAAGTGAAGAAACAAATATCAATGAAAGAACGTCTAAAATTTCTCATTTAATTGATTATATTAATACTAAAATGGAAAAAATATTTTATCTCTGATAAAATTTTATGTTTAGATGAAAGTTTATTATTACTTAAAAAGAAAAAAAAAACAATGGCATCAAATTAAACTAACTGATCAATTTGGTTTCGTGCAAAAGTGAGTTAATGGTGGGAAAAACGACAGACCTAGGCGGCAAAGATCATGTGGACTAAGGGGTAAAAAAAAAAAACTCCCTGTACATGAACATATGCATGTAATTTCAAAAAATACACATGTAACAGACTTTAAGAGTCAATAGACGACACAATCCATCAGTAATTGTAAAGAAAAATCTCTAAAAAGGAGAAAAAATAACCAGGTACAATGCTGTTGGAATATGTCGTAAAGTAGAAAGACTGACGTGAGTTACTGATGAAACAAATTAGTAAGACTTACCACGCGATTTTTAAATAGATGTGAGGTGGAACTACCATTCCAAACCCGAATGACAAAATGTATAATGTATTGAATATAAAAAAATGTGTAACCTGCAGCCAAGTTCAGTCTGAACTTAATTATAAATCTGTTACCGGTTTTGAAGGGTATTTTGATATTATTATTTTTATTTGCGATCTTTCAAGCAAATTTGCCTTGATTGTATATGGAGCTTTATTCTTCCACTTAGGGATGTTTATGTTCCACTGAGTTATTGTCCACTTATTATTCTGAAACAGTATAAATTTTTAAAGATGTCTTTTTCAAATAAAATGAAACATGATACATTTTTTCTTGAGCCTTTATTAAATTGCTTCTTCATGGTGTAAATGCTGTTCCAGAAACATAAATAATGGTATTTACTGTGGGTAAAAAAAGCTACTAGAAATTCGTTTTGAGGTACGAAACACTAAAAATGGACCAAACTAGCGGATGCGTCTAGTGACCAGAGGGCCTAGCACACCAGCTTTTATCGCGCACATAACATCGCTATTGTTAAGTAAGTCATTATCAGTATTATTATGAGCCTGTTGTGTTCCACAAAATACAAACACAATTGACATCAATATTGAATTGACAGCATTAATTCTATCTAATACGAAAAATAACTCGCCGGAAAACATCGCCATTGTTATGTCAGTCACCATAACCATCATCGTTGAAGGTCACATATATAGCAGGTTATGGGCCCAGGCCGTAACGTAATCCAATCTCGTAATCTAAGTTTTTAAGAGTTTTTGCCACATAAATTATCGCCATGCCTGGCACATATTTTGGTGTGGCAAATATTTCGACTTGGGCGTCGCGGAACATGCCTCCGGCGTCGACCTAGTCTACTATGCTGATGGGTGCTGCGGGCGCTGTGGACAAGCTCGAGGGCGCTGCAAACTATCATAGTTGGAAATTAACCCAAAAATGTTGCTGAAACTTGAAGGTATGTAGGACATGGTTATACCGGTGCTTTCTACTACTTAGACAGCAAAAAGTTAGGTCGCTGATACACCAACTTTCTGACATAGGGTGTTTGAAAATCAAGAAATAGCCGAAATTCTTCTCAGTGCCCTACCACATGAATATCATACTTTGGTGTCCAACTTGGAAACTCTGTGCGCATCGCATCAAGACTACAAAGTGAGTTAGTGCGAACTAGATTACTACAAGTAGCACGACGCAAGAACGGAACTTCCAGTTCGACTTCTGATGCTGCATTTGTGACGAACATTCTATAGTTGCCCGCGCCCGTTTGTACAATTATTTACCTTGCACGGTGACATTGAAAGCGACAACGGAACTACAAAAGTTTACCGCTAATATATGCCTTATTGATTGATAAAAAGAAACACACGTACATGACAATGATTAACATTATCATGTCAGAACTTCCAAAATGGCAGCCTACAAAATATCATCGTGGCTACGAAGCCACAGCTATCAACGCATTTTTAGAAGTTTAACCTCACATTGTCATATAGGGCTTTTACATGCACTTTTCCGAAAAATTATGGAAAAAGGCTAACAAATTAGGACATACCAAGTCCAAACCAGAAAAAAAGAGTTGTAGGAATGTGTGCCGTACTGCCATTAATTATCCAGCCGAAAACTTTAGAACCCTGGTAATATATAAAAAGTGAGCTAGTTGCTTTAGAATTTGAAGAAAATTCGTCATTCATCGTCATGGAACGCGTATGGTTAAACAAAAAATCGAACCCAACAAAAGTTGTTCGTGCAAAAAGCTCTAAGCAAATGGTCGCCTGTTTTTTGGTTTATATGGACATGTATGGACATGTTGTAGAGGTAGAGCCAAACAGTAATCCTTACTAGATAATTAGTTCATCTTGTAAGAGAACCTGGACCTCAGGTAACAGTTTTCACAAATTTACCATAATATAATATCCAGGGGAGCCAGGCCCATCCTTTTCCTTAGTGTTAGAGGTGAATTCGCCAAATCAGTTAGCACTGACCATAAAATAGTATGGCCCACAATACAGAGCCCAATTTTTATACAAAAACATAATAAAGTTAACATGCGCCAAAAAACACAATAGGACGAATACAATTTAAGTACTGTAGCGACACAGTGGTTACATTGTCGTGTGCCGAGTCAGCTCATATCTAAGTGCAGACGCGCTTGGATATGTGCTGACGTAGCCACGCCATTGCCGGGACACAGCGTGCCCGCAGAGCCAGTCCTTCCCCGTCTGCCTTACTATATTGTTGTGCGAAATATAGAATAAACAGTTAATAACAATATATTGGACTATCCCTCACCCGCACACCAGACAACCCTAAATCTACCACTAAACTGGTGAACCCCGACGTGCTCGTAAACTTGTTGGGTAAAAAAATGGAGGATTTAGTGATCGCCCAGTTGGCGAACTTGCTACGGACGACACCCGGTGGGGAACCGACCGCGCAGCAGGCGCCGGTCAGGGTGCTCTCACCACCGGGCAGCCCGTACCGTCCATCGTCGCCGGGAGCGAGGACCAGCCGCGGCGGACCGAACAGGCGCGACCCGTCGTGATTGTGCCACTACCACTACCGCTACGGGGCAAACGCAGTCAAATGCTGGTTCCACACCAGGCGGGCGGAAATCCGGAGGGACCAACAAGATACCAATAGGAATCTCTGCAATGAACTCAATGAGGTTCTAATACAGGCCGCAAAGAAGCTTTCACCAAAATCAATTCCCCGTTCAAGGGAAGGCAGGCTAGCCCTAGCTAATCTGCAAAGAGCCCTCTTCTTTCAGAACCGGTACCTGGGTGATTCGACTCTAAGGGACCTTACGCACTAGCGGTTAACCGCGGAGGCGGCAAACCGCGCGGCTAGCAATTTGTATGTATTTTTGTGGCGGTTAAGTGCGTAAATCACAGGCGGTTGCATATTATAAACCAGAAAAGCGACTAGCCGCGCGGTATGCTGCCCCCGCGGTTAACCGCTAGTGCGTAACGGGCCATATCATAAACGCGCGTAAAATCTAGCGGAAATTCCAAGAGACAGTTTTCTATAACGATTGTGAACGGTTCCTTAGCAATCTCAGCTGCATACACAGAGCGGTGCGAATGAAATACACGTATAAATATCTGCGCAGCTTTAAAAGCAAACCGGCAAACAGAGTAAGTAGGCAAGGGCCGCTATATCCCAATTTCCGAGCTCAAGCAAGGCAAAGGAGAGTTGATCAGCTTAAAGACACGGCATAAACAAGGTCCCAGAAAGAAAAGGACCTGATACTGAAACTATTGTAAAAAATATTAGGAGGTTGAAATAGGGGAAAGTTCCGGTTGTAGACCAAATCTTCCCGGAACTATATAAAGCAGCCCCATGCGAATTCATTCAGCAGGTAGGCAAGTCATGCAAGAAGTATGGTCAAACAATAAAATCCCAGAAGATTGGTTAAAAACAAAACAAGTACCCATTCCAAAGAAAGCATATCCTAAAAATGACAACGAGTATAGAAGAATATCGATTTGTAATGTAGGATACAAAATCTACGCTAATTTCTATTTTGAAAAACTGAACAACGAAATCCAGTCCCTTAGAAATTACCAAGCGGCATTCTTAAACAACAGATCAACGAATGATCACCTATTTACCCTTCGTAGGGTTCTGGGTATTAATTGGAGAGCGGGAAAGAGGCTATTCGTAATCGCACTTGATATTAAAAAAGGCATTTGACAATGTTGACCTTAACGCCCTAAAAGACGTGCTAGTCTCACAAACTAACATTCCCCTTACTAACAGAATCATTGAGGAGTGTATGCGAGAACGAACTTTTATTACCCGGTTTGGCCAAAATTCCGATATCATCAGCAAAGGCAAAGGCGTCAAGCAAGGGTGCCCATTATCTCCTAGACCATTTACTGTCTTATTGGACGACGTCTTACGTACGCTAGAAGAAGAGGATAATGCAGTCAGACTGGACCAAGACTCGGAGGTCACACTCCCGCTCATTTTGTCATTTGCAAACGACTTTTTTGTTGTCGGTGATTGCTGCCCCACACTTGACCGTATGAATGAAAGTTCTTCTCAAAACAGTAGGCCTGGTTATAAACGACACCAAGACAAAACTCGTGATCAGGGACCCATCTGGACCCCAAACGGTAGATCAGCAGCCATTACGCATCGGAGGCGTTCTCCTGAAACCGTCAAATTAAATAAAATATCTCAGCTCACATAATAACGGCAACGCATAACAGAAAAGCGTCAATTAAAACCAGATGCGACAAAGCTACACGAAATTCCAAAATTTTAATCAAATTCATAAAGGACTACAAACTCGAATGGAGGATTGCTAGACTCCTTTACAAGATGGTGATTTCACCCTCTATGACCTATGGCTTAAACGTACTAGCTCTTACTAAGGCCAACAGATCACGACTCAGGAAATACAAACGGAACATCTTGAAACAAATGATTGGAGCGGCCAAAGATCCTCCCAAATAAAAAGAACACCGCATTCTCGAGGGAAAAACCATTACAAAAATCATAAAAGTGCGCATGATATCCTACTACGGACATATTTTAAGACGTCAAAACCGCATCTGCTTTATGCCGCGCTGAGCCTTAAAGAGGCTACATGGAAAATATGTCGACCTATATTCACCTTCACCTGGGATGACTCTCTTTCGCATGATATAGCGAACTACACCAACATGAGTCAGACATATTGGAAATCCCGAGCGTCAAACAGAGGTTTAATAAAGATAACAGGCGAAAAATAATAAAAGAAAATATATAAAAGGCCAGAAATAGATACAGAAACAGAGCCAGAAGACGACGGTAATCCGTCAAGATAGAAGAAGAACAAACGCAGTCACTAATCCCCCCTTTTATAGGTATATTACACATGTATAGCATCTATCCTCCTCACGGCCTCGATGCCAGTATTCGGGGTCGATCAATCCTTCTCACTCCCCATCCTGACTGCAAAAGGCCCACTACATTCCCCCCCTGTAACTCCCGGCTCCACGGTGTCCCGGGCAGGAGAGGCAGTTGACCAGATCGGGCGGCAGACGACGCGGGGGAGCGTAAACGGGTCCGGGCGGCCACGCTGTCTCAACACGAGCAGCTCTCAGGCCGGAGGCTGTTAGGGTTCCTATACTCCTCCGGTCCCGACTGCTCATGTGGTGCCAGTGTGTCCCCCTGAACACGTCTACTGAGCCCATCTGTCCCTCCCTCTTTGGTGTGGTTCAATGTCTCCGCGTCCTTGCAGCAGAACTGCTAGCTGGGTGTTGTCATCGGAACGGAACTGCTAATAAAATTCTAATTGTACGAATTGAGCATTTGTGTGGATGGCGATGCTTTGGATGAGACTGATTCATTCACTATTATTAAGTATGGTCTACACCTTAGTTTTCATCCGTGTTTGGCTACTAATTTAATAGTCAATTCAGAAGCTTTGCTCAACATTTCAAGCTTTTCAAACTCAGCAACCGACAATGTATATTACTGAGTTTGCTGAGTTTATTGAGAGTTCTAGAATCACCTCTTTTATGTCTTAAATGTAATTGTGTTAGCCATCAATATCGTGCCTGTCCCAATATTCCAATATTGCATATATGCTCATAAAACTCCCGGGGCATGAAAACTGTGAGCCGCAACAAATGAAAATATTGCCATATAACATTGCAGGTCACGTGAAAGGTCTGGGTTCAGACAATGAGCATGAGATTGCAATCCAGGAAATAATGCCAGAAAGCCAATCAATGGGAGAGGATCAACCAGAGCAGCAGAGGGCAAGGGATAGCTCGTCTCGTGGCAACACAGCCAATCAAGCGATGACGACCAACCAAAATACAAGTCTGGAACAATGTTCTCTTAACTTATTTCGCAGGCTGGTTGGCTAAAAATATCAAGAACAATTTCATTGTGTAATGTGTATGCAAAATATGACAAAAAAATTTGACTTACATGACAAGACACAACTACGAATTCTAGAAAAAACGTATGCAAATATTACTATTAAAGTTTGCACAGCTCTCGTCGTGGATGTCCAAAGTTAAAGATGGTCCAGACGTAGCCTTTTGTAAAGCCTGTAACAGCAAATTATTTAAACTGTGAGCCGCAACAAATGGAAATATTGCCATATAACATTGCAGGTCACGTAAAAGGTCTGGGGCAGATAATGCGCATGAGATTCCAATCCAGGAAATAATGCCAGAAAGCCAATCAATGGGAGATCAACCAGAGCAGCAGAGGGCAAGGGATAGCTCGTTTCGTGGCAACACAGCCAATCAAACGATGACGACCAACCAAAATACAAGTCTGGAACAATGATTCGTAACTTATTTGGTTGGCTATAAAATGCCAAGAACAATTTCATTGTGAAATCTGTGTGCACAATATTACAAAAAATGTTGACTTAGATGACAAGAGACAACTACTTATTTCAGAAAAAAACGTGTTCAATATGGTTATGGTAGATGTGAGTTTAAACAATTTTGAAATGCAATTTGAAATAATAAAACAAAAAGGGTGTCAGGCAAAATATTCTGAATCATTTTAAACATTGTACATACAAGCATTTTTAATTCATTTTGCAGTGAGCATATAAACAAAGTCCAAAGTAAATTAATTGTAACGAAAATTAATTAAATTCTTTTGTAAATCCCAGAGAAGCCAATGAGATTGCTTTCTCGTATATGGATAATTTCTATAATTCCGTAGGCTAAACACGTTTTTTGAAAAATAAACGAACAGGTGTCATAGGGAAACTTAATCGACGCAGAGTGGGAACTCCTTCGCAAATTAAAAATCTAAACGACCGTCGTATGCAACGAGGAGCCATTGTTGCCGCGCACTGTGGGGATGTTACAGTCTTACAGTGCTAAAAATCGAATCGTTAATAATTATGTTGTGCAATAAAAACCAGCCACGACTTTGTAATGGCACCCGACTTGCGGTAAAGAAACGAATGAACAACATCATCGAAGCCACATCTTTGAAAGGGAAGTAGTATAAAGTCGAAGACGTTTTGATTCCACGGATTCCTTTGATTTCGAACGAAATGCCATTCGACTTGAAATGGTTACAATTTCCAGAGCGGCTATCATTTGCAATGTCGATAAATAAATCGCAAGGGTAGTCGCTATAAGTGTTTGTGTCATCAATCTAGAAAATCCATGTTTTTCACATGGCCAGTTGTATATCGCCTGTTCCGGTCTCTGCCTGTGTATCATAAAGCATTAGAATAATAAGCAATATGTTTTCGGAATATTTTTATTTTTTATTGATTATGCCAATTCAAATTCAATATTTATAGTTAAGACAGGACAACGTCTGTCGGGTCAGCTAGATTTAATTTTAAAAACAAAGCCGATACTACCAATTGGAGGTTTTGCTATCAGAAGGAATGCAACACTTCAACTTCACTTTGGACGCCAACAATACAATTAAAAGAAAAGGACTAAATGGCTGTGCTGACGACGTCCAAAATATAATTGATGCAACGATGGACGAATTTAAAAAGGAGGTTGATCTTAATTTGGACTCTGTGCCAAAAATATTCGGAAAACATTTTTATAATGGTGAGGCTAAGTTTGAAATGGCGAGGCATGACATTCTTGCGTTTACATCAAAGAAAGATAAGTTATACAGGGCTCGAGGGAAATATTTGAATGTAGGTAGAGGTTTGATTACCGACACTACGGCTGTCAAGTTACCGGATCACGTTGTTGAAATGAAGAGAAAATCATATTTTTTGGCACCACAACAGCAAAAGAAAAGATCAATTTCGTCACTACATATTATGGGGATGTGACTTTCCGAGCTCCACCTAAACCGTATTATCAAATTTACACAATACATGCAGATATAGCACATGATGAAGATGAAATTTGTTTTGTCCCATTAGTTTACGTGTTTCTTCCAAACAAAAGCCGAAATACGTTCAAACGATTATTTTTGGTACTTAAGGAACAATTTGTTGTGAATATCAAACTCGGGCATAACAAAAGAGAGTCATCCCCGCTCTTTCTGAAGGACTGGAGGATATGAGAAAGCAGGCACGTATGTCACGTCTAAATGAATCTCTAGTTTCTCGATAACCTAGGCTTGAACATGAACTTGAAAATCACTTCCATGCCTTACTTTACGTGGGTCCTTTCACCAGGATAGTGAAAGGTTTGGATTGGAATGCCCCGGTCGTCAAATGTAAAAAAGGCTTAATTTTGCTATTAAATAATTTTCCATTCAAATACACAATCCCTGTCAAAATATTCGGTAAAATAAATAAATATGATTTACTCCTGCTGTTCCCCAGCCTAATAATAAGATAAAACAAAGAAGAAATACGGTATTAGTATAACCTTTATCAAATTTAGCATTACTAAGATAATAATTTTGAAAAAAATCTTATGAAAATGAATGATCGAAATGTCATGTCATGGTACGTGGATTGGGCGAAAGTGTTCGCGATAAGTTTTTTAGAAATAATTTGGTTCGAGGTATTGTTGGAAGTCTGGGATGGATTAGACAATAGTAACTTGAAATATCTATGGGAATTGGAGTCTATCGGTATATGCGATTCACCAAGAAGAGAAACAAGAAGAAAGGAAGAAACTGGAAACTGTTAAGCAGTTTAATAATACTATTGAAGTAATTGATAACAGATACGAGGCATGCCTTTTAAGTTCTGTCGTTTCCATATTACCCGGCAATTTTGAATTTGGAACTGTTCTATATTCGAATGTGTCTAAATTTTGAATCTCAAAACAGTTGAAAGTATTAGGATTAATGCTATTGTTTAGTCACAGCGTCGATTGGAATCTGTCAGGTTACGTACGAAAATGAATCTTTCTAAGGAAAATGTTCGTGCAATTATTTTCTACAACTTTAGAAGAGGCCTGACACGGCTTCAGTGTTTTGAAGAGCTAATATCTGTGTTCAGTGATGAAGCCCCATGTCTGCGGACGGACGCTGGTATTTAGAATTCCAGCGAGGACATACTAGTGTTAGTGACAAATCTCGCGAAGGACGCCCAAAATCCGCCTTCACCGAAGATAACATCATTGCTGTGAGACAACTAACTCTCTAAGACTACTAATAATAACTAACTAATTCTCTAAGATCGTCATGTGACGTATCGAGAGATAGAGATAGAGAAGATCTTGCATGAAGCGCTTGGTGTGAGAAAGCTAGTTTGCCGTTGGATACCGCATCTGCTTTCCGTCGTTCAGAAGGCGGTCCGCGTCAGATGGTGTAAGAAAACTCTGCAAAGGTTCAACCGAGGAGAGTCAAATCACGTCTACGACATCATCAGTGGTGACGAATCTTGGATCTATGCCTACGATTCTGATTCCAAACAACAATCTACAATCTCGGTCTTTTAAGACGAGCCAAAGCCGACTAAATTTGTTCGTTCTCGAAGCACTTCAAAGAAGATGGTGGCCACTTCGTTGGAAAAACCGGCCATGTTGCGACTATTGCACTTGAAGATCGTAGAACAGTTAACGCAGAGTGGTATACCACAGTTTGTTTACCACAAGTCATCGCCGAACTTCGAAAATCTAACTCAACGCGACGCATCATCCTGCACCACGACAACGCAAACTGACACAGCGCTCGTAAAACGATTGAGTATTTGAAGCAGGAAAAATAAATTCTTGACCATCCTCCATGCAGTCCTGACCAAAGCTCTAACGATTTCTTTAAATTTCCTAAAATTAAGAAGTCTTCGTGGTCAAAGGTTCCAGTCCGGTGAAGAAGCAGTCGACGCTTTCAAGTCAGCCATTTTGAACACCCCCACTTTAGAGTGGAATAAATTTTATAATAACTGGTTCAAGCGAATGGAAAAGTGTATTAAGCTACGTGGTGAATACTTTAAAAAACAATAAAAAGTACTATAAGGTTCTAGTTGTGTTTTTTTCTTCAAACGACAAAACTTAAAAGGCATGCCTCGTATACTGTTAGTTGACCGTGGATTGGATAGCATACCCACTAAATCTACCGTCTAATTTTGGTCTGTCTGTTCGGTTCACTAAATAACAAAGTCGCTTGCAGAACTCCGAAAGAGTTGTTGTTTGGCTATAAGACAACGATGCTAAGTGAAGGAATTTTAGTGAATAATCTCACGCAGACTGGCCTGCACCAGACGTCCGTATCCAATTGTCAGACATAAAACCTGACTTCAATGTTTTTAAGGAAAACTATGAAAAGATTTCATTCATCACATTAAATAAATATCCTTTTGTTCTAACTATTTGTATCTTAAAAAGTCTTTCTTTTATAGTCAAACTGACAAGACACCAATCCAAAAAAGCCTCAGTATGATGAGATTTCACGCAAAAAAAACAATTTTACAATTAGTCTATTTCTTACTTAACTTAGGGTTCCGCTCAAAAATGGTGAAACATAAAAGGTTCCGAAGACAAAAGAATTCGGGAACCGCTGTACTAGATGATCAGCACGGCTAGCACGACCTACCCGCGAGTCCGTCGAGAAGCGACATAGGGCGCGACACAGCGCTGTGTCGCGAATCAGTACCATGACAAGCGCAAGCGACTCGCCATTAAATGTCATTAGTGTCAAAGTTGGCGCAATGACAGCTAGGCGCGACAAGGGCGCGACACACTGTCGCAAACCGTAACACGACTGTGCATAAGGCAACAAAATATTTCACTTTTCAACGTCAACTCGCGACATACTGTCTTTGAGACTTTGAGTGCGCGACTCCAAAAACTCAACGAATTTTTTAAGTGTAAGTAAATATTTCTCTTTGTAATGAAAGATTATACATTATTTTATAAGTTAATTATACATAAATATAAATTAAACTTTGATTGTTCACCTCAATAATGTACGTATTTGATTTTAGGATGGCTTTTTTTCAAATCCTGAATGCGGAAACCGAAGCGCGGAAGATCCAGCGCCGAATTCTTCAGGATCTGACAAATCCTTTCCAGCTCCCGGACCAAGAGTTCCTCCACAACTATAGGATTAATAAAGACATGGCCTTGTACCTGTGTCTGGAGATGCTTGCCATCTTTTAGCACAGTAACACTGGATTTGAATAATCCTCCAGACGTATTTTGGCACCCAGGCACAGGGTATTTCAATTTCTTATTACTCTTTTAATTGGTGGATTTTTTTTAATAGTTAATTCGTTGTTTCTTCTTTTTTAGGTTGGTCAAGTTCAAGATAGAAACGGCAAAAAGCCGTTCACAATGTTGTCAAAGTTTATGCCTGAAATATTATGCCTTCCGCACTCTAATGCGGACTGCGAGAGAGTATTTAGTCAGATCAATAATATAAAAGCGGACAAGAGAAACAAACTTGTAACTAAAACAATAAACGGGAGCTTATTAGCTGAACAAGCCATTAAAAGACACGGAAGAAATTGTGATGATTTCACACCAACAGAAAAAAAAAAAATATGATGAATGCTTCAATGTACAAAAAATAAATGATTACTCAATAAACATGTAGAAACGACTTTTAACTAATATATCATCTGTAATGACCGTTATGTTACCGTAATTTTAATATAATTCTCACAGTAATCTAGTGTCTTGCAATTAGTAACACGGTATTTTCGAGAGGGAGATGGAGACTCGGTTCATGAGTGACCCATCAGATAGCATCAGGAAAGCGGCCGCGCTACGCTAGGACTATCTATCTATTTGGTCCCTTAAATACTGTCAGTGGCATATTCTTTTAAATTTAAAACTTTGAACAAAAACATATAAATGGCATACGATTACAAAAATGCAAAAAGTAATCATAATATTCATTTATCGCAATGGAGTGGACACTCATAGAGAACACGAGCAGCAGAAATTGCATTACACCGTTGTTGCCATTCGCCGAACACAACACATACAAAGGCAAGCTTATCCCTAATGGAATATCTTCCAGCTTTTGTAGTTGACAAGAGAAGACAATGCGAGGATAGACAAAAATTACAAAGAGGCAAAACAAACAAATAAACAATATAAATAAATGCTATATATCAATGTTAATTTTAAAACAGTTATACACAATTTGCGGGTACAAAAACGCATTTGAAGATGACATGAAGTCAGTTTCAAAGAATTGTATAAAATTATCAATGAATAGCTCTGACAATATATAAATTTATTTTCAAGCATAAAGCTGAGAATTCTTAACATTGTAAACATGTGGACTTTCGCCCTATTTCTTTTGAACATTAAAAACACATTTCGAAGGCTTGACACAACCAGTTTGCTACAATATTTACATGTTATCTGATAATACCAATTTAAGTGCACTTACAATTTAATAGTACTATTATAGAAAACACTCAGATGATAATTGTGAAGGAAGTTTCAACCATTTTCTATATGACACCAATAGATGAAACCAACTATCCTAAACAAGCATATAAAATGCAATCAAATATTAATATTTTTGTCGACACCATTCGGTTTAAAAGAAAAAGAGGAGCTACAACAACAATATGTTTGAACCGATACAGCTATTCAGATCACTAGTGGGAAATATTCCTTACAACATTTTCCTAAAAATAAGACAAAAACCCAACATCATTAATCAATACGGAAGTAGATTGATTTCCAATTTCAAGTAAATACAGTTCCTCGATAACTCAATCGACTTTTAATTTTGGAGCTTTGCTAGGGGTTTTCTTGACCCATAGTAAGCTGAAGAGTTAAAAGAAAACCATTAGCGTAATATTCTTGCCCACTGTTATAAAAGCCACAGCTTGAAAAATTTTGCACTCAAATGCACGAAATCAACACTGGCCATAGGCCCACGCCCGAATAATGATACTTGGTTTTTAGTTTTAAGGTTCTGTTCTGTCCGGTTATTCCTTCCTTTTGAAGCTGGGTCTCCGTTCCCTGTATACTGGGCTGTGCTCTTGCCATGCGTTGCATATGCATATTATGCGTGATGCGTGCTTGCTTTGCTTTGTTTGAATGAAGGAAGGAAGACCAACAAACTCTTTGCCAACAAACAAAACGAAATAACGAAAGAAAATGTCGAACGAAAACGAGCGACACATGTTGTTTTTTTTTTTTTAATTTATTGAAGCTTTGGCTACAAGGCTGGCTCAAACAGTTAGGCCCTATTTCCACTGAGCGTCTAGCCGCGCGCGACTAGCCGCGTGCGACTGTCATTTCCATCGGAGTCGCGGCCTCCATACCCATTGACGCGGCCGCGACTTCATAGAAAATGGCAGTCGCGTGCGCTCAGTGGAAATAGGGCCTTACATCAAAATGTATTTTTTGTTTAACCACAGATTAGTTACAGGTTTCGTTATCGAGTTTTTTTTTTCCCAATTCGAACTGGCTACCAAAGGTTACGAGATGGGCCTTAAAGGGCAGAATAAATTAATCCCCGTCTCAGCTTTGTTGATCGAACAGGAATTTGAGCGCTAAGGCTGGGTTTTGACCTATAATATAACTGTGGAATAAATATATCTTGCCGCACAATTACCGATCTTGCGCAACCGGTGATATTGCACAGTTATATTGTAGGTCAGTACATAGCCTATGAAAGTAAAAATCAAGAGAAAACCGTAAGAATCCTATTTATCTTTAGTCTTTGGATTTTTGGCTGTATGGACTAAGTTCTCTTTGCCCTAGAAAGATAAATTAAAAAAAAAAGTCTTTGGATATGTGCGATTGTGCTGCGAGAATCCGTTTAATTTTGTGACAGAAACATCGTTCGTTTTCGTAAACGTGATTTTGAAATTTATTTATACGAAAACGTTTACCAGGATTGCATTATATATTGAACGAAATGGAGGTCACCGACGAGAATTTGGCTACGTTAGCAAACTATCTACACCAGACCCTAAATCCTGATCCTAACGTTCGTAGACCCGGTATGTATTAAACCCCTCATTTTTACATGTTTTACTGACAATATATAGTCTAGAATTAAATTTCTAATAACGAAATTCACGTGCGCTTAGAAAAACAGCTTCCAAACCATAAAAACGCTTGTCAAAATAATAGTAAATGACCCATTTTCATTATCATTACTTTGTTTCTAATTCGCCAATTTACGGTATTGTGAGCTAGTTAATTTATATTTTTGAACGAGAAAGCAAAACTTAAAACCTACGTGCTTTAAACTACGTGCCTATAGCTATCATGAACTAGGAACTGAGGTGCATAATATGGTTATGATTGAGGCGGCAGGTGCCTATGCTCATATGTATTAAACGATTATGACGAGACCACTGGCTGCCATGAGGTCCCTTTTGATGAGGTTGTTATAAGATGTAACGGCTTGCATAAGAAGTTTATGATTTATAGCAAGAAACTGAAGCTTCTCAATTCGCTAGCCAAATTCGAATAAGTGATTTTAAAATGTACAACCAACATACCCTTTAGCTTTATTATAATTTTGTGATTGTTGGTCAGAGGCATGTATTTCATTTCAAAAACGTGACACGCTTTGTTGTTTTGAAATTGGACAAACTGGTGAGAATCGTGATTTATGTTTTTAAAATAAAAATCTAGACATAGACACTTTTAAAGTGAGCCACTGAGCTGCGCTATAGTATAAACCAGTGGTGTAACAATAGGGTATCAGGGCTGGCAAAATGCCACGGGCCCCCGACCCAAGAGAGCCCAGAAGCCGCGAGCTCAAAAATATAGTACAATGTGACGATTTTTACTGATAGGGCCCTGTCAAAAGAATTTGCCATGGGCCCCAGATGGTATAGTTACGCCACTGGTATAAACATCTATGTACATCAGTACTTTCTTGGTTTAACTCCTTAGACAGGTATGTATTTCACCTTACGCAATGGTTGTAAAAAAAGACAATGAAATTATGTAGATACATATGACATTACTATTCCAACGGGACCTGTGAAGTCTGATAGACTTATGGCTATATTAACAAGCGCCAGAAGCATTTATCACAAATTGATTTGTTATGTCTTGTTCAACTACCTGTCAACATGTACATTAACAATACTTTAATCAAAGAAAATGTTCTATTAAATTTAAATTTGTTAACCGTCTGGTACACTGTACAATCTAACAATTTATTTTCACCAAACACAAATACTGTAATCTTACTACCCAATTATTATTTTCAGCTGAAAAATTCCTTGAAAGCGTTGAAGTCAACCAGAACTACGCAATACTTCTGCTGCACCTTGTTGACAAGGAGACAGTGGACAGCACCATCAGGGTAGCGGCTGCCATCGCCTTCAAGAACTTCATCAAGAGGAATTGGCCAGTGGTATGTTATTTTCCAACATGGCTGGTCACCATGGAAGGTTATGACCTGGTGCCCCCTAGAATTTATTATTATTCCACTTTATTTATTTTAATTTTCTAATCAATAAAAAAATTTTAAAATATAAAAATAGCAGTATAAGATAAAAAGACATAAAAAGCCGGCCAATTGCCCTCGCGCAGGAAGGGTTTTCCGTACCATTATTTGTAAAAACGGCAAAAAAACACGTTTGTTGTATGGGAGCCACCTTAAATATTTAATTTATTCAGTTTTTTAGTATTTGAAATACATCATCTGTGAAAATTTCAACTGTCTAACTCACGTGTCAGACGGACGGACGGAAAGACGGACAGCGGAGCCTTAGTAATAGGGTCCCGTTTTTGGTACCGGACGGGTACGGGACCCTAAAAATGGAGTACCACTGACCCCTGGGCCAGGCCCAAATCATTATTAATAGTATTGTTATGTTTTTTTATTTGACGTTGAAGGAGTTATGATTAAAGACTGTTAATAATCAAATCAAATCATTTATTCAGTGAATTGGCCACCTGATGGATCTTTTACTTGTCACATGAATAAATTAAAATGGGTTATATCTACCAGCGCGGACAGGACCATCATTACTTAGAAATGCTGCAAGAAAGTCAGCAGAAAATCGTCTTTTCCGGTCAAAACATTGATTGAAACATTGATACATATTTATATATATTTATTTATAGGATACAGAAGGAGTAAATTTTGACGTCTTGTAATGTTTTACTCTCAATGGCAGGAAGATGATGGAGCAGATAGGATCCACGCTTCAGACCGAGCCACCATTAAGACGCTCATAGTGTCATTGATGCTCAAGTCTCCAGGGTCAATACAGAGGCAGTTTAGCGATGCTGTCTCAATCATCGGCAAATGCGACTTCCCCGAAAAATGGCCTGGCCTCATACCAGAGATGGTTGAGAAGTTTGCAACAGGTATAGTTTTGGACAAATTTTTCAATTCAGAAACTATGCATTTGCAAGTTTTGTCATTTAATGGTAGTAGGTTGCTATTGCTTACTGCTGTAAGTGACAATTCTCATATAGTCAAGGGTATGAGTGTCTGGAATAGCAGAAATGTCTTCATAATCATACTGGCTATTCACACTAAAATAAAGTAAAAACTGTCTAATCCTGGAAGAAGGTGGAAAGAAAGTGTTTTTTGTTCTTCACATTTTTTTCTTTGATGAATAGTTTACCATGTTAGGACTAATTAATCGAACGTGTCGACAAGTAGTCTTGTGGCTCTGCCCACCCCATTAGGGATTTCGGGCGTGATGCTATGCATGTATGTATGTATGAATAATTTTGAATAAAATAGTAGTTTATGCAACGATTGCATAATGATAGGCCTTAAAACACTAGTGCGGTTTTATGAAACGAGCTTTTAAGCGAGTTTCATAATAAGATCGCACATGTGTTTTAAGGCCAAATTATGTAGAGTTGCATACATAACTTTATCTACACACATATTATAAATCCTCCATGATGTGTTCAGGAACAATATTTTCTGGCAACAAGTTATTTGTTGCAATCGTGGCTGCATTTACGATATCCGGCGTCACATCACACAGTCACTCCGAGAAGACTACTATTCATATTTTCAACTAAAATGTAAATTATAAACAACTTTTTACAATTCTACTTTCGTTCAGCAAAAAACCAACATGAATGATGAAAGCAGTAATGGCGGCAATTCGATCCTCCGTCAAGGCCATTTTTTTTTAAATCATAGACAAACGAATGAATTCTCATGTCTCAATCGAGATCAAATGTCGTGCGGTTTATATTAAAAAAACATACTGAATTGATGTTTCGTATCAATAACTGTTTTACTATCTATGGATACTGGAATAGAGACCCACTTGAGTTTTGACAGCAGTTCCAAATTTAATCTCATTACGATACTAAAATCGATACTGTAATAACATTACAGTACTGGTTTTACCTAATTGGTTGTCATAATGCTGGTCCTACGGTTTTTGATTACATTATGGAGGTTTTATGATATGGGTGTAGATAAAATGTTTTTATGTAATTGAATGTTTGAGAAAAACACTATACCTCGTAGGCTGGCTGGATCAATTGCAGGCTTCGTACTATTGAAAGTGTTTGCCTAGCTCTGACTTATAAACTCACTCTACCTGCTATTGCCTACATTCGAAGCCTTCGCATTAATTATACAATTGTTTCAGGTGACTTCCACGTGATCAATGGCATATTGCGGACCGCACACTCGCTGTTCAAACGGTACCGCATCGAGTTCAAGTCGCAGAAGCTCTGGGAGGAGATCAAACACGTGCTCGATAACTTCGCGAAGCCGCTCACCGATCTGTTTGTCGTGAGTTTTTATGATATGCCTTCATGTCGTTACCCATAATAGCTACACTTCCCACCGGAACCGCGGATTAAATACCCATCAAATTCAAATACCAAGGCCGTTAATCCGTTAATTAACGAAGTTAACATTTCGAGTAACGGATTAATTTTTAAGTTTACTCATCATTTTCCGTTAAAACAATTAAAGTCCGTTAAACGTTAATTAAGTTTCTAGTATTTGCCAAAAGGACACCGCGGACCGCACGGCTTATGTCAGATAGCTTTAGATTTGAATTTGATCCGCTAACAATTTTTGAAGTTAACTTATAAGTTAATCCGTTGCTCGAAATGTTAACTTCGTTAATTAACGATTAACGGTTTTGTGCCCAGCTATGCATACAGGCGATCATGGCCGAACATGGACGATTACGCTCTCTATACAATCATGCGTTCCATTCAGGGCCCAATGTGAAGAGGAGCCACAAGATGAAATTCTAGTATGGGCCATTTAGTGCTATTATTAATTATTATTATTAGTTCCCGGACTCATTTATTAATAAACATATTTTTTGGTAAACGTCCGCCCGCGCTCAGCGTCGTCACACCATTATGAAATAAAAAAAATAGATGACTACAGCCCTAACATGCATGCCACATAGATAAATTAAACCCGTTTATCTCTATGACTATCTCTTTCGTCGGCACTAGTGTGAGAGAGACGCACGCTGAGGGACTTATGACCGTATTCGGAAACGCCACTTAAGCATTTGATTCGATATTAAATAGTTAAATGTCCCTCAACTGTTTGCCAACGTATACAGTAACGTCACTGAAACATCACTTTAATTAAAGCTCAATTTGAGTGACTTTTTTGCATTCGGCCATTAGTCATCTCGTTCCTGGGACAAATCAGATCTATGCTGAACATGAACGTTTTTTTTTGGGTATGGTTATTTGTTTTCTTCACGGACCCAAAACGGGGAATCTTAGGACAGAAAATATAAAAGTACTAACGTACAGAAGAATATCTAACAAAACCGGTGTTTAGGTACGAAATTACGCCTAATCATCAGTGATCGGCACGATCGGTGCCACACCGCGGGATTCTTAGACGAAATAATAATATGGACATGACATGATTCGCAAAAATTAAGAGTCATGTTATATGTATTTGTAAATAGAAGTCAGAATATTTAATAAACTCCTAAAATGTATCATTTTTCATTAAAGAAAATATTGGTAAACTTTGGTTTTATTTTATACTGCGTAAAATATTACGTGCACTCATATAAAATATGTAAGTGTTAAAATATAATCATTTGAAGTGCACAAAAACCCTTTTCCCTACTTACTGAAATGAGAATATATTATTTTGCTGGAATCCCGGGGAATATCCATATTAACATAATGATTGAGGTCATTGACACCATGTGGCACCCGTCGTGCCGATCACTGCTAATCATGCTTTTTCTCTCCTTCGCATAAAACTTACTTTTTCGTGTACGCTAAGGTTGTCAGATTTTTATGCGTGACCATTTAGGCTACTTGATGACGCGCTAATCAGCGGGCTAGCGAGCGGCAACCTACTGCGATTTACAGCTCCGAGCTGACCGACGGCCTAGCTTACCTAAAGACTGTGACCCCCTGATCTTAATTCTGGGTTATAGTGTGATATTTAATTAATTGATATGTTGTACAGGCCACCATAGACCTAACAACGAAGCACGCAGACAACGCCCAAGCCCTCCAGATAATCTACGGTTCTCTGGTGCTTATATGCAAAGTGTTCTACTCGCTCAACTACCAGGACCTGCCGGAGTTCTTTGAGGACAACATGCCAATTTGGATGCCCAATCTGCTTAACCTGCTGCAGGTTAAAGTACCCTGTTTGGAGGGGAATGAGGTGAGAGATTACCTATTAAAAGTTTTACTGTAGAATATATACAAGTTTCTCACGGTCAAATCAAATCAAAATTGATTTGTATATTACAGGTACACTAGATGTTTAACATTTTTTTCCGCTCTGTTTCGCCCTAGGTCATACAAAACTAAAAACTAAAAATAAAAGAATAATAAAAAACAAGGATTACTAAGGGGCCGTCCATTAATCACGTGATCTTTTTTTAAGCATTTTTTAACCCCCGCTCCCCCTTGGTGATACATGGACAGGTTTAAGACTACCCCCCAGCCCCCACCCAACATCACGTGTATTTTTAGTATCTACAAAAAATCTTAACTTTTTGGAATATTTTATAATATTATCTTAAATACAAGTATAAAGTATAATCTTATTTTATTCACCGTTTATCGATTTGAAAATCGCGCGTTTGAAAAAATAATGAAAAAACGTGATATCTTACTACACTCCCCTCCCCCCTTGTGACATTTCGTGATGTTTGTCAAAACCCTCCCTCCCCTTTCAAGCCTCACGTGATTAATGGACGGTAAGTTACAAAACATAAGACTCGTGCCATATCATAAATTTAGTAAATTATAGTATAATTATCATATCAGATCACTACTATTAATAATTTTATTGTTCATGTCGAGTTAAAAAATGACCAAACTGGTACAAGGACTGTATATGTTCGTCTTTTTATGTTAAATTCAACCTTAGGGCGCGTTCCCACTGTGTCGTCACGTTTTTTATCGTCATTGATATACATCTGACAGCTAATCGTGTCATTCGTATCGGAACACCTCCATTTAAATATACAAGCCACGACACAGGAATATCTGTCGTTACAACACAGTGAGATTGCGCCCTTAGCCATCCACACTGCACGGGCCGTGTGCGGCGCGGTCTGGTCGTGCCGGATCCGATTAAGTGGCAATAGTATTTCAAAACTTGTATTCACACAAGCTGAGCAAGAATTCTGTAAAAAATCGGATCCGGTGAATCTGACGGGGGCGTGCGCGGTCGGGAATGCGCTGGCGCTGCGGATCCTACAAAACCGGGCAGCCGTGTGAACTCACCATCTGGTTTGCAGGATCCGATAGTCAGTAGTAGAGATGCAACGGATAGTGGTTTGGCCGGATACCGGATATCCGGCATGGTCATTGGCCGGATAGCCGGATATCCGGCAGCCGGATATCTGGCCGCACACGAGCTATCTCTAAAGCTGTGTTAGCTTGCGCGGCCTTCGCGCGGCAAACAAGTTTCAACTTGTTACGAATTGTAAGTGCGCGGGGAGGCCCTTTGAGGTTCAATACGCACCTTATTACGCCAGTTGGGAATAGGTATTCGAACGTGCACGACGTGATGTGACATGTTAGTTTTATACTTAAATAAAAAGAAACTAAGTTTTAATTTAATAACTGATGTTGATTTTGTTTATTTATGATGGTTTTTATTTGTTTTATCGTATTTCTGATCCAAGTTTCTACTATCCGGTGTTCGGCCGGATACTGACTCACTATCCGGTATCCGGCCGGATAGTAAAATCATGGCCGGATAGGCCGGATACCGAATAGTAACCGGATATCCGTTGCATCTCTAGTCAGTAGATTCGACAAAACTGGATGCCGTGTGAACGAGGTGTAAGTCGTGTTGTGTGCAGGACGGGGACGAGCGGCCGGGCGTGATGGAGGAGCTGCGCACGGAGGTGTGCGAGTGCGCGGCGCTGTACGCGCTCAAGTACGAGGAGGAGTTCGCGCCGCACGCGCCCGGCTTCGTCACCGCCGTGTGGCGCGTGCTGCTGGCCACCGGGCCCCAGCCCAGGTGCGACGCGGTCAGTACCGATAGCATCATTCATCATTAGCATCAATCAATACATATAAAACAGTACCCTTAGAAACCAAGTCCGCGCGAACAATTTGAAGCAACAAATTTGGAGCCATTTATGGCTCAAAATTCATACAAAAGCAGGGACGCTCCGTAGTGTCAAATCTCGAAGCGCACCGGTTTATTGCTTCACTTTTGTCAGGGCGGTTGTATGTAAAATATCTTTCTATGGTTTGTAATTCTATGACAGTACTGTGACTCACTTATAGACAACGCACAGCCTAAACGGGTGGTCCTAGTGGTTTGAAATTTGGAGGAGACATTCCTCGAGTACCCTAGAGGTGCACTTAGGAGGGATTTTTTGAAATTACAACCCTAAAGGGATGAAAAGGGGTGATAAAGTTTGTATGGAAAATACCGCAGGCGAAGCTGTGGCGGGTCCACTAGTGAGTTTATATACGTCCATTGGGCACAGGACACATAGTCCCTTCGGGGGCCTACTGCCGTTTGGGGATTTCATACAACAAATTTACCGCATGTAACAATTTGGGGTCCGAACACTTGACCTTCTGCTCATGAGCCAAGACCAATTTATTTATTTCAATCCCTTAACTACGTTAGAAAACGATCATTATTGGTGGGCTACTGAGCTAGCGATTCCTGCTCCTTGGGTGTGGTCGTTTGTGTGTAGCTCGTGGACCCAAATATAGGTTATCTTAGTTTAGGCCGTTGTGTTATTGTTGGACTACTGAGCTCGCGATTCCTGCTAGACACCTTGGATGTGATCGTTTGTGTGTAGCTCGTGGACCCAAATATAGGTTATCTCTTATATTATACTTTTAAATAAATAAATAATTATTTATTTAAAAGTATTGATTTTAAAATGGTTCAATATTATTTGCAGCTAGTGTCCAACGCTCTCACGTTCCTAGCGAAGGTCGCAGAAAAGAATAAATACAAGCATCTGTTCGAAGATCCAGCCACGCTGAGCAGCATTTGTGAGAAGGTGGTCATACCCAACATGGAGTTCAGAGGTGAGGACGAAGTCGCACGGCTACGTCGTTCATCACGCATATGAATTGTTTTGTTTTGATTAAAATATTGTATGTTTGAAAAAAGTTACTCGCTTGTGCTCGTTTCATAAACTCACATTCGTGTTAAATAATCCTTTAAATGTAGCATTTATAAAGATGTTAAATAAAAATAAAACTACTAAAGTCTGTTCGCCGAGATTTGATAAATATTATGATATCGTTTCGAAATAGCGACTGTCGCTTAACTATTGCAAACTGTGTGACGGGTGTCGCTTATCACCGCGCGCACTGAGTTTCGTGGTATGAAGGACGCAGATGCTGTCAGTGCGGTGTTGCGCCGGGCGGACGGCGGCGAAAAAAATTTGTTGTGTTCATATACACCATTGCCATATTGCAAATTAATAATGTCTTACATGTGCGCGGCAAATGTCACATTATAAAACTGAACTGGCCGAAAAGAAACGAAAAAGAAAAAAATATCTATGACACATGTTTAAAACGCGTTGAGTATGGATATGACCTCTCTTGTGTCTTTCATCGGCTTCGAGTGTGTCGTTTGGGTGTCGCGTGTTGCTTTCTGTTTATATGGTTAGGGTATTCAATAATAATATTCTATGAAAAAAAATCCCTATAATTGAAAATGAAGTGAAATTGTAATGAATTAAGAAGCCCTGACTTTTTACTTCTTTTATTAACTCTCTGCGGAAAGACCTTATCTTGTTTCTATTTTTGCTTTTTCTTTATACCTTTGTTTTTGTTAAGGGGTCGTCCACAAATTACGTAACGCAAAATTTTCAAATTTTTGACCCCCCCCTCCCCCCCATGTAACAGGACCGTAACGCTTAGCCGGGACCCCCCATCCCTCCCCATTCCGTTACGTAACAGGTCCTGTGTAAAAGTTTTCGCCTAATATTCAGGTAGAAAGATTTATATTTTTAAATAAAATACGAAAGTGTAGTTTTAAGGACGACATAAGAATTATTCTGAGAATTCTATAGTACGCCCAATTTCAAAAGAGCGTTGACGGCCATACAATACATTTTATACAGCCATCAGCGCTCTTTTTACATTGGGCGAGGTATAATCGATGAACGTATAACGGTTCCATTTCTTAATAATATAATTATAATTTCATGAGTTTACATTAACAATTGTACAATATTATAAAATCGTGATGTAACGCCAACCTTGAACCCCCCTCCCCCAACGTAACAGGACCGTAACGCTTGGCCAGACCCCCCCCCCCCCTCCAAATTGCGTTACGTGATTTGTGGACGACCCCTAATAGATGTGTTAACTATGTTAATGTAGAGTCGGACATGGAGCTGTTCGAGGACAACCCCGAGGAGTACGTGCGGCGCGACATCGAGGGCTCCGACGTGGACACGCGCCGGCGCGCCGCCTGCGACCTGGTGCGCACGCTGGCCGCGCACTACGAGCACAAGATGATGAACATCTTCGGCCAGTACGTGCAGGTGCGTACTGCTCGTAGCCTACCGCGCGTCGCAGCAGGTCTATATAGTAGGCGTGCGAGTTGAATGCCGAGCTTAAATGTGCTAGTGCTGTGACCTTATTAGTAACATATCATATCGATAAATTATCGATAAAAACAGTACATCAATTTTGTTTTTCAAGTTTTGTTTCATTTGCACCAAATAACAGCAATGAGTAATTTTGTATGAATAATGATTTACAATTTGCAAATTGTGTGATTATTAATAATTATTTAGTATGTGAAATAAAATTAAAACCTGATTTGACTACTCGAGTGATAACCAATCAATATGCAGTATTTGAAACGGTCCGGACACATGGAAATTCAATCAAGAATATTTCCGTGGGAACAACGGTAACGACATTTTTTTTGCCATCAAAAAATCGAGGAGACTACCAAGTTATAGAAAATACATTTTCTGACTATAAAAGTACTATGGGACAGAAACAATTTTCGCTTTTTCTTGTAATTTAATCAATTTCCGGTACAAATAACAAGGGCACAGCACATAACACATGTAATCTTAAATGTCATTTATCTCCTTTAAAAGAACGGTAAAGTGGTTTTATTTTTTATTACACTCATGCGAAACGACTAATACTATCATACTATTCAATTTCAGCGAAAAATAAACAAATCGATATATTGGGTACACATCCTTTAAAAATATGTATTACGTAACACATCATAAAATAATAATGTCCAAATTTACTACTTTACGTAATTTTCAACCTGCGCGAGTCGGTTGTTACTCGGGGACCCGTGTGCGGGTCCCGCTAGACGTGCTCGACCGGTTTTAATTATTTGATTGTTTCCAGTTGATGCTATCGAAGTACGCGGAGCAGGGCGCGGCGGCGTGGCGCGGCAAGGACGCGGCCATGTACCTGGTGACGTCGCTGGCGTCGCGCGGCGCCACGCAGGCCTCCGGCGTCACGCGCGCCTCGCCGCTCGTCGACCTGCTGCGCTTCGCCGAGGAGCACGCCGCGCCCGAGCTGGCGCGCCCGGGGGGTGAGTCACGTGTAGCTGCTGACGTCACTGGCGCGGCCGGGGGGTGAGTCACGTGTAGCTGCTGACGTCACTGGCGCGCCCGGGGGGTGAGTCACGTGTAGCTGCTGACGTCACCGGCGTCACGCGCGCCTCGCCGCTCGTCGACCTGCTGCGCTTCGCCGAGGAGCACGCCGCGCCCGAGCTGGCGCGCCCGGGGGGTGAGTCACGTGTAGCTGCTGACGTCACTGGCGCGCCCGGGGGGTGAGTCACGTGTAGCTGCTGACGTCACTGGCGCGCCCGGGGGGTGAGTCACGTGTAGCTGCTGACGTCACCGGCGTCACGCGCGCCTCGCCGCTCGTCGACCTGCTGCGCTTCGCCGAGGAGCACGCCGCGCCCGAGCTGGCGCGCCCGGGGGGTGAGTCACGTGTAGCTGCTGACGTCACTGGCGCGCCCGGGGGGTGAGTCACGTGTAGCTGCTGACGTCACTGGCGCGCCCGGGGGGTGAGTCACGTGTAGCTGCTGACGTCACCGGCGTCACGCGCGCCTCGCCGCTCGTCGACCTGCTGCGCTTCGCCGAGGAGCACGCCGCGCCCGAGCTGGCGCGCCCGGGGGGTGAGTCACGTGTAGCTGCTGACGTCACTGGCGCGCCCGGGGGGTGAGTCACGTGTAGCTGCTGACGTCACCGGCGTCACGCGCGCCTCGCCGCTCGTCGACCTGCTGCGCTTCGCCGAGGAGCACGCCGCGCCCGAGCTGGCGCGCCCGGGGGGTGAGTCACGTGTAGCTGCTGACGTAACTGGCGCGCCCGGGGGGTGAGTCACGTGTAGCTGCTGACGTCACTGGCGCGCCCGGGGGGTGAGTCACGTGTAGCTGCTGACGTCACTGGCGGCTCGCCAGGACTTACAGTTACTTAGCAGTTTGGAGCATAAGCGCGAGCGGCAGCAGAAACATTGCAGCAGTTTTTAAAGAAATAACCTTGCTTCTGACCTTGAGACCTCGGCCTTCAGAACACCATGAACGGCAAAATAATCGACAATTTCCAAGTTATTCGATTTACAAAGCAAATAAAATCACTCCTTTCATAGTTACAATGTATAATTTTCTAGCAATTATAGTGTCAATGGTGATCATGTTATTTTGTCGACAGTGAACGAGCTGCCGGTGCTAAAAGCGGACGCCATCAAGTACCTGATGACGTTCAGAACTCTGCTGCCCAAGGAACTGCTCGTCAATGCGTTCCCGCTTCTGGTGAGTTTAAAAAAAATTAAAGACTGTTGCAACAATTGTTATGTTTTTTATATTGATACATTTATCATTAATTGCCCTTTTCGCTTTTTATTAAATATAACTCTTTACATAAATCTATGCAGCGTTCATGTGACATACAATAACAGAGAATTGCCTTATTATTTTATCAAGCCATCTTTCTATATCTTTATTTAATACTACCTATTTCTCGCAACTTTGTTCGCATTGAAATTATGTATCACTGTGCAAAAATATCACTTCAATTCGTAGCTCCGTTTTAACTTAAAACTAATATACTTTATCTACACCCATATCATAAAACCTCCATAGCGTTATCAAAAACCGTAGGAAATGACCACCATTGTGACAACCAATTAGGTAAAACGAGTGCTGCAATGTTATTCCCGTATCGATTTTAGTATAGAAATGAGATTAAATTTGGAACAGCTGTCAAAACTCAAGTGGGTTTCTATTCTAGTATCCATAGATATTAAAACAGTTATTGATACGAAACGTCAATTTAGTATGTTTTTTAATATAAACTGCACAACATTTGATCTCGAGTGACATGAGAATAGAGACTTCATTCGGTCTTGACGGAGGATCGAATTGCCGCCATTATGTTGGTGTTTTGCTGAACGAAAGTAGAATTGTTGTCGAATTGAATAGAAAAAGTTGTTTGTAATTTACATTTTAGTTGAATATATGAATAGTAGTATTCTCGGAGTGACTGTGTGATGTGAAAATGCGCCGGATATCGTAAATGCAGCCACGATTGCAACAAATAACTTGTTGTCAGAAAATATTGTTTCTGAACACATCATGGAGGATTTATAATATGTGTGTAGATAAAGTTATGTATGCAACTCTGCATAATTTGGCCTTAAAACACACGTGCGATCTTCTTATGAAACTCGTTAAAGCTTGTTTCATGAAAACCGCACTAGTGTTTTAAGGCTTATCATTATGCAACCGTTGCATAAACTACTATTATCATCATCAGTACATATAAAACAGTACCGTGACTCACTTGTAGACAGCGCACAGCCTAAACGGGTGGTCCTAGAGGTTTGAAATTTGTAGGAGACATTCCTCGAGTACCCTAAAGGTGCATTAAGGAGGGATTTTTTGAAATTCCCCCCTAAAGGGGTGATAAAGTTTGTATGGAAACTACCGCGGTCGAAGGTGTGGCGGGTTCACTAGTTAATAATATTTGTATTGAACTTGTGTTTGTCCCCAGATTGAACATATAAAGGCGCGCGGCGTCGTGTGCACGTACTCCGCGTGCTGCATCGAGAAGCTGATAGCGGGCGGCATGGTGGAGCGCGCCGCGCTGCTGCCGCACGCGCCCGCGCTGCTCGACACGCTGTTCGCGGCGCTGGGCGCGGGCGCCGCGCCGCAGGACCACAACGAGTACGTCATGAAGGGTGAGTGCCGTGATGAGTGCCCACGCGTGGGGTGAGCGCGTAGCGCTGCCACTCACTTTAAAAACCCTTGGCAGTTGGTGACGCCGGCGCAAATCATTTTTGTAACTTGAAGACATTGAATTATTTTTTATTTATTTGTAAATATATTTACACAGCCTTACAGTTATGAAACGAATACACTGTGAAACTATAGTATGATGCACAATGTACCGTAGCTAGGGCCGTAAGAAGGGCATAACTAACGAGAGTCTATTGACTCGAGTGTGTTATTCCCTTACTGCCCGTGATACACACAATATTTGTCATCACATTTGTGAGGTAATAAAATAAAAAAAATTTTTTTTTTTTATTAAAGTTGAAACATTACATTGACTCTACATTGACCCTACCTTGACTCTACATTGACTCGACATTACTACAACTCTACAACCTTGGCTGATTTTAAATCTCCTTATGAGTAGTCTGAAATATCGTATGAATGGGTGACTATATTTCAAAACTAACACTCTTTCCGAGCAAGTGTGATGAAAAAATAGTCATAGTACAGGGAATCCTAGCTTGGGAATAGATCAATGTGTTAGTATCCAAGATATTAATCTAATAATTACTCCACATTATTTTTTTGATTTTATCATTTTTTATAATATAAAAAGTACGTAAAATAATTAAAAAAACGGAGTGTCTCCGACCTGGCTAGGACTGCATGGACCTCCTGACGATGCGTGCAGAGTCCATGAGTACCATTATTGTATTACCAACATATATATTCTGTGTGTTCCAGCCATCCTGCGCACTCTGTCGTGCCTACAAGAGTCAGCGCTCCCTTTCCTGGGCTCAGCCCTGCCGAAACTGGCGCAGATGCTCGCCGTCGTTGCAAAGAACCCGTGCAAGCCGCACTTTAACCACTACCTATTTGAGACTCTCTCGCTCGCCGTCTCGTGAGTACCATTCATTATACTACCTAGACCTAGACCTATATGTCCTACTAGTGGACCCACCACAGCTTCCGAACATTATCATCCCTTTTCACCCCTTTAGGTATGGAATTTCACAAAAACCTCTACGGTACTCGAGGAATGTCTCCTCCAAATTTCAAACCTCTAGGACCACCCGTTTAGGCTGTGCATTGTCTATAAGTGAGCCACGGTACTGTTTTGTATGTATTGATGACGGTACGGGTGGCTAGCAAAGCAGGTGGTACCAATGTTGGACCCCGAAGTTTGCGATTGGGGGTTCTATTCCCGCGCGGATCAGATACTGTCATCATTATTATCCGCCTGTATAATTCCCACTGCTAGGTACAGGCAAGTGCGGATCCAGGGGGTCATGACCCCCATATCATGACCCCCCCAGGGGGAATTTTCATATGCACACCTAGATAGACTATGCATATCTAGACATCCATGGTACTAAAAATTTGTTTCAAAATATGGTTTGTCTTTATTTCTTGTAATATTTTGGAATATTCGGACCCCCCCTGACCTGGAGCCTGGATCCGCCCTAAAGCCTCCTCTCATACTGAGAACCACACAGGCCCAGTAGTAAATACTCTTAAAAAAGTGGTTTTTAATTCTGTGTCGTTCATAGACCTAGTTTGGGCCGTAAAGTATGAAGCTACTGATTAATATTTTCCGGTCTATAATCCAGCGTACGGGTTAAGTTAAATGAATAATCTAAATTATTTTAAACGATTAGATAATTTTAGACAATCGTGTCGATTTCCGGTTTGAATGAAACATTTAATTGGGCAGATTCCGGCAGATTATATTGTTTATATGGATTGTATGGGCAGTTGGATTTTATTTTTTTGATTAACCTGTCATTTCAGGTTGGTGACAAAGTCAAACCCGAACGCGATAACCGCTTTTGAGGATGCCTTGTTCCCAATTTTCCAGGAAATCTTACAAAATGATGTCCAAGGTAAAACTCATAACTTTTAATTGTAATTTATTACAGACCGGCTTCTGCCCGCGGTTTCGTCCGCATTCCCTCGGGAACTTAATTATTTCCGGGATAAAACGTAGCCTTTGTCCTATTCCAGGATCTAAGGTAGAAGTATACAAAGCTGTGCCCCGTTAATCAAATAGTTAACTTCGTTAATCGCTAATCCTTTACTAAATAAGTTACCTTCGTTAAACGGTAAAGCGTTATATTTCAGAAGATTCAACGGAAGTTAACGTTAATCGTTAACCGTTAAATCGTTAATTAAGTTAACGATTAACGTACATTAATTGTATTAGCGGAAGTTAATGAGTCTGTTAACAATTTATAACGTTAACTTAACACATTCAGTGCCGTAAATCCCACATTGTCGCCACGCTGGACGACTCGGTGGTCGGGTTCTTGCTATAGCAATTTTGTATGGAGGCAATTCTGCGGCGCCTGGGATGGGACATGATTTTTGGGCTGGCACTGAAAGTGTTAAAAGTTAATCCATTACTCCAAATTTTAACTTTGTTAATTAATGATTTTCTGTCTTGTACCCAGCTATTGGTATGTACCAAGCACACATGCGTACATACATTTAATTGTAAATAGGCTAATTTCCTGAAAAATAATTAGTCCGTCATTTACATTATAAAAAAATATTGAACACATATTTTTTCTATTGTCAATTAAACAAAAAATTATGAAGATATACTGCGTTGAAGTTGCGCGTGACGTCACGACTTTGTACACTTTTTACCATTAATTGACGTCATGAGCCCCCACTCCCGAACTTTGATGCGCGTTATCTTTGTCAGTTTTGATTGATCTAATAAAGCAAAAAATACGTGTTCAATATTTTTGGATAATCTAACTGACGGACTAATTAGTGTAATCAATTTTTTTACCTGGAGACATCCCAATTCTGTTGCAGAGTTCATGCCGTACGTGTTCCAAATGCTGTCGCTGCTGCTGGAGCTGCGCGGGGACGCCGCGGAGGGCGCGGGGGCCGCGGGCGGCGCGGGGGACGCGTACGGCGCGCTGCTGCCGTGCCTGGTGGCGCCGGCGCTGTGGGAGCGCGCCGCCAACGTGCGCCCGCTCGTGCGCCTGCTGTGCGCCTTCGTGCGCGCGCGCGCGCCCCTCGTGCTGCGCGAGGGCAAGCTGGTACGCGCGACTTATGCTTCCGTACCTCAAAAAAAACCCTTATAGGATCACTTCTTTGTCCGTCCGTCTATCTGTCTATCGAGACCTTTTTCTCAGGAACGCGTGAAGGTACCAAGTTGAATTTAATATCAAATACTCAGGTCTGCAGCCTCTTAAAGCTGTGAAAAAATCAACCTTCTAAGTCACCGCAATCAAAAGATACGACCGTTGATGTCACATATTTTGATACTTCCAAGGGAATCCAAAGGGAATCAAAACCTATAGGGTACTTCCCGTTGACCTAAAATCATGATATTACGCAAAAAGTAGTGTCTTACAGCACAAGTAAAGGAAAAATTTCGAAAACCGTAAATTTGTAATTACATCACATAAAAAAAGTTATTAAACGGAATAACCTTTGCAAGGTCGTATCATACTCTGCAAGGAGATAGGAGCTTGTGAAAGTTATTTTTTTATCTTATTTCATAGGTAAATGTCATAAGAACTAAGATGATAGATAGGCAATAGAGCTTTATAAACTTGTAAATAGATGGCGTTACCATGACGAACTGTTATTCGTTCAACGCAGTTGTATTGAATGCCATATCCTTTTGAGATCGTTGACTAAACACGATAACCATTTCTTCGGCTTATTTAAAAAGTAACTTATTGAACACTTCTCCCACACTAGCGTCTTTCGAGCGTCGGCGTCTTGCCGGCGCCCGCGCAGCGTCGACTGACACTCGCGATCGCGAAATTGATTGTGACGAAGAACTGCTTTTGACGTTACTGCCACAAAAGAGATAGGTACAGAAGTCAATCACATGTATGTACTTCACTTTTCATGCCTACGCTCGGCGGTCGCTCTAAGGTTGTCAACTATGGCTTATGCACGAAATAATATCGTGGTAGTGGCACTCGTATCTAGTTGATTTATTGTGGAGAATGAAACGGGCAGAATGGAAATATAAATTAATAATAACTAAAATAACATACCTACAAAATTGTACGTTTGTCAATTTTCACAATTGAAAATCCCTAATAACTTTTAAACGGATGACCCTAGTTACACAATTTCCATTGCCCTATCCGTTTTAGATCTAAACCTATCAAATGACACTAAAAACAAAACAATATTTAAACAAACAAAAAAACATATTTTCAACTTACGTAAATTTTCGGCGTGAATTTACCTTACAAAAATTTAGTTACTTCGTTTAAAATACTGATTCCAAATAGGCAACTATTATACATATAAATCGATCTTAGATATATTTTTCGGGGGCCGGGGCGGGGCGCTTGCCTACCTACCTAACCGTTCGGTGTAACGTTAAAACGAATCATCGCAATACAAGCAAATACCTACTTACCTCTCTGAAACCACTGGTAGCTTAAAAAACGACAATTCACAGTAGAATGTTGAGTTTCAACAACGTACCACTGAACAGTTATAATAACTATTTTATCTACACCCATATCATAAAACCTCCATAGTGTAATCAAAAGCCGTAGGAAATGACCACCATTTTGACAACCAATTAGGAAAAACCAGTGCTGCAATGTTATTCCCATATCGTTTTTAGTATAGAAATGAGATTAAATTTGGAACAGCTGTCAAAACTCAAGTGGGTCTCTATTCTAGTATCCATAGATATTAAAACAGTTATTGATACCAAACGTCAATTCAGTATGTTTTTTTAATATAAACTGCACAACATTTGATCTCGAGTGACATGAGAATAGAGACTTCATCCGTTTGTCTATGATTTAAAAAAAAATGGTCTTGACGGAGGATCGCCATGTTGGCGTTTTGCTGAACGAAAGAAGAATTGTTTTTGAATTGAATAGAAAAAGTTGTTTATCTACACCCATATCATAAAACCTCCATTGGTTAATCAAAAACCTTACGAAATGACCACCATTTTGACAACCAATTAGGAAAAACCAGTGCTGCGATAAAGAAATAACATGACTTCTTTATCGTTTTTAGTAAAGAAAAGAGATTAAATTTGGAACAGCTGTCAAAACTCAAGTGGTCTCTATTCTAGTATCCATAGATATTAAAACAGTTATTGATACGAAACGTCAATTCAGTACGTTTTTTTAATATAAACTGCACAATATTTGATCTCGAGTGACGTGAGAATAGAGACTTCATCCGTTTGTCTATGATTTAAAAAAAAAATGGTCTTGACGGAGGATCGCCATGTTGGCGTTTTGCTGAACGAAAGAAGAATTGTTTTTGAATTGAATAGAAAAAGTTGTTTGTAATTTACATTTTAGTTGAAAATATGAATAGTAAGTAGTCTTCTCGGAGTGTGTGTGATGTGAAAATGCGCCGGATATCGGAAATATGCAGCCACGATTGCAACAAATAACTTGTTGCCAGAAAATATTGTTTCTGAACCCGTCATGGAGGATTTATAATATGTGTGTAGATAAAGTTATGTATGCAACTCTGCATAATTTGGCCTTAAAACACACGTGCGATCTTATTATGAAACTCGCCTATCGGCTCGTTTCATGAAAACCGCACTAGTGTTTTAAGGCCAATCATTATGCAACCGTTGCATAAACTACTATTTTTGTTGCTCCATTATTGCACTGCACAAACACGTGTCTTAAGCGGATGGCATTCGCGCTAGGACTGGTTTCAACGGTTTGAGATATCGTGTCCGTGAGCAGTGTCTATGTGTGCGTTATTCGAGCGCACTTTGTATGTAGATTGATTTCTGTACCTATCTCTTTTGTGTTACTGCTATTATGTTATTTGCAAAATCCTCTATGCAATTATGTATCCTACAATACTGGACGATTTTGTATCGTGTCTTCTATGTAGTGCTAACGTTGCCTTGAGGGTAGTGAGCAGCGGAGCGAGGGGAATGCGCTGACGGTAGTGTGGGGGGCCCCTTACGTGTGCTCCATATGATGGCGTTTGTTATTAGTTGCTTATTTTCACCATTTGTCAGCAGAACGCGATGCTGGGTGTATTCCAGAAGCTTATAGCGTCCAAGACGAATGATCACGAGGGATTCTATTTGATACAAACCATGCTGTTCAAGTTTGGAGAGTAAGTGAATACTATTATTTTTAAAAAAATAACAGGATATATAAATAAGGAGAAACTAGCTGACCCGTGCGAATTTTCGCACAGTATCGTGGTCAAACACCGGATTATAATAATATAATAAAGTGAGATTAAGTAAATGCAAGTATTATAGTACACTATTTGTCTATTTTTCGTCAATAGCAGACAATTTTGACAAAGATAATAATTAACGCAGTACCCTCCATCGGCCCTAACATGAATGACACAAAGATAGTAGCGCCATCTGTTCACATTAGTCTGCATGTGCAATGTGCAAATAATCAACACACATGTTAGTTAAACAGACTGTCAATAGATGGCGCTTGCAAATCACGTGATTTTTAATTTATTTTTTAACTAAAAAGTTAATTTTAATCTATTTGTGTACTTTTGTGACAAAGCGACGAACATACATACATACATACATACATATTATCACGCCCGAAATCCCTAATGGGGTGGGCAGAGCCACAAGACTACTTGTGGCCACGTTTGATTAATTAGTCCTAAGATGGTATGATGAACCGTATGGCGACAGGGGATCAGCCCATCGCCCATACAGATAGTCCACCATGTTGGAGAGGACCCGTCCCTTAGTCACTTTTACGACATGCCATAATGATAAGCATCTGCACGCATTCTATGCTATTTCTTCACTCCCAGTGCAGCAGAGGAGTATAAGCTTTAAAATGACGTTTATCTACACCCATATCATAAAACCTCCATAATGTAATCAAAAACCGTAGGAAATGACCAGCATTATGACAACCAATTAGGTAAAACCAGTACTGTAATGTTATTACAGTATCGATTTTAGTATCGTAATGAGATTAAATTTGGAAGAGCTGTCAAAACTTAAGTGGGTCTCTATTCTAGTATCCATAGATATTAAAACAGTTATATGATACGAAACATCAATTCAGTTGGTTTTTTTAAATATAAACAGAGAGAATAGAGACTTGATTCGTTTGTCTATGATTTAAAAAAAAAATTGTCTTGACGGAGGATCGAATTGCCGCCATTACTGCTTTCACCATTCATGTTGTTTTTTTCTGAACGAAAGTAGAATTGTACAAAGTTGTTTGTAATTACATTTTAGTTGAAAATATGAATAGTAGTCTTTTCGGAGTGACTGTGTGATGTGAAAATGCGCCGGATATCGTAACTGCAGCCACGATTGCAACAAATAACTTGTTGCCAGAAAATGTTGTTTCTGAACACATCATGGAGGATTTATTATATGTGTGTAGATAAAGTTATGTATGCAACTCTACATAATTTGGCATTAAAACACACGTGCGATCTTATTATGAAACTCGCTTAAAAGCTCGTTTCATAAAACCGCACTAGTGTTTTAAGGCCTATCATTATGCAACCGTTGCATAAACTACTATTAAATCATTAATTTTGGTAAAGAATTAACCGAGATACGGAGCGTCTTCAAAAAAATACCTTTTAGAAATAATATATATATGATGATAAATCATGTTATGTGATCAGGTCGGCGATGCAGCAGTACATGAAGCAGATAATGACGCTGCTGTTCCAGCGCCTGTCCTCGTCGAAGACGACGAAGTACGTGCGCGGGCTGATCGCGTTCCTCGGCTTCTTCGCAGCGCACTTCGGCGCCGACCGCCTCGTCGACCTCGTCGACTCCGTGCAGCCCAAGTGAGTGATCC
Source organism: Tortricodes alternella (assembly GCA_947859335.1). NCBI lineage: Eukaryota > Metazoa > Arthropoda > Insecta > Lepidoptera > Tortricidae > Tortricodes > Tortricodes alternella. The sequence continues at coordinate 7,490,644 of OX401975.1, read as the reverse complement.
TCGAGAGTCAGCTTAGCTCCGAAGGAGGGTTTTGCTAGAGGCGAGAGCATGCTTAACCTTTTGGCCGCCGTTGTCGGCTATGCGTGACAGCGTATACAGGGTAAAAAAGTCCTTTATAACCTTGACTTAAAGTTGAAATTCGTGTTACTTCTCAGACATGCTTGGCAGCCAAAGAGTAACATTGCCATTTACATAAATATTACTAGTTTATTTATTCAATACCATCCTACAAAAAAAAAGGATTCCTCGGAAATCGTGGGCGGACTGTACATCATATAACAAACTGGCTTCCGCCCGCGACTTTTTCCGTGTGGACACCCTAATCACGCGGTATGATATACTTTACGACCTATTCTCATACCTACCAAATATTCATAAAAAATCATAAAAAAATCATCGATCGTTTCGGAGGAATACGAATCACAGACTGTGACATGAGATTTTTATATATAAGATTAATAAACCCGTAGAGGTGGCATTTCTGGTTATATTTTACACTCACACAGCACACACTTTACAGCGACAGTCAGTCGCCATATCCATGAATGTGTGCCTTAACGAAGAAAAATAGTACCATCTCCTTTTTTCTTACTGTAACAGTTGCGTTCTCTTTCACGCATCCATTTTTTGATCAATAATTTTATCAACGGGAGAAAATAAAAATTATTTGTCACCAAGAACAAGGCCTAATCCAATATCTTTAGTGTAAGAAATCTGTGTTTTACTTTTAAGTTTTTCATTTACTTATCATGTCGATATTTTTGAGTAGGAACCGTTATAAAATTGCATTGCATTGCATGCGTGCATAAAATAAACATTGATCAATAAGAAGTAAAAAAATATACTTGTAGAGGTTTATATTGCATATGATTTAGAGCGAGCCATTTGTGACGGCTGTAGCGTGTGGGGCACGGAAATGCGCTGACGGCTGCAGCCGACTGTGGCGGTGAAAAGGTTAATAAAGTCCAGTATTACAGTGAACTTCTATCCTCGCAGCATGTTCGCCATGTACGTGGAACGAGTGCTGGTGCCGGACCTGCAGAAAGTGAGCGGCACTCTGGAGCGCAAGATGGCCGCCGTCGGGTGCACCAAGTTGCTCTGCGAGTCGAGCCACTTCCGGCAGGGCAACCTCGCGCCGCTCTGGCCTAGGCTTATGCAGGTATCAAAATAAATGCGAAAGTAACTCTTGCTGTCTGTATGGTTTCGGTGAACTTTAGGAAGATTCGTATAGTGAGTAGCGCTTCGGTGTGTAGGCCTAAAGATGGCAGGCGTCAAGACCCGACCGTGTAGAAACAAACGCAATTTCGAACGACCTGATCAATTGATAACTGTAGGGCTATCGTCCTGACCTTGTAGTAGGGCCTTTAGCCTAATCGGTCGTACTTCGTACGAAGGTGCGATGCCATTCCATCGCACATAAAATTTACAGTCACTATGGAACACTATGGGTAGGGATGCAACGAAATATCGGAAAACCGATAAGTATCAACATATCGACACCCAAAAATGTCAATATTATTGATATCAAAGATCCGCCGATACTGATATATCGATATCGAAGAAACTCAATATGTCGAAATAAAATATCGGAAGGGCCCGCCCAAACCGGGTAAAATACTGTAACTGGCAACACAGTCCGTGTCTTTAAAAAAAATCTCTAACCTATGGTTGTTAGTGACCTGCGGTGCGTGACGTGATGATTCACGATGATTTCAATTCAAATAATATTGTATCCTGATGTATTATTCCAAGATAATGATCTATCTGTCTGCAAAATTTCATCCAAATGCTTCCTATCGTATGCGGGTGATTTAGAAACAAAACATCCGAAACTCCACCTATGTGCACATGCTTGCATGACGAGTGATGGCGACGCCGACGGTTGTGCGCAGGCGCTGATCGCGCTGTTCGAGCTGCCGCCGGACGAGTCGGCGCTGCCCGACGACCACTTCGTGGAGGTGGACGACGCGCCCGGCTACCAGGCGCAGTACGCGCAGCTCGCGTGCGCGCGCGGCGCCGCCAGCGACCCGCTCGCAGGTATACATCATTCACCCTTTCATCGCTAGTAGCGCTGGTATTCTTTTAATTTAATTCTCCCACCTTAACCAGTTCGGACCTCAGTTTTTTTGGCCCCTGTTTACCTAGCTTCGCTTCTGTACGGAACCCTAAAAAATTTCTTTGTTATCAGCGATCACGGACCCCCAGCGGTTCCTGGCCGAGAGCCTGGGCGCCGTGTCGCGCGCCACGCCCGGCCTGCTGCCGCCGCGCCTGGCCGCGCTGGACGAGCCGCACCGCACCGCGCTGCAGCACTACCTGGCGCGCTACAGCGTGCAGCTCTGCTGAGGGCGCCGCGCTGCAGCACTACCTGGCGCGCTACAGCGTGCAGCTCTGCTGAGGGCGCCGCGCTGCAGCACTACCTGGCGCGCTACAGCGTGCAGCTCTGCTGAGGGCGCCGCGCTGCAGCACTACCTGGCGCGCTACAGCGTGCAGCTCTGCTGAGGGCGCCGCGCGCAGCACTACCTGGCGCGCTACAGCGTGCAGCTCTGCTGAGGGCGCCGCGCTGCAGCACTACCTGGCGCGCTAAAGCGTGCAGCTCTGCTGAAGGCGCCGCGCTGCAGCACTACCTGGCGCACTAAAGCGTGCAGCTCTGCTGAGGGCGCCGCGCTGCAGCACTACCTGGCGCTATACAACGGACAGCTCTACTGACTCCGACATGTACAGTCAGCGTCATAAAGATGCTTGTAAACAGGCTACTTCCTTGGCAATTTATTGCTGCAATTCGGGCTATCCCCAAAACTTACAACTTACATATCACTTTTTGTTTCCAGAAGTGATGTTATATGTTATCATAATGGGAAAAGCCCAAACTTCAGCAATAAATTGCCAAAAATACGAGCACTTTTAGTCTATCAATAATTGTCAAAAAAATACATTCGCCGATTTAAGTATTATCATACTTATCGTTTAGTGACGAAAACGTTTGACACTAATATTCGGTACAATTATTTGGAGAAATACTCATCTCCAGACTACGCTTTAACATATAGCTTCACAACAAATTAGCGGCTGTCAAATGTCGTGGTAAGTTTAAATTTAATCGCCTGTTAAATTTGTTGGTGCAATCCACCCTTAGATAACTATGACGCTGACACTACAGGGCTTATATTTGGAATATGAAGTAGATTTTAAAATGTATACAAATACAAAAAAGAGCTTAAGGAAACACTAGTGCGTATGGTATGACTCAATAATTTGATTGTTAAGTGATTTGTAATTGCGAATGTTATGAATGAGAATATGAAATGTGATATTCGTGTGACTTGTAACGCTGGGCGTTACCTAAATATGTTTTTTTTTTTAGAATTTCGTTAGATACCTCTGTCCAATTACTTCTATCAGATCAATGAGTTAGGTAGTAAAATAAAAGTGAACTCGATAATGACTCGTCTCTTTACATCTAAATGTGAAAATAATGCGATATTACCAGTACGATTATTTAAATCGAGCATGTAATTACTTACACTTACCAGACGTAATATATAATTATCAAAGCATCTGTTTATACATTGTAAAAATAGCCAGCAGACCTAGCATGCGATTCTATAACTTGTGAGCATATAACTAAGTGATTATGTATACTAGAGTGGACGCCTCAACTTGATTTTTTGTGAAGCCTGTTGAGGCCAAATGGCACAAACGCCTATAAGAAAATGATCACCACCGGACGCGGCGCGCATGCCCGCTCCGTCATCAAGTGCTCGCTGTCATTTGTTTGAGATGTCTGTTCTAGTGTAACGTATTATTTCAATGGCATATAAGGTGTATTTAATTTTTTATCTAGATTATGTGATGCTGAGGTGTAAGTTGCAATGTTATTGTGTAGATAGTGACGTATGTGTGTGTACTAGAAGAGAATGAATAGAAAAGTAACACTTTTCGTGTATGTTAATTTTGTGAGGAATTTTGTAAATGTGATTCTGATTACTTAAGTTTCTTTGAGAATGTACTTCATGAACTTATTTCAACAAAATGGCCGGTTAGTTCGACATAAAAATTGTTACAACGAGCGCCATATTGTGTGTGAAATGTGACGTCAATCGACTAAAATAACATGCTTATTTTGAATGTAACAAAGGCATTATAATGTTAGCCATTATACTTGTTTAATTCAATTATTTTTTTCACATATTTGTTGTAGTTAGATTTTGTAATTGAATAAATGCTTTCTCAATGTATTCACAGCTTTTTTTTAACTCACCGATTAAAAAGCATTTAGCGGTAAAGCTGAGATCAGATAACTATTTCTTAAATTGGTTTAATTTGCGTCTTTTAATCTGAGGTAGGTTAAAATCTAAACACAAATTTAAGAAGTGCTATTTTATCCCTTTGACCGCCACAGTCGGCCGTGGCCGTCGGCAGTTTTCCGTGCCCTGACGCCAGGATATGCCGTTTTCCATACATTTTGTCGACTACAGCCGTCACTCTGCGTCCGAGGCGCTCAGCCGTGGCGTTCAACAGGTTAACCTTTTGACCACCAAGCATGTCTAAGCAGTAACACGAATTTCAACTTTAAGTCAAGGAAACGAAGGTCTTTTTTACCCTGTATTCGCTGACGGCTGCAGCCGACTGTGGCGATCAAAAGGTTAATAATATAAGAATTAGTCAAATTAAAACTTTCAAGAGATAAACACGACTTTACTTACGATTCATTGTCAAAAATGGTCCGATATGTTTCGAACTCGTATGGAGTCCTTTTTAGGGGTTGAGTGCGGTCGCGGTCAAACCAACCCGCGTCCTCAAATGCCCAAGTGTCAAGTGGTAATTAATATAAGAATTTCCAAGTTATAACTAAAAGATAAGTGAACTGTCTGATTCCAACTTAAAAGTCGACACAAATATTCGGATAATGCCCAAAATTCATTTTGAAAGTCAAATTTAGGTAGCCTGACTTATCCTAAGATTTGTTTGAGGCAAAAACACGAAACCTTAAAATATAAGCCCGAAGTTTAGGCTAAATTTTTCAAGTATTTCATCAATAACTTTAATTAATTGAGCCTTATACCTAGTTTACCTTTATTTAAAAGATTTATTTTTTCAACGAAATTCAAGGATCTTTTTAATACCACGGCTCAAAAGTATCTTGAGGAAACGAGTACTCTTGTGAAAATGAAATAATCGGTATAAGTTTTATTTTTATCTTATTTATATGACCAAGCGACCGGAGCTTCTCCATTACAGTTTGGGCAAAAATGCTTTCGTATATCCACGCGGCGGATGTCCGTCGGATCTCCATTTATTCTCCTGGGTCAGGTCGCATTTCTCAACCGATTCTCGTGAAATTTTGTGTGAGCAGGTTCGATAATAGACTGTTTCCTAAAAATTAGTCCGTTAAATTATAAAAAAATATTGAACACTTATTTTTTGGTTTGTCAATTAAACAATGAATGACGAAGTTATAGTGCATTGAAGTTCCACGTGACGTCACGACTTTGTACACTTTTTACCATTAAGTGACGTCATTAGCTCCCACTCCCGAACTTTGATATGCGCGTATTTTGTACCGCCACCGTGTAGACATGACCAGAAAGCATTTTACAATAAGAATATAGAATTCTTTACAGTTACTTAAAGTTACTCCTCTGCTGCACTGGGAGTGAAGAAATAGCATAGAATGCGTGCAGATGCTTATCATCCTGGCATGTCGTAAAAGTCGACTAAGGGACGGGCTCTCCAACATGGTGGACTATCTGTATGGGCGATGGGCTGATCACCTGTCACCATATGGTTCATCATACCATCTTAGGACTAATTAATCGAACGTGGCCACAAATAGTCTTGTGGCTCTGCCCACCCCATTAGGGATTTCGGACGTGATAATATGTATGTGTATGTATGTACTTACAATAAATAAAATGAGGAACATAAATTCTATGAAATAATTATTAAGTCAATAAAAATAAAAGTATTGATGTCAGAAGATTTGTTTGTCATTCGGAGGCTTCGGCTCGGTCTCGTCGTGTTTGAAGTCAGCGTCGGTGAATGGTTTTCGGTTTTTCATCATGGACCTGCAACATTCAGTATTGTACCTAGATGCTAATGAATTTAATAACGTACAGTACTAACCAAGACAATGTTGTATTAATAATGTAGAATATTATGTAATTATTAAGATAATATTTGTACGCCAGTAGTGATAAAACAAGAACCGGTCATCCATAATGTAACACCTTATACTCGCTTGTTTCTATGCAAATAAATAATTATTTTATAATTTTATTTCATTATATAGACACGATCAAGTTTACGACGCTTATTCAGTCTTGCGGCAGGAGGCAAAGAAATCTCCGAAAGATCCGAAAATTGCTATCACGAGGTAGCTATTTTCGGATAGTACCTAAAGTGAAAAATAAGAGCAGGACACACTTATCTTATGACATTTGAGTTTAGGCAACTGGCAACACTGTTGACAGACCTTATACATACGCAGCACGTATATACCTACCCTATCTAAACTTTCAAACTATGGCCTTCAAAAGTGTGAGCGTACCAAAGATTTCTGTCAATGTAGCCACGGACGCTTGGCAAGGGGAAGCCATTGAAAGACGAAGCCAGGGCGCGTGTGTAAGCACCCATGTTGCGGAACAGCAGCCAGGACCCGACCTGCAGGGGTGGCAGGCGCGTGGAAGGGAGGACGCAGTCGCACCCATCGCACGTCGGGCCCCACACAGAGCACGGTTTCGACTTCTCGCTGCTCGGCTGGATATAATTGAAAATTTTAACTCGTGGAATGAACTAGTACCGTTAGTAGTGATTAAATAATGATATTATATCAATCAACTTGGCAACAGAGTTCACTATTATTTATTTAATAGTTGCACACCGGGTTCGAAGTGCAATTTCCTAATAAAAATCGGATTAGTCCGTCATTTACATTATAAATAAACCCGCGTGGAGAGGGTTCCGTTCCATACATGATTATCTGAGATTTTCTATGTTACTTTAAATACCCTAGACTTCTTATAGGTTTTCCTGTTATCTATAGGTAAAGAACTATTTTTTGCATTTTTTTTCAAAATTTTAGGTCCGGTAGTTTCGAAGATAAGGAGGGGGAATGGTAAATTTTCGCCTATTTTCCTAAATAACTTCCAAACCATTTATCTTAAAATCCCAAAAAAAAAACATATTTAAGATTCTCACAATAAGCCCTTCCATTTGATATGTCACACGATATAGGTAGCATAACTTTTTTTATTAATTTTCTAATTTATTATTCCCCCTAAAGTGGCCCCCATGTTTCAAATTCATATATTTACGTCATGCGTCCGTGTTGCGGTCACCGATTTACATATGTATACCAAATTTCAAATCAATCGGTCCAGTAGTTTCGGAGCAAATTGGCTGTGACAGGCGGACAGACAGACAGACAAACGAGTGATCCTATAAGGGTTCCTTTTTTCCTTTTGAGGTACGGAACCCTAAAAACTGATGAAAAAGGATATCGATAATGGTGGGTGATGTTGGTGGTGTCTCACGTGTAACACGATCGGCTCCGGGTGCAGTAGGTCGAACAGGCAGTCCCGGAAGGAGCCGTACACCCCATCATTCATGAAATACATCGTGTGCGCTTCATCGTCCTCCGTTTCCAACTGCATTCAACCAAAGTAGGCAAATTTTAGGTGTTTCCTGTTTCAAACAGCCTAAATTGGAAATCATTTTGGGTATTTAGTAGCGCGTCATAGGTCACGCAAACTTATGAACAGCTGCGTCCCTAACATGCATGACACAAAGATAAGATAGACTGTGTTACCTCTAAGTGCGTTTCACTCACACTAGTGCCGACGAAAGAGGTAGTCATAGGTTTTTCACCAAAGTTGCTTCGTTTCTTCGCCAGCTATCTGCGCGGCAGGGAGCAGTACGTGCAACACGGATGCTTTGTTTCAAAACCTTACAAAACTCGTTCTGGGGTCAGCCAGGGTTCAATTTTGGGCCCGTTACTTTTTGGCATAATGGTAGATGACCTGGCTTCGGTTCCTCAGTACGCTAGATGCCAACTTTATGCCGATGACTTGAAACTGATTTGCGGCGTGCAGGAACGGTCCGACTGTGTTTCATTACAGCATGATATTGACCGAGTTCATCGGTGGAGTCTCGACAACGGGCTTCTTTTTAATGCAGCCAAGTGTGCCGTCGTCACTTTTAGCCGCGCCCGTAATCCCGTTCACGCGGTATACTTGTTGGGTGGTGAAGCGATATCCCGAGTCTCCTCTATTCGTGATCTGGGCGTCATCTTCGATACGCGCCTCAACTTTCACGAGCACATGAAAGCCCCTGCTGCAAACTGCTATCAGAGGTTGGGGTTCGTTATTCGAAATGCTAGGGATTTTTCGGACAGCAGGGCTATAAAAGTACTATACACTGCTCTAGTCAGAAGCAAGCTTGAGGCGGCTTCTGTTGTCTGAAACCCCCATGAGTCAACTTATGTCTTGCTGCTTGAGAATGTGCAGAAGGCGTTCTTGCGGTTCTTGTAGAAGAAAACGTATTGATATTACCCTTTTTTGTACCCGACGAAATTTTTGCTTGGCGTCCTAGGTTTAAACTCACTTGAGGTGAGGCGAAATCACGGACTGCTGACCTTGGCAAGCGCTACATTGCGAGGAGATTCGGACTGTCTGGAACTGGTTAGGCAGGTGGTACGCCTTTTCGTCCCCTCACTCACGAAATTTGATTTCCGCCCACGTTGTCGCTACCTACTGGCGGCGCCTGCGACGCGCACGGTAGCGCACACTAAATCGCCGCTGGTTCGCGCCTTGCACTTGCTTAATTCGCTTCTGTCGAGTCTGCCCCTGAATGTGTTTTATTTGCTTGTAGATGGAGTGTGGTGTGCAATGAATGCCTGAAGTTCTGTGAGAGGATGGATGCCCGCCTTTCTTCGGTATAAATGTTATCATATACATCTTATTTTTCTTTTATTGTTCTTGTTATTTCTGCTTTTGTTTAGTATGTATGCTGTGCGATTATTTTTAAATAAATAAATAAATAGAGATAAACGGATTTAATTTATCTTTGTGGCATGCATGTTAGGGCCGCTGCGAACCTATCAAGGTCGACACGGGGATAACTTCCTCCTATCCTTTTCGTCCGCGGTTGTGTGAGAGAGATGTAGTTAGAGATGAGACGGTGTTCTCGTGTCAAGCTCGTTAAGGTGTAATTTGCGAAGATGTTTTTCGCTATGTATGTATGTCTGTATGTAACTAGAAGATTAGTTCGGTACTAAACTAAACTACTGAACCGACCTTAATAAATAGGGTGTCAAATCAAATTATTCGCACGCTGAGTAAAATGGAATAAAAAGGAATAAATCAAAATGAAACTGACTTTTGTTTTAAACTTTGCTAACCTGTGTCAAGATTCAATTTGGAATGGATTTTTATTTAATTTTATTACTAATTGCTTTTTAATGAGCGAATGACGCCACCTGAAATGTTATATGTCGGATGCTAATACTCATTTTGTTTCCTGTAATATTCGCCCATACATAATTGGGCTTGGAAGAGCATTCCAAAAATATATAATAACTACATATATACAACGTACAGTCCATAGCTAAAATAAAACTTTCTCTTGGCGCTCATGATAACCTACCTATATGTATATTATTGAACATGTATGTTATATATTTCCTGGAATAGCTTCCGTGCTTCCAGGCCCCACGACCCTATTTAAGTGTCTACTACAAACGCAACAGATACGAAATTTTCACCGATATTTGACCTGTTAGGGCGTGACTCCTCATTTCGACTGATAGAATTGTAAAACTGGTTACCGTGCGCTTGGCGAAGACGCACGCGACGAGCGAGTACGCGGCGGAGGCGAAGTAGCGGCCCGGCTCGGCGATGACGCGCATCGAGCGCTCCGGGAAGTGCGTCTCCAGCGCCGCGTTGATCACGCCCGCCACCTGCACAAAGTGACAAGTCAGAGTCAAAAAATACTAACTGCGTATAACAAAACACATCAGCGGCCCTAACATGCAAGACACAAAGATAAGTTTAAACCAGTTTATCTCTATTACTATCTGTTTCGTCGGCGCTAGTGTGAGAGAGAGGCATTTAGAGAAAAGACGGTATCCTTGTGTCTTGCATGTTAGGGCCGCAGGATACACTGATAGGTAGGTACACATTCACCGGCACACGCGCTCGCGTATGCTCACGTACTCTTGATATTCTGTTACTCTGTCTACAATAGTCAATACGGTAGTAAGTATAGGCGACGAGCCTCAAACAGCAGCGAATCCTGCTGGTTGAACTGTGTTGAACACGACGGGTTAAGTTAGGCTCGCCCGTGAGTTCTGTGACGAAGTGTTATTTAAGAGAATTACACCGTCTTCTGTGCGTTACACCGCTGTACGCGTGCCTATTGTGAGATGCGCACCGCTTTAGTTGCATCATGCTGACGCTCGGAGAAGGTACTAGAAGAAATACACGTCGTTCACCCGTAATGGGGTAGCAGATGGTATAGGTGAACCCACTTATATAGGGAGCGGATTAAATTGAATAACGGCACTTTCCAAAGTAATTTTTAACAATCAACCCTTTTAATTTGATAGCCCCGTCGAGCCCACAGTCAAGTCAGTAGACCTATAGCGTGTATCACCTCCTGTATGTCGGTGCCGGCTTCGCCGGGGTAGCCACCGCCGAGGTCCAGCAGGCGCAGGCGCAGGCCGAGCGCGGCGCCGTGCGCGCACAGCGCCGCGCTCAGCCGCACGCCGCGCGCGTACGCCGCCGTGTCCGTCGCGCCGGACCCCACGTGAAACGACACTCCACATACCTGCACCAGACAATATCTTGAGACTCGAGCACACAGCATGCACCGCAGCGTTCGCGCGACTCTTTTTCATTAGGTAACGATATGTCCTACAATGTGGAGGCCGGGAGCGAGCCTTTTTAACCGGCAAGCGTCCTCGTGTTTATATCGCTATTTCGCGCGACCGTTGCCAATAAGGACAAACACTTGGCTTCGCCTCACCTGGTAAGTGAATACTAGGCCGACGGTATGCCGTGCTCACCCAGAAGATTTGTATTTACTCTGATTTTGAAAAGACTAGAATATCGTGTTACATCCATTCCTAGTGTGGCGGCCAGCTTCAGCAGCCGCGGGGCTTCCTTGTCTGGGTCGCAGCCATATTTGTTGCCCAGCTGACACTTCGCCGTCACTGAGTCGCAGCGTATTCGCAGCACAAGCCTACGGATAAAAGCGAGATCAGACTATATCCCCCAAGTGACAATGTTTGTATTTGACGTGGCGTTGATAATATTATGAACGGTATAGTACTGACTGCGCGTGCGGCATGTGGTGCTTGATCTTGATCAGCTCGTCGGCACCGTCGAACGTGAGCAGGCGCACGCCGACGCGCGCCGCCAGCCGCAGGTGCGACGGCAGCTTCGCGGTGTGCGCGAAAATTATGCGTCTGCATCCAGAATTACTATTTAGAGCACGAAGTTTTGGCATAAAACAGAGATAGAATTTTCCAGTTGCCTCATGAGCTAGTGCTGAGATCCTGGATAATGTGCCCGTGTGTGTGTCTTGGTTCCCAAAAAAGACGATTAGATATGAAATAGCCAACTCTAATACGGCTTCAGCGAAGAATCGCGCCGATCACGCCTTTAAGATATGGGAATAGAGCTCAAACTTTCGCCGAACCTTACAGTTGTAGCCGCACCGTAAAGCTACAATTTCAATTCAGACGTCAGTGTCGCTTGCAGTCGCGTCCGACCGCAGCGACACTACTAGTTTGTATGGATTTCTATGAAATTTTACGAGCGTGGCGACATTGTCGTTGCCGCTGGATTTCATAGATTTAAGGCAGATTTAGGAGTGGCCCTGAAGGGTCCCAATGAACTGGGCAACAGTACTCACTCCGGGGCGACTCCGGCGCCGGTGACGAGCTCGATCTCGGCCTTGGACGCGCAGTCGAAGCCGGCGCCCAGCGCGGCCAGCGTGCGCACCAACAACTTGTCGTCGTTACACTTCACCGCTTCATAACACACACAAAATAAAAGCTAATCATTTTCCCCTACAACGCAATAAAAGTTTATAAAGACGAGTAAAGAAATAATCACGGATACTTACTGTAATTAGCAAAGGTGCCAGACTGTCCATTACAGTTACTGTTATCTCACGCAGCGACACGCGCTTTACGCAATTAAATACAAGGTGACCAGTTTAAAAACACGCTGTGAATGTGTGTCTAACCGTCGGAGCTCACAGTAGTTGGTTGCCACAAGTATGCACGTCGCTTCGTGAGATAAAAGAACTGTACTACCAAAAATACTGTTAGAGCAAAACAGTTGATTCTGACTTATGATCAAGTTATATCAGCGAGTGTATGCAGTGTGTACTACGATGCTGATCAAGCGAATGGTTGCGAGAGTAGCTAACCGTAGAAGAGCCCGCAGACCGCACCGCCACTTTACCTAGCTCCTGTGCGAAGAAGGGCTCCGCCTGTGCCTGTGTAAATAACCGTAGAAACAGTCGACGCGCGGCTACAGCACTCGCCTGCTGTTAGCCGCGCCAGTTCACCCAGTCGAGCACGAAGCAGGGCTCCTTTTGACTGTGTGACTGACCGTAGAAGGGCTCGACGCGCGGCATCAGTGCTCGCCAGCGCGCCAGCCGCGCAGCCACTTCGCCCAGCTCCAGTACGAAGAAGGGATCTTCCTGCTCGCCGCCCGCCACCACCCGTCGCGCCGCCGCCGCCACCGACCACCCGCCCTCCGTCACCACAATACGCGGCTCTTCGATCAACTTCATTCTCAACTCTTTCCGAAACTAAGACCCTTCGCAAATTGTATAGCGACTATAATATTTGTAGCGAATGTTATTTTATTATTATTATTATTTATGTTATTGTTATACGTAAAAACCGTCAACTGTGTCAACATTGTCTTCCAAGGTTAACTTTGCCACAGTCTAAATTATATAAAAGCGATAAATAATTAAAAATGTCGGACAAATGCGAGTCAAAAATAATCAAATTAATAGTTTTGAAATGGTTAGACAAAGCCCTAGCTTGCATATTGATACTGCTTCTGACCTTATAGTTAGGGAGCTGGGTGCCATTTTGGTATATGATTTATTCGTCTTTCATATTGATAGGGATGAAAGTTTATATAGGTTAAGGATACAAATCGATTTGGTCCAGTAAATGAAAGTCGTATGTCCCTGCGTTTTTGATTTACAGCGCTTTAAAAATGTAAAAAAAATAGGTACTAAATCATTTGTTCGCGTCTGCCTCTTGGATTGATGGTCAGAATCATCCTCAAAACGATAAACATCGAAGAGGCAGACGTGCAGGCTCTGTTTTATCCATGACGAAGTTGCAAAAATAAAAAATAAACTATACTAAATCATTTGTTCGTCGTTCTCGTTGCGTCTGTTCGGGTTAGCGTACCACCGGTCCTACCTACCGAAACTGTCTAATGAGTAAACTGGTGAATAGGGTAAATTGACGACTAAGGAAACCGACCGGTGGTACGCTAACTCGTCTGTTCGATTCATTAGGACTCCCAAAAGAGAAAAAAAAAAGTTGGCAAACGTCTAGCTCGCTGATTTTTTTATTTACGATTATTTAAAGTCTTTTTGGAAAATTATAGTAAGTTCTTTTATAGGAAAATGTCTTCTTCTTCTAACAGAATATATATTGGCACCTATCACACTCGTCAGTTGCACAGGGATACGTTGTGAAAGTTATTACTTACCTTATCGTAATGGTTATTTAAGGATTTTATTTTTTATTTTAGCGTCTCTTTAACTCATTAGGTACCTACTGTCTGTTTTTCTTAATTTATTACGGGACCCTCGACGGGCGAGTCAGACTTGCACTTGTCCGGATTTTTTAATTATTGAATTCTTTTATTTATTTAAGACTATGGCAAATTTAACCTTGGAAGGCAATGTTGACACAGTTGACAGTATTTACATATAACAATTATCATATTAAATTACCATTCGCAATAATATTCAAATATACCATTGGCAAACGATCACAGTTTCGGAAAGCATTGAGAATGAAGTTGATCGAAGAGCCGCGTATTGTGGTGACGGAGGGCGGGTGGTCGGTGGCGGCGGCGGCGCGACGGGTGGTGGCGGGCGGCGAGCAGGAGGAGCCCTTCTTTGTACTAGAGCTGGACGAAGTGGCTGCGCGGCTGAGGTGCTGGAGAGCACTGATGCCGCGCGTCGAGCCCTTCTACGGTCAGTCACACAGTCAAAAGGTGCCCTGCTTCGTGCTCGAGCTGGGTGAACTGGCTGCACGGCTGACAGCTGGCGAGTGCTGTTGCCACGCGTCGACTGTTTCTACGGTCATTTACATAGGCACAGGCGGAGCTCTTCTTCGCAAAGGAGCTAGGTAAAGTGGCGGTGCGGTCTGCGGGCTCTTCTACGGTTAGCTACTCTTGCAACCATTCGCTTGATCAGCATCGTAGTACACACTGCATACACTCACTGATATAACTTGATCATAATTCAGAATCAACTGTTATGCTCTAACAGTATTAACAGTAACAGTAGTAGTAGTAACAGTAACAGCACGAAGCGACGTGCATACTTGTGGCAACCAAGTACTGAGAGCTCCGACGGTTTGACACACATTCACAGCGTGTTTTTAAACTGGTCACCTTGTATTTAGTTGCGTAAAGCGCGTGTCGCTGCGTGAGATAACAGTAACTGTAATGGACAGTCTGGCACCTTTGCTAATTACAGTAAGTATCCGTGATTATTTCTTTACTCGTCTTTATAAACTTTTATTGCGTTGTAGGGGAAAATTATTAGCTTTTATTTTGTGTGTGTTATGAAGCGGTGAAGTGTAACGACGACAAGTTGTTGGTGCGCACGCTGGCCGCGCTGGGCGCCGGCTTCGACTGCGCGTCCAAGGCCGAGATCGAGCTCGTCACCGGCGCCGGAGTCGCCCCGGAGTGAGTACTGCTTCGCAGTGAAGAGCCACTCTTAAATCTCCCTTAAAAATATGAAATCCGGCGGCAACGACAGCGAATGTCGCCACGCTCATAAATTATTTCATAGAAATCCATACAAACTAGTAGTGTCGCTGCGGTCGGACGCGACTGCAGCGACACTGATGTCTGAATTGGAATTGTAGCTTTATGGTGCGGCTACAACTGTAAGGTTCGGCGAAGGTTTGAGCTCTATTCCCTTATCTTAAAGGCGTGATCGGCGCGATTCTTCGCTGAATTCGTATTAGGGTCGGCTGTTTCAAACCGTCTATCAACGTTACTAAAGTTTAATAAATGAGCTCGGTTTTCGGATTAACTCGCATGTAATTCATTCGAAAATATTTCATGACGTTGTGACGTTGAGAGGCCTCTCCGGCTCTCATTGTCGGGTAGACTAAGACGCTATTAGTCTATGACAGAATGGTTACGGACCAACTACCTTGTTTTTATTAGGGTGCCGTACACAAAAGGTAAAACGGGACCCTATTACTAAGACTCCGCTGTCCGTCTGTCACCGGGCTGTATCTCATGAACCGTGATAGTTATACAGTTGAAATTTTCACAGATGATGTAGGTATTTCTGTGGCCGCTATAACAACAAATACTAAAAAACAGAATAAAATAAATATTTAAGGGGCTCCCATACAACAACCGTCATTTTTTTGCCGTTTTTATGGATAATGGTACTTACTTTTCGTGCGCGAGTCCGACTCGCACTTGACCGGTTTTTAAAATACCTCTCGTATCTCATCCAGTGCATTGAATAAAAAATGCATAAGTATGCTGAGAAGAAACGCTCCAAGAAATTCAGCAATGAATCACCCTATTTTCTTTTTGCGAATTAATTGTTCCAAACAAATATTATAACACGAATAACAAGTACCAAAAATATTAAAACAAATGGATACAATAGTCTGTTTTTTGGGATAGGTACAAAACATACACACGCGCGCATTCATATCCAGCATCTTGTTAACGGCCTCGCACTAGCTCATGAGGAAATTCTACCTCTGCTTTATGCCAAAACTTCATGCTCTAAATCGTAATTCTGGATGCAGGCGAATAATTTTCGCGCACACCGCGAAGCTGCCGTCGCACCTGCGGCTGGCGGCGCGCGTCGGCGTGCGCCTGCTCACGTTCGACGGCGCCGACGAGCTGATCAAGATCAAGCACCACATGCCGCACGCGCAGTCAGTACTATACCGTTCATAATATTATCAACGCCACGTCAAATACAAACATTGTCACTTGGGGGATATAGTCTGATCTCGCTTTTATCCGTAGGCTTGTGCTGCGCATACGCTGCGACTCAGCGACGGCGAAGTGTCAGCTGGGCAACAAATATGGCTGCGACCCGGACAAGGAAGCCCCGCGGCTGCTGGAGCTGGCCGCCACACTAGGAATGGATGTAACACGATATTCTAGTCTTTTCAAAATAATAGTAAATACAAATATTCTGGGTGAGCACGGCATGCCGTCGGCATAGTATTCACTTACCAGATGAGGCGAAGCCAAGTGTTTGTCCTTATTAGCACCGGTGGCGCGAACTAGCGATACAAACACGAGGACGCTTTCCGGTTAAAAGGGCTCGCTCTCGGCCTTCACATTGTAGGACATGTCGTTACCTAATGAAAAAGAGTCGCGCGAACGCCGCCACACGCCTGCTGTGTGCTCGAGTCCCAAGATCTTTTTTGCTGCAGGTATATGGAATATCGTTTCACGTGGGCTCCGGCGCGACGGACACGTACGCGCGCGGCGTGCGGCTGAGCGCGGCGCTGCGCGCGCACGGCGCCGCGCTCGGCCTGCGCCTGCGCCTGCTGGACCTCGGCGGCGGCTACCCCGGCGACGCCGGCACCGACATACAGGAGGTGATATACGCTATAGGTCTACTGACTTGACTGTGGGCTCGACGGGGTTTATGTAATCTGTGACGGGGTTATGAAATTAAAAGGGTTGATTGTTAAAGAACCATTATTCAATTTAATCCTCTCCCTTTATAAGTGGGTACACCATCGGCTACCGACCTCATTACGGGTGAACAAAGTATATAAGATGACTAGTGGACCCGCCACAGCTCCGGTCGCGATATTTTCCGTACAATCTTTATCACCTCTTTTCACCCCTTCAGGGATGGAATTTAAAAAAAAAACCACCTCTAAGGTTCTCGAGGAATGTTTCCTTCAAATTTCAAACCTCTAGGACCATCCGTTTAGGCTGTGCGTTGTCTAGAAGTGAGTCACGGTACTGTTTTATATGTATAAATTATTTCTAGTAGCTTCTTCGAGCGTCAGCATGATGCAACTGAAGCGGTGCGCATCTCACAATAGGCACGCGTACGGCGGTGTAACGCACAGACGGTGTAATTCTGTTAACTTTTTGTCCGCCGTTGTCGACTATGCGTGACAGCGTATACAGGGTAGAAAAGTCCTTCATTCTCTTGATTTCAAGTTGAAATTCGTGTTACTTCTCAGTCATGCTTGGCGGCCAAAAGGTTAAATAACACTTTGTCACGGAACTCACGGGCGAACCTAACTTAACCCGTCGTGTTCAACGCAGCTCTGCCTGCAGGGTTCGCTGCTGTTTGAGGCTCGTCGTCTATACTTACTACCGTACCTATTGACTATTGTAGACAGAGTAACAGAATATCAAGAGTGCGTGAGCATGCGCGAGCGCGTGTGCCGGTGACTATACCTACCTATCAGTGTATCCTGCGGCCCTAACATGCAAGACACAAGGTTAAGTGAACCCGTCTTATCTCTAAGTGCGTCTCTCACACTAGTGCCGACGAAAGAGATAGTCATAGAGATAAACGGGTTTAACTTATCTTTGTGTCTTGCATGTTAGGGCCGCTGATGTGTTTTATTGCACGCAGTTAGTATTTTTTGACTCTGACTTGTCACTTTGTGCAGGTGGCGGGCGTGATCAACGCGGCGCTGGAGACGCACTTCCCGGAGCGCTCGATGCGCGTCATCGCCGAGCCGGGCCGCTACTTCGCCTCCGCCGCGTACTCGCTCGTCGCGTGCGTCTTCGCCAAGCGCACGGTAACCAGTTTTACAATTCTATCAGTCGAAATGAGGAGTCACGCCCTAACAGGTCAAATATCGGTGAAAATTTCGTATTTGCTGCACTTGTAGTAGACACTTAAATAGGGTCATGGGTCCTGGAATCACGGAAGCTATTCCAGGAAATATATAACACACAATGTACATATAGGTAGGTTAGCACTGGCGTCAATAGAAAGTTTTATTTTAGCTTTAGAATGTACGTTGTTTATATGTAGTTAATATACTTATATTTTTTGAATGCTCTTCCAAGTCCAATGATGTACGGGCGATAATTACAAGAAACAAAATGAGTATTAGCATCCGACATATAACATTTCAGGTGGCGTCATTCGCTCATTAAAAAGCAATTAGTAATAAAATTAAATAAAAATCCATTCCAAATTGAATCTTGACACAGGTTAGCAAAGTTTAAAACAAAAGTCAGTTTCATTTTGACTTATTCCTTTTTATTCCATTTTACTCAGCGTGCGAATCATTTGATTTGACACCCTATTTATTAAAATCGATTCAGTAGTTTAGTTTAGTACCTTACCTAACGAATCTTCTAGTTTAATACAAACATACACACATACTTACCAGCGAAAAAAAAAAAGTGCTTCGTTGGCCTAATGGCTAAGGATGTCGACTCGTGATCGTGAGGTCCGGGTTCGAATCCAAGCGGTTGCCACGTACCAATGAGTTTTTCTAACTTATGTACATTATCTGCGTGTGAATTGCGGTAACCGATGCTCTTACCGTAAGGGTCTGAGCACACGGTGGAAAGGGCCGCTAGCGGACCACCCCTGCCGAGGCCAGCACTAGCCAAACCGAAGGGCTGCCACAATAGATCAGCAATGGTCGAAGCGGCACATATATGGCCCAATTAACCTCCAATAATAATAATACCCGCGAAAAATATGTTTTTCTTTTTTTCTTCACTGCAGTTGGCAAATTAATCGCAAATTACACCCTAGCGAGGTGACACGAAGATAGGTTAACACCGTCTCATCTCTACGTCTCTCACACAAGTGCCAAAGAAAGAGATAGTCAGAGGGATAAGAGGAGATTAAGTTACCCCCTGTGTCGACGTTGCTAGGGCCTCAGATGTTCATAAGTGCGCGTGAACTATGACGCGCTACTAACAACCCGAAATTATTTCCAATTTAGGCTGTTTGAAAAAGAAAACACCTAAAATTTGCCTACTTTGGTTGAATGCAGTTGGAAACGGAGGACGACGAAGCGCACACGATGTACTTCATGAATGATGGTGTGTACGGCTCCTTCCGGGACTGCCTGTTCGACCTGCTGCACCCGGAGCCGATCCTGTTACACGTGAGACACCACCATCATCACCCACCATTATCGCCCCCATAGCTCTTAGTGTTTATCGGGCACGTAAAACGTATGCAACTCTTTCGCACCCGCGTATAAGTTAAAAAGTGACAAATATTTACACGATAACAGATTTTGCGATAAAGCCATCAGCGAAAGACCACGAGATCCTTTTTCCATTGATTGCACATTAGTGTTTCGAGATCAGCGGCCCTAGCAAGGTTGACATGAGTATAAGTTAACACAGTCTTATCTCTAAGTGCGTCTCTCTTACACTGGTGCCAACGAAAGAGATAGTCAAAGAGATACGACGGGGTTAAGTTATCCCCGTGTCAACCATGTAAGGGCTGTAGGGCAGTTACTATTATGCCTTCGACTCCAGGCATTTAGAGGCAGCTTTCGCTGCATCTAAGTGATGGAACGATCTCTCCCCACCAGTAAAAGAAAGTAAGTCCCTGATGGTGTATAAAAAACGTTGTGAAGCTTGGTTATTGGACATTCAGAAAAATCCTACCATTTTAAGGGTTAGTATTCATTTATGTACAAGATCTACGTATCAGCAGTCTTATTTTTATATGTGGAGCGGTAAACAAGCCACCTTTTGGGGCCTACATGGCGGGGATGGCAGAATAACAGCGGCTGCTCGCCGGACAGACCTGCAAGTCCGTAAGACATAGTCATTAATAGTTAGGGACAGGCCTGTTACCTAGTTATCAAACTATTAAATACACGTCTTAGTGTTTTGAAAAATTATAGTTGCATTTCAAACCCATTATGGACCCAGTATCAAGCGCAGATCCACCGCTGTGGGCACAATGGGCATGCCCATAACCCTAATAGACTTGTTTTTTTTTTTTATGTCAATTGACTGACAAACGAGCTAACGGCCCACTTGATGGAAAGTGGTCACCGCCGCCCATGGACATCTGCAACACCAGAGGTGCTGCCAATGCGTTGCCAGTCTAGGGAGGATGGGGAATGAGGATGGGATGGGGATGAGGGAATATACCTCCGGATCTCGTCACTCACCCTACGAAACGCAATAACAAGCAATTACTTTACGCCGATATTCTGTGAGAGTGTGGAACTACCCCGGTCGAGCCCATTCGAACAGTAATCATCTAGTGAGGATTTGTAGGAATGCACTATATCAATCATGAGCGAGTTCATACTGCAACTCGCACTTGGCCGATTTTCGGGTGGCTGTGACCACAACCTTTTTTGGGGGCTAGATCCGCGCCTGACCTCTATTGACAAATTGATATATTATTATTATTTAATCACTACTAAATGGTAATAGATCATTCCACGGGTTAAAATTTTCAATTATATCTATCCAGCCGAGCAGCGACAAGCCGGAACCGTGCTCTGTGTGGGGCCCAACGGGCGATGGGTGCGACTGCGTCCTCCCTTCCACGCGCCTGCCACCCCTGCAGGTCGGGTCCTGGCTGCTGTTCCGCAACATGGGTGCCTACACACGCGCCCTGGCTTCGTCTTTCAATGGCTTCCCCTTGGCAAGCGTCCGTGGCTACATTGATAGAAACCTTTGGTACGCTTAAGCTTTTGAAGGCCATAGTCTAAAAGTTTGTTAGTGTATTTTCGTGTTGCGTCTGTATGAGATCTGTCAACACTGTTGCCAGTTCCTTATCACTGGACTAGCGCTATTCCGAGGTATCTAACTATGATTAAGGCGCCCATCTTTGCCTCCTGCCGCAAGACTGAATACGTTGTCAGAGTTCGTGTCTTTATAATGAAAGGAAATGATGAAATGATAATTTATTTGCATAGGTACAAGCTATTATAAGGTGTTACATTATAGATGACCGGTTCTTGTATTACCATTACTGGCGTACAAATATTATCTTAATAAATGTATAATATTCTACATTATTAATACAACATTGTTTTGGTTCGTACTGTACGTTATTAAATTAATTAGCATTTAGGAATACAGGTACAGGTAGGTACAGATATACCTAGTGAATTATATGTTTCCATCGGTAAAACTCGGATCTCAATCGGAAGACGACGGCACCCGAAGTGTCAATTAATTATTGTATTCAATGAGTGACATGTTTATATCCATTAATATGAAACTTTATTATTTACTGTCCCAATATTGGTCCCAATATCAAAATGAAAAATGACAGCATGGTGTGATGGATACTGACCCCCAATTCTCGATGCATTCGAGATAATGTCGATTGCGAGATTAAACGTCAGATTCATACAGTTGTGTCAAATGACTGTATGCACTGACGTTTAATCTCGATTGTGAGATTATCTCGAATGCACCGAGAATTGGTGGCCTGCTGAAGCTAATTGAGAGAGCACGATAATACGAACTTTTCCGATAAAACACTATGAAAACTAATTAATAATACATCTGTAGGTTTTGGGTTAAGTTAATACTGAATGTTGCAGGTCCATGCTGAAAGACCGAAAACCATTCACCGACGCTGACTTCCAACACGACGAGCCCGAGCCAAAGCCTCCGTGTTTGGAAGTTTGAGGTTTTTTATATATTTTTCTAATGTCAAGTTCGTTTGTTTTCTGCTACTGTCAATATACTCTTAAGCTGGCACCGTGTTTCCCGTTCGATCCCCCTTTCTCCCAGTTTAATCAGGGTTACAGTCCCGTCAGCAACGATCTCAAAAGAAGGTTATGGCGTTAAATACAACTGCGTTGAACAAATGACTTAGACTCGTCATGGTAACGCCTTATTTACAAGTTTATAAACTACGAAGCTCTATTGCCGACATCTTAGTTCTTATGACATTAACACAGTCTTATTTTGCCTGATTCATCGCTGTCATTCATTGCTCGCTAGGATCTAAGTACGAACCACATTGTACGTAATTAAGGCGTTGTTAAGAAAAAGTTTGCAAAGTTCCTCTGTGTTACGAAAATTAACCATACAATTATATACCTTATTAATTGTAGCCATAAGGAATATAATTGTATTGCAAATTTTCATAATGCAGAGGAACTTTCTTAACTACGCCTTTATTACGTAAATTTTTTTTGAAATTCACCCTTATGCGTCGGTGTCATATGACACCAAAAAAGAAGGCATCGCGAAAATATATATTATTATGTATTACTATGCCCGTCAGTAATATATGCTCCTTCTCCCGCGTTTTCCTAATATTCGGGGGTAATGGGTTACGAAACTGGATCAAAATGTACAGAGGTATACCTAAGCCGACAGCATGGTGAATTTCAAAAAAATTGTACGTAATTAAGGCGTAGTTAAGAAAAAGTTAAAAAAGTTCCTCTGCAAAATAAATGTTGGTACAATATCGACATATTTGGTGCGCATCTATAGCGCTACGTCATGTAAGGCCTATAGGTACCGCCGTGCGCTTTGTGACAGCCGCAGCCGCCGTGGTCAAGTATAGCGGACTGCTAACGGCGACTAGTGATGTAATTTAGACGCGTAAAATAATGCTTTTTAATGACTGTTTTTGTATGATATTGTGTTTTCTCTCATGTGTTGTTCCGGAAATAATCAACATATTCTCAGAAAAATCTATTTAAATGAAGAATGAATTCATTTTCAATAGATTTTTAGTTTAGTTTGAAATTATCGATAGCATCATAATAACGATAAAAAACGCCGTGGCGTGGGGAGAAATTATTTTACGAGACTGCCCGGCGGCCAAAAGGTTAAAAAAATTACGAAAGTCCGAAAACTACTCCAAATCGCAGTGTCCGCCTCGCTTGTCAACCTAAAAGTTAACGTAAATCAATCAGCAACTTCATATATTTTATGAACTCGACAAACATTGAGTAAAACATCATTAATTCATTCGGAAGAGCATAGAGCCGCAGTTTTCAGTTTCAGGTAAAACGGGCCCGAGCTCTTTGGAGAAGAAAAAAATGTAGAAGTAACTACAGCCTATTCTCTATAAGACTTTCGGGTAAAAAGGTGAAGGTAATGGCTTTCGTAAAAATGAGTGCCTGCGGCAAGCCTCAAGATTTTAAAAAAATACGATACGGGTGAGGCTGTATAGTGGTTACACTGTTTGGGTATGAAATAAAGGCAATTATTTGGCTCGCGCTATGTACGAGATATTTGATCTCATTTGCACCGACATTATTTTTTTGAGGCGATCTAGTATTGCTGCGATTGACCCTTCAAAGAAGCAGCGGTTTGCCGACCCCTGAACTAGGTAATAATGATTTTACCGGTGGAGAGCTTGGTTGCTCACCGTGTAGCTTTATAGTCCGGGCAGTTACCCGGATAGTAAACTTTTCTTCTGTTTGTACTGACTTCGTGGTACTTCGACTCGCCTGGGGTTCATTCCGTGTCGGTATTCAGTCAACGAATCCGAAAATACCGAGTCAAAGTCAAAGTCAAACTATCTTTATTCAATTTAGGCTTTTACAAGCTCTTATGAAGGTCAAGGAATGAATCTACCACCGGTTCGGAAAAAAAATCCTCTACTGAGAAGAGCCGGCAAGAAACTCGGTGCGGTATCATTTTTTCAAATCAGTACACATATAAGTCAACAATGATGTCTACAGTTTTATACAAATCTAAGTATATACCACCGGTCAAGAGTCATTATACATCACCGGCACCTCGGCGAGGCACTTAACCTTTTGACCGCCCCAGTCGGCCACAGCCGTCAGTGAATACATGGTAAAAAAGTCCTTCACTACCTTGATTTAAAGTTGAAATTCGTGTTACTTCTCAGACATGCTTGGCGGTCAAAAGGTTAACCCATTCAATGCTTAGGCACGGGTCCGTGCTTTTTCTTAAGTGTACTTTTTGCAAAAAAAAAACGATTATTTTTTGGTACTCCAATAAGCCGCGAATACCGGTTTTTTTAGCTCCCGCATCTGTAGGGTTTAAACATTAGGGACTTTATAAAGAATAAAACAACAACCATATCCATTTTGCAACATATATTGATAAGTATAGGTACAATTTTTGCGAAACTCATCGTGGTTACTCAAGAAACAACAAACACTATCAAATCGGTGACAAATTCTTATAGTTAGAAATAAATTTCATTAATTGAGAGGAATGTCTTCCACGTCTACGACAAAGCTCAGTATAAACGTATAGAAAAGAAGCTTTAAATACAATGTGGCAGTAAATCGTAAATTGATTAAAACATTTAAGAAAAATATTACTATACATGAAAATGACGTGTAAAATTGGAAAGCGAATGATTATTGATTACGTCCCCAGACCATTTACCCAATGGACTCCGCATTGCCAGATGACCCCCGCGTTAGAGGCAAAAAGCCATAAGCGACGGGGCTATAGGCTGGCACGGGAGCGCATAACCTACAACGCCAATCGCAGCGCTCTAAAAGCCCCGCGCGCCCCGCAAGTTAAGCCGTCTTTAGGATATTTCGTCTGTGGATTACATCATAGCTTCAAATGGATATCATGAGAATGTTAACTTTTTAATACATTAAATCGAGAACGTTAAATTTTCTAGAAAGAGAAGCGAATCACATTGCACTAGTTTATCGTGAAAATACTAATAGGTATAATAAATTTAGGGAATAATTTCTATAAACGAATGCACCGAAACAACACCAATCGGGTAAAATAAAAACATAATTCATACAAAGCTTATATCAACGGGGCAATACGAATAAGACGTTTCGAAATAATTCATGAGTCGAATAATAAAAGTTTAAATGAACGCCCCAATAACCGCAACCCAATTTTTATATATAATTAGGTAAGGCATAGTTTTAAAGCCGTCACTCTAGCTGTGATGAGTGTTATATTCAAAACAATTTAGTAGAATTAATTAATTAATGTTTAATTCTGATGATAAAAAGCCAAGCATGATTTGTCACATTTAACATTTCAAAATATTCAGCAATTATCAACGCGAATTTTCGAATTTTTTCTCGGTATAAAACTATTCCTTACTTATTTCTGAAAATCCAGAGTCGATACACACAACTCGCGACGCGTTTTAAATAGTACAGCGAAAAATGTACGATATACCTCTCATCAGAGCTCATTTTGGAAGGTAAGGATTGTATCAGTTTGTACGCGTCTTATAGCCACGGGCTCATGCATTTAACATTAACTTTACTATCCAGTATCCGGCTAGGTAGTCAAATCGTGGCCGGATAGACCGGATACCGGATAGTAACTGGGTATCCGGTGTTTCTCTACTTTTACGTAGTTTTCGAACCGTTGACAGTTGACACCGAGCATTGCTAAACTCTCCGCAGATGAGCACTGTTTAACCTTTAACCTTTTGGCCGCCGTTGTCGACTATGCGTGACATACGCTGTCACACAGGGTAAAAAAGTCCTTCATAACCTTGACTTAAAGTTGAAATTCGTGTTACTTAGACAGCTTGGCATCCAAAAGGTTAAGAGAATTACGGTCGAATCATGCCTCTTTATCAAAGTAACGTGTTAATGTTAAAATGAAGTGCAGGAGCCTATAGACGAGCTGTGAGTACTGAGTGCGACGCGTCACTTGAGCGCGCACTCGACGAACACGGCGCGGTGCTCGCGCGGCGCGTCGGGCGCCTCGTCCGGCGGTGCGCTCACCACGAAGCGGGACTCCTTGAACGGCCACAGGCTCTGCAGCACCGACCTGGAACACCACGACACATTAGGAGCTGCCACAGACTAAATATGCCTTTGAGCAAAATATTTTTCGCCAAATTTCACTTCCCAGAAAATGTATCGCCGTAGTCTGATTTCCCAAACGAATCTTTAACACATTAACATTTTATTTATTTGGTCAAATTATCATTTGGCATCATTTTACTTTGTCAAGTTTTATTAAGACAAACTTTTATTCGGCAAACGTTTCTTTTGACTAATATTATATTCCATACAAATGTAAAGACGGGGAGGGGGGGGGGGGGGGGGGGGGGGCGTAGCCCCCCACAAGGGGGTCGAAGCCCCCGCAAGGTGGGAAAGGGGGCTGATTAAAAAACAAATAATCTGTTACGATTGTATTATTGGTAGGTTAGGTTACGGGTTAACTTGTGTCCCTTAGAGCGGAAATAGGGTGACGTCGAAACGCTGCTGGTTAGGTTAGGTTTTTGACTAAATAATACTTGGTAAAATGAAACATGACCAAGTATTTATTTGTTAAACAATAATTTGCCAACAAATACTTTGCTAACTGTAAAATTGCGATAAGCTGGTTTGACTAATGATTTTTTGCCAAATGATGATTTGAGTATAATAGTTTGGGAAGTGATATTTTGGGAAAAGTTTTTTGCCCATACATTAGTAATCCATCCTAAAGACATCGCTTAACCGATATCAGAGTGTAAACCAGTTTTACCCCAAGGGTCAGGGGAGGGCAAGCACATAATGCATATAGTAATATAATATAATCCATTACTATCTAACACACCTCTCGAGAATTTAGGCACTTCTTTTCCTTGTATCCGCGCCTACGGGAATTAGGGCGTGGCTTACAAATCGCGATGCAGGGCCTTAAAGACCGGTTGGATCACATCGCATGACTGTATACGTTATACAGTTACCCTATCATGATTCTGGCGCCGATATTAATGAACGATATATGAAGTAACTCACCACAAGCGGTGGTCAACGAGGGTCCTGACGCGCGGCAGCGGGAACCCGTTGAAGGCGGACGCTGCGGGCAGGGTGTAGGCGCCCATGTCGCGGAACAGCAGCCACGTGCCGACCTGCAGCGGCGGCAGGCGCGTGGCCGGCAGCACGCAGTCCAGCCCGTCGCACGTCGGGCCCCACAGCGAGCACGGCGCCGGCTTCTCGCTGCTCGGCTGCAGGGACATTATTCATATTAATAATAATAATAATAATAAAACTAGTGGCTCCGTGAGCTGTAGACCTCGCGACAAACTTAACTTTGCCGTTGGAAAACTGGTATCCCCATACATAGACATAGGTCGATCAATTTACCAACACCACAAATAAATAATTGCAATTGCAAAAGCCCGATATCACCGCCATTTTGAAAAATATCGAGATACTGAATCGACAAAAAAAATCTATATAATTATCGGACCTGCTCACAAAATTTTGACGAGAATCAGTTGAGAACTGCGACCTGTAGGCGAGAACAAACGGACAGACGCCGGACATCCGTTGGACATACGAAAGCATTTTTGCCCGAGCTGAAACGGAGACCCTTCGCTCGCTCGGTTGATAATAAATTAATAATCAATACATATAAAACAGTACTGTGACTCACTTATAGACAACGCACAGCCTAAACGGGTGGTCTTAGAGGTTTGAAATTTGGAGGAGACATTCCTCGAGTAGCCCCTAGAGGTGCACTAAGGAGGGATTTTTTGAAATTCCATCCCTAAAGGGGTGATAAAGTTTGTATGGAATATACTGCCGGTGAAGCTGTGGCGGGTCCACTAGTCACTGCAAATTTTGAAGTAAGAAACATGTTTACTAAATAAGACAAGTACTCGTATGGACGAATCCATTGTACCTACCACACGCAATTAAGTCAACCAAGGTTCAGACATGTGAAAGGGATTGTGTGGCCTATTTGCGAATTAAATATTTTGATTTTGCACTCCTTGGTGCGAGTTCGCTAATATTATACAGTTCTTCATATTTGTTGATTATTCAACAATCGATTTTATTTTTATTACTCTTAATAATTATCATTTATTACTTTATTAGTTTGTAATGTTTCTATTTTGACTTGAAAATATGGACTTTCCGCTGAGTTTCTTGCAGCGGAAGTCTGAAGCACTGGTTAATTCAACCCATTGTCTTCATGTGACAAGTAATGATTTCAATTTAATTTGATTTGTACTCACGTAGAGCAGCGTGGGCTCGACGTGCTGGTGGTCGTACAGCACGCAGTTGAAGGAGCCGTACACGCCGTCGTTGATGAAGTACATCGTGTGCGGCTCCTGCTCGCCCGCCGCTCCGGTCGCCGCTATCTGTACACAGAATGTCCGTTTACAATACACGTGTTCGTAAAAGGCTCATACCAGGGGCCCGTTTCTCGAAGCATATTAGTCTAATAATAGTAGTGTTTTGTTCCATTTTTCTTTTAACACATTCAGCGCCGAAAACCCGATGGTTGGGTTTTCTATTACTTTGTCACCACGCCGAATGACTCGACGGTCATGTTCTTGCTATAGCAAGCATGTTGTATGGAGGCAATTTTACGGCGCCTGGGATGGGACTTGATTTTTGGGCCGACACTAAAAGTGTTAATTAACGAGACTAAACACTAACATTATTAGACTAAATATGCTTTATCTACACCCATATCATAAAACCTCCATAATGTAATCAAAAACCGTAGGAAATGACCACCATTATGACAACCTGTACTGTAATGTTATTACAGTGTCGATTTTAGTATCGTAATGGTCATAACGATACTGATATGAGCTACAGGCCGGCGCGCCGCCGTCGCCGCAGCCGGCGGGGCCTCATCGTCGCCGTGTCGCCGTTTATAACATGTGTAGATAAAGTTATGTATGCAACTCTGCATAATTTCTCCTTAAAACACACGTGCGATCTTATTATGAAACTC
Source organism: Tortricodes alternella (assembly GCA_947859335.1). Classification (NCBI taxonomy): domain Eukaryota; kingdom Metazoa; phylum Arthropoda; class Insecta; order Lepidoptera; family Tortricidae; genus Tortricodes; species Tortricodes alternella. The sequence goes on along the minus strand of OX401975.1, from coordinate 7,461,761 downwards.
ACTTAAAAGCTCGTTTCATATAACCGCACTAGTGTTTTAAGGCCTATCATTAGGCAACCGTTGCATAAACTACTATTGAGAAACGGGCCCCAAGGCGCAAAACGGTTTTCCCACACTAGAGCTTTTTACTTTACCATTTGAGACCGATTGAGATCCGAGTTTTACCGATGGAAACATATTATTCACTATATCTGTAATCAAGTATGAGATCAGTGGTGAGCATCGGTGTGCCGTACCTCTCTCTTGGCGTGCACCATGACGGCGAGCGAGTACGCGGCAGCAGCGAAGTAGCGGCCCGGCTCGGCGATGACGCGCACGCCACGCTCGGGGAAGTGCGTCTCCAGCGCCGCGTTGATCACGCCCGCCACCTGCACGAGACAATCACAATCATTTCAACACGGACAGGGACGGATTATCCATAAAGGGGCTCGTAAACGGGACAATTTATTATGCTACGGCTACACACATCGCGATAACGCGAATATTCGCATTATCGCGATGTATGTAGCCGAATATTCGCGAATACTTCGGCACTTCGCCCGAAGCCGAAGCCCCTTCGCCCCGCTGTCGGTAAATTTGCGCACATCAAAGGCTTTTATCGCGATGAACTTCGCTTGCGCGGCCACACTTCAGTCGGCTCAACTTCATCGAGCGTAGCGGCCGTACTGTCAACTGCAAGCGGCGACGTATTGTTTACGATTTCATGGTTGTTCACGATGGATTGGAGCAATGACAGAATCTTGGAATTTATTTCCAATTACGAGGATGAGCCTATACTATGGAACCCTAAAGAATAATTGTTGAGCGCCATAAAATACAGAGCGACAGCTTCGTCCATTTTTCCGCGATAAACTCTGCGGCAATGCTCTCTATAGCAGTGTGGCCATGCACATTCGCCGTAGGCCGAAGATGAAGTTATATCGCGATAATTCTATCGCGATGTGTGTAGCCTTAGCATTATTGTCATTCGGGCTAATGGGGACAAAATGTTTTGTATGTAAACTTTTGACACAGTTTAATCAAGTAAGCAGTATTACATCTTCATACAAACGGCCGGAACGACGCGCTTCGATATCTCGGTAAACTTCGGTACACAACCAACAGTCGCGAGTGCGCCGCGGCGGTGTACGGGCGTGGACCGTGTGAGACGCTCCCGGGCCATTATTTACGTAAATTATGACACGAGAATTTTTGATGTTTTTGACATATTAGAAGCAAAATACATGAAATACATTTTTTTATACAGTCACTTTTGTAACTAGATATAATCGAGGACACTGCCGAGACAAAATACTGTTTACTTGATTATACTGTGCTTTTGAGGATAGCCCGAATTGCAGCACTTTTTGAGAATCAGTGAAGTTTTTGCTTTAAGATACCTATTACACGACGTATTACAAAGCAGAGCTGGTAACGCCGCCCTTATCTCTTTTTCTCGAATATTAAAGTGAAATTGATTGAGTGAAATTCTCAAATATAGTCTATTATCATTCTCCATCTGATACGTGAATAATGCAATATTTTTTCATGATGATGCGTGTAATTGTGTAGTGTGTGTAGACACTAGCTGTGCCCGCGAATTCGTTCGGATGAAATTTGGTTATAGTTAAAAAGTAGCCTTTGTGCTATTCCAGACTATAATCTATCTCTGTGCCAAATTTCATCCAGATCCGTTCAGCCGTTGTAGCGTGATTGAGTAACAAACACATCCATTCAAACTTATTATAAAAATATATTAATGTCTGAAATTATTTGAAATAAAACTTCAGTCACGACAAAATAAATACTGGTGGGTTGTGAATTCCACTCAAATTCACATAAATTATCGTTAAAAACGAGATAAGCGCTATTGCCAGTTCAGCTTTGTAATAATTGTAATACGCGTCTACGTCAAATACGTGCATTTAACTTGAGTGGAGGCGCGGTCGCAGCCTGAGATTTTGTAGGGTGTCACTAATAATAAAATATTATGTCGAGTAAATTAGACTTTACTTTTAGACTAGACTTTTTATTTTGTATTTTTTAGATTTTTCAATTTGACGTGTACGATTTGGGGGGGGGGGGGGTCATGTCCCATACTCCCCTGCTCCCCCCCCCCCTTTTGGACCGCGCCTGGGCAATACTGGATGTGTATGTATACCATTCAGCACAACAGTAAAGTACAAGAGGCAGGAAGGTCTCACCTCCTTGATGCTGGTGCGCGAGGCGCCCGGGAAGCCGCCGCCGAGGTCGACGAGGCGCATGCGCGCGTGCCCCAGCGCCGCTCCCAGCGTGAACAGCGCGCGGCAGTACTGGATGGCGCGCGCGTACACCTCCGTCTCCGACGCGCCCGACCCCACGTGGAACGATACGCCGATCACCTGGGGAACGACATGGTGATATTATACAATACAAATACAATACAAATATAATACAACTATAATTCAAATACAATACAAATGCAATACAAATACAGTACAAATAAAATACAATACAAATACAATACAATACAAATTGTTACTACTGATCACGTGCTGGTCATTGACGCGGCTGACATGATTGTCAACGAAAAGAAGAAACAGAAGTAGGATTTTTTACATACGATTTGTATTCACATAAAATATTGTACTATTCACGAAACTAGCTAATAAATAACTATATCATTATTAAAGAATATTATTATTCATAACTTCAACCCCTGGCGTCGGTCATCACCACAAATACAATACAAATACAATACATATACAATACAAATACAATTAAAAATACTCTTTATTGAACACCACATAAAACATATTGGAAAAAGACAAATAAATAGGTAACACGGTATACAATAGGCGGTCTTATCGCTAAGTAGCGATCTCTTCTAGACAACGTTTTGAAAGAAGAGATAGCATAAGAGAGACTTGCAAAGACCGAGTCAAATCACTTGGAAACCATCGAATAAGTCATACAGAAAACTATAACGCACGCAACTCTACTACAGGCCCGGATCTAGGAGGGGCAATTTCAGGAGGCATCAGAATCATAATATACACAAAGTTACACAGTTTCACAAAGCGCTTAGCATCTCACGCGAGCTTTTTTTTTGATGTGTATCATCTTTTTTCTCGCTTTCCTGCAATGTGTAGGAGTGATTGCGTGGAAAGGGACGGAAGTGTGTAACAGGAAACCGGGGAAGCGCTGTTTGATTTGACCAATGAGCGCGCGCGGTGGTAGAGTTGGCCTTGTACCGACTCATTTTCCGAGAGGTTGGTACTGTCAGCCAACAGTGTGTGCGTGTGTGACGCGAAACTATATTAATTAATGTATTTACTGTTGATTATAAGTGTTTGGAAAAAAGTGCAGATCATCGATAGAAAATGCATTGTATATTTTTTTTTATAGAAGATTGATATGCATTTGACCTCTATCTCACCTGCACGTCTAGCCCGACCTGGGCAGGTCGCGCTAGACCATCCCTTACATACTTGACTAGTTAGAAGGTCCCTGTCAAACTAGTCAAATACGTAAGGGACGGACTGAGCGACAAACGACTCGCGGGCAGGTCGTGCTAGACGTGCTGATGGAAAGTGAAGATGAGGTCGACGATGGAGCATGCACACCTAGATAATGCCTATTCACTCTCTCCTTGTATATGTATATGTAAGACGTATCTTGTGCAGACACACGTATTTTATAGGTACTTAAATAATATTTATGTTTATACGAAAATAAATAATTTTTTACAGCAGTTAAAGCTGAGATGTCAGATGCTACACATTATTATGCGACTTATCTCAAACGCTGGAGAGAGGGGACGCCACTATTAGTTTCTGCCCTGAAATATCGTAGATCCGGGCGTGCTCTACTAAGAGGTTAACGAGTACTCACGTCAAGCCCGAGCACGGCCGCGTACTTGAGTAGCCGCGGGGCCTCAGCGGCAGGGTCGCAGCCGAACTTGATCCCGAGCGGGCACTGCGCCGCCGCCGCGTCGCAGCGGATGCGCAGCACCAGCCTGCCGAAACAGAATTGCTCTGCTCAGGCTGTCCGACTACCGGATATACCTCAACCAATGTAAAAAGAGCGTCGGTCATACATTTTATATGGCCATCAGCGCTCTTTTTACATTGGGCGCGGTATAAAATTTCACCAATAAAGGAGGGTAAACGGGCGAGATGCTTTTGGTAATTTCTAGCTGCAATTCAGGATATTTCCAGTTATTTTTGTCCTTCTTCCCTTAGACTAAATTGGAGCTAAATTCACGTGTTTCCAACGGGACCGTAATACGTGAGAACATTCGGGAATGCTCTGATTTGCAGCAACTATTTTTTTATACAGAATAGGTAAGCACAATCTCAGAGGTGACGATGAGGCCGAAGATGACACATGCTTACCTGGAAATTATCAAAAAACTTGCCCGTATACCAGCCTTTTAGGCTAGATTTCTTAACGTCAACGACTTCAGTAACTAGCCAACGAGTAACTTATAAAAGAAATGTTTATTAAATAAAAAAATATAACAGCGACACTGCAATTTCATAATACAACATTTTTAACACTACGCTAAGGTTTTGACGATAATTGAGCAACTTTCTACATAGTACGTACGTACTTTTACTACGTACAGAACGGCCCCGCCCCGCTCTGACAGCGCATAACATGATAATAATATCATGAACACTAGCACACATGGGTCTAGTCCCAAACTAGGTTTCCCCAGTGTATATGTCTAGTACCCAGACACTATACATATGTATTAAGCTTGTAAACCAGCATTTCTTAGCAATTCGGGCTATCCCCAAAAGTTTACACCTACATTTTTTTGTTACCAGTAGTGATGTAATATGTAACTCTTTGGGAATAGTCCAAATTGCAGCAATATGTGTACGTCCTATAGCTTGTACTCACTGCGCATGCGGCATGTACTGCTTGATCTTGAGCAGCTCCGGCTCCGAGTCGAAGGTCATGGTGTCGACGCCGACGCCGCTCGCGTGACGGATGTGCGACGCCATCTTGGCCGGATTCGCGAAGATTATGCGCCTGCGCAAACGTTCAGTTGTTACATAAGGTATGCATGTATGTAAAACTCTTTATTGTACACATATTTCAATTAGTACAAAGGCGAACTTATCCCTTTCAGGGATCTCTTCCAGCTAACCTTTGAGTTAATGATGGAAGAAGAACAGATAATCTGACTACTATGTACACAAACGCGATAGAAATGATGTGTGTACAAAATATATACTTAGGGGTCATCCATCCCCTCCCTTAACGTGTGACGTACACACGTTAAGGAGGAAGGAGGTCGACGAAGTGTGACATTATGTAACAAGGTCCTACCCCTTGGAGTCCTAAGTTTCGTGACGTCACATTTCAAAATCTAATAAATAAAGAAATAAATCAAGGGACAATCTTTACACAAATCGATCTAGTCCCAAAAAAAGCTCTAAAGGCTTGTGTAAAGGGTGTCTCACAAATGTGACCAACTGTGACAAGGACGGGGGAGGGGTCAAAAAATCACGAAATTAGTGTGACGTACTTTATGGATGACCTCTAATGTTAAACCACAGACCCAATATCCTAGACACCGCTTTGCCTAACTTTTACTAGCAAATAAAGTTGCCAAGTTTTTTCTGATTGGTGCGTTCGTTATGCGCTCCTGTAGGCCCGCTGCTTATGGCTTTTTGCCTCTAACACTGGCAGCGGAGGTCCTGGGCGGAGTTTATTCGATATATGATCTGTGTCTTAGATCTATCAAACATGTTCCAGGAAATATGAGCTATCATTTATTTTTAAAGCACTGGCTAGTGATTGTTATGACTAACATTTCAGCACCGGAGCCAGAATAGAATCTAACATCCAAATATGTTCCTCTCTCACAATGATAGCATTGGAAAATAATGTGTAGTTCGCTTATTATTTAGGGCGAATGACCATAGCAATATTTTAAACAATTCTTTACTAGCCCGTGGATACATCCATGGCTTGCAATGGTAGTGTTTAAGTGAGCACTCACTCTGGGGCGACTCCGATGCCAGTCACCAGCTCAATCTCAGCCTTGGACGCGCAGTCAAACCCTGTGCCCAGGGCGGCCAGCGTGCGCAGGAGCAACTTGTCATCGTTGCACTTCACCGCTGAAACAATCATTATTCATTAAAATGACTGACGATCTTATAGAACTTGTGCGTTAACGAAATGTTATCTTTAACAAGACGATGAAATGCACCTTTGTCTTGTCCCCTCTGTTTATAGGGTGAACCCAGTATCTTCTTTTCTTTTTTTTGCTCTTAAGAAGTTTCATTGCTAAGAGAAATTGAAGGTTTTCATCAAAATCACTATCCGAATCAGAAGAAAACATTATGTATGTTTGAACGCTGCAAAGGTTCGTTAAGTACTGTTCTGAAATAACGCCAGAGTACGCCACGACACGACACGTTAGTGTGCACACTCAGCGTCACGACAGTAAGCATCACGACACGCCACGACACGTAAGGGACATTTCACGTGAAGCGGACAGGGAAAAAAAAGTGAGGTTCTGAAAATCGACCACATTCGGCCCATTTGTACTTCTAGTAGGTATGAATGTGTACGCAAAATATTTTTTTTTGTATAGTGTATATTTACCAAGTTATAGGTTTCAAAAGAATTGTCGTTGATTGGTACTACAATTTTTCGAAAGTAATTTTTCGAATATAACAAATCTACTATAAAATATTTTACATAGCGATACATATTAAAAATATACTGTTCTTTGCGACAGTAAAAAAAAATAAAAAAATAAAAAAAAAAATAATGGCCAAAACCGGAAGTAAACTTTTCAAACCAGAATTACAGTCACTTCGACCAATTTTTTTTAATTTTTTTTTCTTTCAAAATATAGCTTAAATGATAATGAAAGTACACTAGAAAATTTAAAATGGGATCTCTATTAGTTTAGGAGATACGTTGAATAATATACACCCGCGTCGCAAGGGGCGTCATATGTAGCGCTTGCTTAGATCGGTTGGTGTGCGTCAAATAAAATGACTTGTATAAATTACTGTGATAAAATAGTTCAAACATAATAAAACAACATTGGTACAACACAAGAACTGTTTATTTTGTAATTTTAACAATTTTACAATGGGAATCTATGGCAGAAGTGGTCCTCTTTACAAGAAGGCCTGTGGTTGTTGTAATGAAGCTGTGAAACTTTTTGGTTCCTGAAATGGTGACCGTAGACGCAAACCGGGGTTCCAAAAAAAATTCTCTGACGCTCTATATCATCTTTAGAACAGAAATAAATGGCGGTTTGTTTTAAAGATGATTTTGCCCATTCATATAATCGCATTGGTATTATAATTGCTTTACTTGGAGGTAACTGTAAACTTGCACGCGCACCTAAACGTTTCAGATTCCCCCCTAGACCATCGCATGGCCCCTTTCCATGAGATGTTGCATGAAAATGCAACTCTGCATCTGCATTAAAATCTTCTTTATAATAAAACAGATTCACAAAGTTAAATCTATTTTTAAAATGTTGGGAAGCCCCGTCAGTTATGTATATAATTTTTGATCCAACATAATTTTCATGCAACATTTCATGGAAAGGGGCCATGCGATGGTCTAGGGGGGAATCTGAAACGTTTAGCTGCGCGTGCAAGTTTACAGTTACCTCCAAGTAAAGCAATTATAACACCAATGCGATTATATGAATGGGCAAAATCATCTTTAAAACAAACCGCCATTTATTTCTGTTCTAAAGATGATATAGAGCGTCAGAGAATTTTTTTGGAACCTTGGTTTGCGTCTACGGTCACCATTTCAGGAACCAAAAAGTTTCACAGCTTCATTACAACAACCACAGGCCTTCTTGTAAAGAGGACCACTTCTGCCATAGATTCCCATTGTAAAATTGTTAAAATTACAAAATAAACAGTTCTTGTGTTGTACCAATGTTGTTTTATTATGTTTGAACTATTTTATCACAGTAATTTATACAAGTCATTTTATTTGACGCACACCAACCGATCTAAGCAAGCGCTACATATGACGCCCCTTGCGACGCGGGTGTATATTATTCAACGTATCTCCTAAACTAATAGAGATCCCATTTTAAATTTTCTAGTGTACTTTCATTATCATTTAAGCTATATTTTGAAAGAAAAAAAAATAAAAAAAAATTGGTCGAAGTGACTGTAATTCTGGTTTGAAAAGTTTACTTCCGGTTTTGGCCATTAATTATTTTTTAATTTTTTTTTACTGTCGAAAAGAACAGTATATTTTTAATATGTATCTCTATGAAAATATTTTATAGTAGATTTGTTATATTCGAAAAATTACTTTCGAAAAATTGTAGTACCAATCAACGACAATTCTTTTGAAACCTATAACTTGGTAAATATACACTATACAAAAAAAAATATTTTGCGTACACATTCATACCTACTAGAAGTACAAATGGGCCGAATGTGGTCGATTTTCAGAACCTCACTTTTTTTTCCCTGTCCGCTTCACGTGAAATGTCCCGTAAGTATGTTTCCGCCTTAAGCTCTAAAGGCTTGTGTTATGGGTACTGGACGACGATCTACATACTTATATAGATAAATAAATACTTAAATACATAGGAAACATCTCAGACTCATATATCCTTCCTAATACCTCAGAGAATATGTGTACAAACTTTCATGATGATCGGTAAGGTAGTTTTTACGTGAAAGCGTAACAAACAAACAAACTTACATTCACATTTATATTATTTGTAAGGATTTGTTACTATAGTCCAGTAGCCAATTCTGATACAAAGATGACACACTAGAGACGTGTTTACAATATTAGTGATGTTTAAATGATTGTGTATGAAGCTTACTTACCGTAGAAAGGTTCGACGCGCGGCATCAGCTCGCGCCAGCGGCTGTAGCGCGCGGCGACCTCGCCCAGGTCCATCACGTAGAAGGGCTCGTCCTGCGCGCCGCCCTCGATCACGGCGCGCGCCACGCCCGCCGGCGACCACGCGCCCTCCATCACCGTGATGCAAGGTTCTTCCTCGATCACCTGTAGTGGGGAAAAACTACAGTAACATCTAACTAAAAAATATGCAAAGGCAATTCATCTAAATAAATTACACGCTCAAGATTTAAACGTTATTGCATAATTCTTAAAATTCTAAAATTCTTATATTTATTCTTTTGACATAATATTATTATTTTACTGTAGTGTCTTATTATTGTATAATTAATTATTGCTGTACTTGTGAATATGAGTCTCGTAGTTACTTGAAATAAATGAATTTTATTTTTATTTTATTTTTTATTTAAACAAAATGAGATTTAACAGGATGGGGTTCCTACTCAATAATAGAACGCCGTGAAGCGGTTGAAATAAAGACAAGTAGAATTTTTAACCGGAAAAATAAATAAAAGTTATGGACTTAGTGGAATCCAGTGACTAGAAAGTCGGCCTCGTGATCATAGCCATTGCAAAACGACCCAAATACTGACACACTGAATAAATTTATAGATAAATTTGAACACCACATTATTACATTATATCTAAAAATAAAATTTACTTGATTTAGTCCAGAAAAAATTGACTGACATGGTGCTACGCGGGCGGGCTCATTTTTTAAAACAAGTTTTTTGTCAAAGCCCTAATAGTTCAAAGCGGAACGCTGCGCTACGATTAAGTTTAGCTTTTTTGGGAATGGGGATGACAATTTTAACGTCCCATCACAGCGTCCCGGTTTTATGGATATTTCTCTTCACGAACGTAGCTATAGCTTCGGGGGACATCATAAAAAACAGAGCTCTATACGACAATAAAATCAATTAATCTGAAACTTTTGCAACTACTCTTGCAGCTCGAACACAACAGATGGATATGAATGGGGAGTCCCGATCGTCTGTGTTTCTGTGACTGAATACCCTTCCTTTTAGCAATTTGTAAACCTTACAGCGGTCCTTACCTTCATGATATCTATATCAAGCCCAATTTCGTGCGCCGAATCGTGTGCAGTCGGGTCCTGTTGCGAGGCGGGGTCTCCCGTGTGCTTTTGCGGGCTCAGCGCGCGGGTCAGGTGTCCGTGCCCGGTGGTGGGGGGCCACTAGCGCTAGTCCACAAGTGTCAGCTGGGGGAGAATGGTTGGTCAGCGCGGTCTGATCCACTAGTTTTATTACTAGTGCTAGCGGAAGTATAAACTATATAGTCAGATTTTATTTGGACAAAAAGGTTGTATGTTCTAGCAGGAGACTTTCACTTCAAAATACTATCTGCTGAGTTTCTTGCGGCGGTTCCTGCGGCCTGTCCAAAGCTTTGGTAGATTCATCCCATTGTAATTTATTCATGTGACAAGTAAAAGAGCCCGCAGGTGGCAAATTGCTGAATTAAAAACCAACAGATTTTTGAAGTGCAAAGTGCTTTAGGCGCGTTGAGCACTTTTTGGGTGAACAAAAATCATGGAATGCTTTCACTGTCTGACTATACTTTTTGGGTGAGTTGGGTTTTCACTTCTATCGGCTGTCCGTAAAGACTACTCCGCGTTTTTTTTTCAGGGCCCAGACTTATTCCCAGACTTCGCTAGCGCGAATATGTTGAGGTGTCGCTCCGCAGGCAGAGCGGGCAGTGGGGCGTAAAACTCCTCAGCCCGTACGGTTGACCTGGCAGGTCAGACCATTATGGTTTTTAACCTTTTGGCCGCCAAGCATGTCTGAGAAGTAACACGAATTTCAACTTTAAGTCAAGGTGATGAAGGTCTTTTTTTACCCTGTATAGCCTGTCACGCGTCTCGACAACGGCGGCCAAAAGGTTAAGCTATGGTAGAAGAGTTTGTAGAGAGAGACTTACGAGTGCGGTGTGGTGTTATGTCAGCGGGGCGGAGCGCGGCGCAGCCAGGGCGGGTCGACGTTGAGGGCGCGGCGCCAGCAGCGCGGCGCGGGGCGCGGGCGCGGGGCGTGCGGGCGGGCCCACCCGGCACTGGCAGTCGCGCCGGACTCACCCGGTGCTCCCTGCGATACACAAAAAAAAAAAGTTAGTTGATGCATTTAGACTACGCGGATAGCCTAGGTGGTAGTCACCCTGCCTCCGAAGCTAGCGGTCTCGGGTTCGATCCGCGGTAAGGGCTAATATTTGTGTGATGAGCCACGAATGTTTGTTCCTGAGTCTTGGCTGTAGCCGACGCAAATGTATGGAAAACGGCATATCGTGGCGTGAGGGGCACGGAAAACTGCCGACGGCCACAGCCGACTGTGGCGGTCAAAGGGTTAAACATTAAATATCGTCAATGATTCGAGCCTTTCGTACCCTATGAGGCGACGGTTTAAAACGCCATCTACCAATCATCTGAAAGCTATACGGAATTAGTATTATATCGTTCTTGAATTTCATGTATGTATGTTGTTATGTTACTTTTCTGACGTAGGCATGAGCTGCCCCCGTAGTACACTTTATCACGCACAAACCATTCGTCACTTTCGCACCCGCATATTATAAAAAGGAACGAATGCTTTATGCGGGGGCTGATCACTACAGCGAACGACTTTTATTTTTAAAAGGAAACCCGCGATTTAAAGAAAATCATTTTATCATCATATAATCACAACTCTTAAGAGGGCGCCGACCGTCCAGTGGCGCCCTCATCACTGTTATTGTGTTTTCTATTAAAGGAAAGTATTTTATTAAAATTGAAGCCGTATAAGTTGTTACGCAACTTAATACACAACGTATATGCTATGTAATATAGCTTTGCAAAGTATAACCATCATCTAATCAATTTAACAGAAAAAGCGGCCACTATTTTCTATTAAATTGATTAGATGATGGTTATACTTTGCAAAGCTATATTACATAGCATATACGTTGTGTATTAAGTTGCGTAACAACTTATACGGCTTCAATTTTAATAAAATACTTTCCTTTAATAGAAAACACAATAACAGTGATGAGGGCGCCACTGGACGGTCGGCGCCCTCTTAACTATACTTTTCCACGCTCCGTAGTTTTGGCATTGTTACAATCCCGTAGTGACAACGCAGCCTTGAACTGATAGTGATAACAATATGGCGCGCGCAGATACGCCCGCCCCGGCGACAACTATCGCGATTACGTAACTCAATTATTGTAATGTTTGTAATAGTAGACTTAACGAGCTCTAGATAACGATGCAGTCAAAACATAGGTGATTATCTAATTAGCATAAAGCCTAATTGATGAACCGAGAAAAAAAACAGGTTTAGCAATTATGTATTAGATATATTTATTTTATTTATCTACGCTAATATAATAAAGCCCTCCTCTACTGCACTGGGAGTGAAGAAATAGCATATAATGTGTGCAGATGCATAAGCATCTGCACACATTATATGCTATTTCTTCTTCTTCTATTTCGACTTTTACGACATGCCAGGATGATAACATCCTGGCATGTCGTAAAAGTCGACTAAGGGACGGGTCCTCTCCACAATGGTGGACTATCTGTATGGGCGATGGGCTGATCACCTGTCACCATACGGTTCATCATACCATCTGAGGACTAATTAATTAATCGAACGTGGCCACAAGTAGTCTTGTGGCTCTGCCCACCCCATTAGGGATTTCGGGCGTGATGCTATGTATGTATTTATGTGTACGTGCAGATACACTTCGCTATTTCAAAAACGGATTTAATTTAAAAAGTTTTTAAGTTAGCTGCGAATTAATATTATAAATGAAGATGTTTGTGAATGCGTGCATGTGTCAGTTAGTATGTTTGTTACGGATGTAATTTGCAATGGAGATACCAGCTTATACTCTGGATTAACACATAATATACTTATCATCTTAATCCCACGCGAACCATCTTTATAGATCATGTTTCATGCTTTGGTCGTCATGAAACAAATTTTTATGTTACTTAGGTATGTAAAGAAAAAACAAATTATCGTTACTTATCATGAATCTCTACAGAATATAAATGATTATGACGGCTCATCATACCATCTTATGACTAATTAATCGAACGTGGCCACAAGTAGTCTTGTGACTCTGCTCACCCCATTAGGGATTTCGGGCGTGATGCTATGTATGTATGTATATAAATGAGCTCTGTGCAGCTGGAATAGTATGTTCACCGTAACTACATTGGACCTACGAACCGTATTTTAGTTAATACTTAATTAAATGTGTATACTTAGTGTACTACAGACGGTGAAGTGAAACAAACATTTTGGTTAATCGCTTCCTACGAAAAAATCACTGCAATACCTAATTCGTATACATGTAAATAACTGCGTGTGATGGGGTAACATTACATTTCTATTATAAAACTAATAAGTCGAAATAGTGCATTTATATAGTCTTTTAAAAGTAAATTTTTCGTTTTTTATTAATTATAATAATATCTAAATTCGCAAGCCGTTAATACGGCAAGGATTTTACTCTTTCCGGACTCATATTTAAACATTAATTGAGAGCCGAGGTAGGTTTCACAACAGATATCAAACAGTTTTTAATTTACATGAATATACGTACAAAATATAGTGAATAATTTATGAAGCTTTGTAATGTGGGCTCGCTAACTGTAATAAATAACAGTTAGCAGCAATACTTGATAAATAAAGTATTGGTTTCGTACAAGGGTTAACACCTAATTCAAGTGCGCATCGTGTTTACCTACTTACTAACTATTCTGTGGTATATGGTATAAGATTGATCGCATATCACCTTTACCTACCTTTTTTAAACCCTTCGATTATAAGCAATATTTAATCGAAATTTCGCATTAAAAAACAGTTTAATGTTTTTTAATGCGAAATTTACATTATTCAAACAACTAAAGTGTTGGTTCCAATATACGAAGTTTGTTTTATTGCCATAGGCATAAAAACAGGCACATGGCCCACCTGATGGTCACCGCCACCTATGATGCTGTTCGATATCTCGTAGTTATGACAATATTTGCATACTTTTATTGATAGTTTTTTCTTTAATGAAGTCTTCAAAACAGTAACGGAAGAAATATAGATGAAAATATTTCTAAATACTGAGAACATGTATAACGCGTACACCAATCACCGAATCCAAGAGTTTGATTACGAATCAATATAAATTCGTGAAGCACACATTCCAATAATAGCATTTTACGCATTGATTGAAGTTATCTTTGACAACAGATCAATCAAAATGCGCGGGAAGCAACGCGAACGACGCCATATTGACGCGCCGCTGGAAATTCACGAGCAAGGCCAACGGCTCGGCTCACGATTCCTAGATTTAGACAGGAAAGTTTTGCAATTCGGAAACTAAATCTTGCCGGTTGCTATTAATAATAATTCAGTCTCCGTCTTCTAAATAACGCCTGCAAAATGAGGTTTTCTGGCATTCGCAGCTAAATTAAACACTTTTTAAATTAAATCCGTTTTTGAAATAGCGAAGTGTATCTGCACGTAGGTGTCAATTATTAACCCCTCGGATGCGAGAGGTAAAAAAATACCAGCATTCGCGTCTCATTGGATTCATGGAGTACCAAAAATTTATGAACAAAAAAATGCAAAAAGTGCACCTAAGAAAGAGCACGGATCCGTGCCTAATCATCCGATGGGTTAAAGTCTGAACTGAACGCTAAGCATTCATGTCTAACGACAAAATTTTCAACATAATTTTAAATTAAATAAATAAATCAGGGGACAATCTTTACACAAATCGATCTAGTCCCAAAGTAAGCTCTAAAGGCTTGTGTTATGGGTACTAGACGACGATATATATACTTTACTTTTATAGTGAAATAAATACTTAAATACATAGGAAACATCCAAGACTCAGGAACAAACATTCGTGCTCATCACAGAAATATTTTTCTTTACCGGGGATCGAACCCGGAAAGCTACCTTCGGAGGCAGGGTCACTACCAACTAGGCTAGCCGCGTCGTCGTACGTAATGTACGGTTTGTTGTGTGTTTGTACATTCAAAAGCTGAGAGAAATGACAGAGCTTCTTTTCAAAATTTCGGATTAATTATAAGTAGGTACCTAACTACAATCTTTTCATAAAACAAATAATTCTGAAATCCGCAGAAATTTTCGAGGAGTAATTTTTATTTCTCAAATTTAGCTTTTAACTATACGCGTTAAGAAAGAGCCTATTCACATATTTTATATAATACAATTTAGTATATACATATAATCAGCTGAACACATATCACAGGACACAAGTCTTTAACACGTCTTGAACAATACGACCGTAATTTATTCAAAAGGATTATAGCACAAATAATCTGACGTCATAAAATTATGGTTAAATTATTAAAATACGACTATGTTCCAGACAAATGTATCGAAATTGTAAAATTCTTACCTTTAAGAGCGGAATTCTCAAAGTTTTTATACACTCCTAAGCAACAACCTGAGGTTGTTGCTAAATCTTCATTAAGCGGGAGAAACGGTGACTGAAACGGCCCGAAAGACGATCGAGAGAAATCAGAACAAAATTCCAGATTCGAAATTCGAATGCAATTGTCACTTGAGCGCTGGGCGGTAAACTGATAAAAATGGCGACTGCGCCACGAATATATACGGCGCGTTATCAGATACGGGTTGTGTCGTGTTATCACGAGTATAATATGCGTAATTTAATGAGGAGGCGGGACTTGTTCTAACCGCTTTATTAGGGTTCCGTACCTCAAAAGGAAAAAACGGAACCCTTATAGGATCACTCGTGTGTCTGTCTGTCTATCCGTCTGTCACAGTAAATTTGCTCCGAAACTACTGGACCGATTGAGTTGTAATTTGGTACACATGTAAGTCGGTGACCGCAACACGGACGCGTAACGTAAATAAATGAATTTTAAACATGAGGCCACAAATTACAAAATGTTTAAAAAAGTTGTGCAAACTATATCGTATGACAAACATATCAAATGAAAGGACTCATTTTGAGAATCTTAAATATATATTTTATAGAATTTCAGGATAAATAGTTTCGAAGTTATTTAGGAAAATAGTAGAAAATTGACCATCCCCCCCTTATCTCCGGAAATACTGGGGCAAAAATTTTGAAATATGGTATTTAAAGTAACATAGGAAATTTTAGATAATCATGTACGGAACGGAACCCTCTCCAAGCGAGTTGAATTCGCACTTGTTTTTATTAACATGGCCGCGCTTGGGGGAAGTTCGGTTGCCTCGCGGTTTCCTAGTTTTTATTTATTGATGGTAAGTAGTGTGACCGTTCAATTCTTCAAAATAATTAAAAGTTAACAACATGCGCACCGAACTAGTCGCTTTACACGTAATAACTACCTATTCAGCGCACCATCTTGAAAAGCCAATTTGCTTTCATCTTTCATATGCGCAAACATTGTTTCATGATGTTAGCAGCAATGGTGCCACGTTCAATGTTCAATGCCCACGTATGTATAAAGCTAGCTAAAATTGGAACGTCTTCAAGAACATGTCATGGTTGAATAGCATAAGTACAGGAAGCAAAAAGATAGATTTTTGCCTTCTTTACTTAGTCTCTTTGGAGGAACACTGTAGGTAGAAGTTTAAGAAGACCTTATTTTGAGTGTAACTTTTAAAAGGCATGTTCATTTCCACCCCATTGTCCCAAAACGTGACGAGCCCTATGTAACACAGGAAAATCACTATAATTATTTAAACAAGATAATAAATGGAGCAATGTTCAAGACACAGTGAATTGGCTTTCAGTAAACAAACATGTTGTATTCTTAGGAACTTACTGGAGCATTGTAATAATTATGCTTCATGATAAACAGCTGAACTAACTATCTTCAAAGTATGTAGATAAATAATTGTTAAATCTCAACCAAAGGTTTGATTTCCGAACTTACCCAAAAGACACACCAGACTTAAAACTAACGGTGGCCGCCAAGGACGATTACTGCAGCGATGCCAGTGGCGTAACAATAGGGTGGCAGGGCTGGCAAGATGCCACGGGCCCCCGACCCAAGAGGGTCCCGGCCCAAGAGGCCGCGAGCTCAAAAATATTTTTTTACATTGTACCCGAGTATTTATAGGGCCCCATCAAAAGAATTTGCCACGGGCCCCAGATGGTATAGTTACGCCACTGAGCGATGCAGCCAATTTTTAGTCACTTTAATCTTTAACTGTTGCGCATCATCTAAAATAACACAGAGATTCCCAAGAGAACTATATCAAGATCAGTAGCGTAGCGTGCCTTGGAGGGGCCCTGTATCAAAATTAGTTTGGGGGGCCCAAATGAAGGGTAAAGATTTCTTACAAAAGTTCTCTGTAGCCCGGGGGCCCCGTATCATTGATACGGCTGATACGGCGGTAGCTACGCCCCTGATCAAGATAGAAGGAAAGAGTTCGTCGATTTGTATGGATGAGCATGTAACATTTATGCGTAGTTACTTTGATATCATGTGTGTAATTTAGTGACGGGAAGCAAGTTGCGCGAAAACGATTCAAAAGCATCGATTAGCACGTGGCAAACCGAGTCTAGGCACCGCCACTCCCACCGTTCCGGGCCGCGCCACCGCCGTTGTTAGACACAAAGATGATCTCACGACATCTTTTTGGCACGCGGGAACATCCTTCTATCTCGATATAGTTCTGTGTCCCCAAGGCTAATCCAAAATTAGCGCGGGTTCTTATTGACATTTCTCATAATGATGAGAAAGCAAAGCGTATTCTATGGGGCAACTTTCAGGCCTATTTCTATAAATATCGGTCGGTTTATCCGCTTATAACTTCTGAACTACGCAAGTGGTTTTAACACAGTTTTCACCGTCATTTGGATTCTAGTTTGTACGCTACGCTTTGCTAACCCTGCTCTCGACCTCGGCAGTTTCCAGGCCATCAATCGTGGAATCAATGCGCCCTCGGTAACCTTCGCCCTCGTTATCTGTTTACTGCCAGCCTGGGGGTGGCGCGTGGATAAGGAATTAGTCCGTAGAGGCTTGAACTGGACGCAGCTGGCCCTTCTGTACACAGCTCTTTGTATGACCATGAGACTGGCACCTCAAGGTTTTATTTCGATGAGAATCTTTTCAGAATTGAAGATTGTTACAGTCAGAAATCTCACAGTAAGGTCACAGTGAGCCGTAGTTAAAGACGTTGGGTCAACGATCTTGGTTCTTAAATAAATATTGCCAATATTTTTCTTATTGTTATAATAATAATAATAATAATAATAAACCCATTAATTTCAGGCACCATTGGCCCATATACAAATACCTTACAGACTACATATTGAAATAACTTAAAAGTAATTAATATTATTAAAAATTATTTAGGGGACGAAAAAGCGTGGCTTCTTAGAGTCGTCCCACCTGGAGTCGGGTCCTGGACAGGCATGGTGCCCCGGAAGCGCCTGAACACGACACCCTTCGGCCAGAAGTCGGTTATGACTTCAAGCATATTTATTGTGTTTACATAATCTCTGTAGGTATCTCATGAAGTTCTTATTAGAATATAATCAAATACTATATGGAACCGTTGTATACATTAACTGATAAATTGGTAATCGTTATTTGCTGACCCGACACTAAAGCATTATCTTATTTGAATACGGCACGAGCGTTTAAGTGATAAATACTTAGAAGATTGATATGTAACGTAACTTATTACTTAATTACCATCCAACTGTACCATTACCGTGAGTTTATGCAAACCGTTCTCGGTATCGGAATCTATCGGAAATACTGTTATTGCCGATACAAGTAAAAGGGACCGAGCGATAGTTTTTTTATTATCAGAACTGTTTGCATAAACTTATGGTAATGGTACTGTGGTACGTTAGTATTGAGGACAACCATGTTTTTTTTTTTTTAGGTGGGAATTTTACACCCGAATAGAAACATGACTGTAGATAGCTTGTTAAAAAAGCTAATTTAATAGTTTTGCACTGGTATATTAGAAAAATAAATCCACTGATGTAAATCCAACCCGCCGTTAATGGTATAAATTTGTGTACAGTCAGCCAGGGTAGCTATAGGGTAAATTCCAACGGCTCAGTGAATCCCTTCATTTGATACTAGTTAGAAAGAGACGCACTGACAACACAGGTCAACAAAAAAAATATTGTTGATGTTGAGAATTTAAAGGAAACCAGAGCCAATATTCCAAAATCATTTACTGTTCCATTAATTGCTCGCATCAAATTACTCCAAATTACTTCTTCTTCTTCCAGTGACCAGTGTTATTGATATTTATCCTTGTCAGTCGTGCTAGAACCGCAGGGCCGTTACAAATACATACAATGGCAGGTAAAAATATACATACAATGTTATTCTGGTCATTCAAAGTTGCCCCGTTTGTGTATACATACATAGCATCACGCCCGAAATCCCTAATGGGGTGGGCAGAGCCAAAAGACTACTGGCCAACGGTCGATTAATTAGTCCTAAGATGGTATGATGAACCGTATGGTGACAGGTGATCAGCCCATCGCCAATACAGATAGTCCACCATGTTGGAGAGGACCCGTCCCGTAGTCGACTTTTACGACATGCCCGGATGATACCTAAGCATCTGCACGCATACTATGCTATTTCTTCACTCCCAGTGCAGCAGAGGAGTGTTTGAGTATAACAGCAATCATTTCTTAGATTTAATAACAATGTTTTTCAAGCAACAATCGCCTTTGTGCTAAGGTCATTAAGAACGCGTAATTAGTCCTTTAGTACCCACTGAGAATAGGCCCGTCACTTATTTGTGTGGTTTTGCTTAAAGTGAATTCATCCATACTTGTCTTATTTGGTAAACAAGTTTCTAACCTCAAAATGCATAGCTGTTTCCTTGCAAATAAAGGAACCGGAGACAATATTTTAGACGTCACTTTGCCAATTTTATTGACTAGGTTTGCTTTATTTTGGATAAAACAGCTATTTCACACCAAGATAGCACAATTTGAGGTTAGAATCCACTGTGAGGCTTGCAAATCCTGCAGCTCAATTACGCAGCACAATTGGTATCGGTTTGCCTCGAAATGCAAACCAATTTAGTCTTAACTCTGTGTAAATAAGGGTACAATTGGTTTACTTTTCGCGAAAGCGATACCACTTGGTGTTACGTAATTGAGCAGCTGATCTCATTGTATGGGACAGTCCCGTGATTTTCGTGATTTTCACACAAAATCAGTCACGAAAATCGCTGGATTGCAAAGCCCTAGTTTTGCTGTAATCTGCGAATCATACTATTTGCACACGTTCATAAGCGCGTGCCGTCTAACTCTTATCAGCGTACGTTATGTAAATAAGAAACATTTTATTAGCGCACATTATGTTCTTTAGAACAATTTCAATTCCTGCTAAAGAGATTGCTTTTGTCAATATGGAATTAGAGTACTTATCATAATTAAATGTCTAACACGTCTAAGCAGAGTGATATACGATATGCCCGCACGTGAAGACGTATTGACATAGGAGCTATTGTGTTACGATAAATGTTTACATTTAATTATGACTTTAATACTTTGAAGGTCGGTAAGGGGCTCGTGCCGCGCCCCTTTATTACCCAACTGCGCGAAAGCAAAGGGAGGGGTTATGATATGAGCGAGTTGCCTACAAAGCAATATGCCTTACAAAGTAAGATGCCTAAGTATTATGACTACAAAGCAAATTGTCTAAGTGATTAAATGCCGTCTAGGCAAAAGGCCTACCTACTTGCTAAAACGACTACTAAGCAAAATGTCTAAGCAGTAGAATGTCTTGAAGACAAATTGCTTGGTAATTAAGAGGGCGCCGACCGTCCAGTGGCGCCCTCATCACTGTTATTGTGTTTTCTATTAAAGGAAAGTATTTTATTAAAATTGAAGCCGTATAAGTTGTTACGCAACTTAATACACAACGTATATGCTATGTAATATAGCTTTGCAAAGTATAACCATCATCTAATCAATTTAACAGAAAAAAGCGGCCACTATTATCTATTAAATTGATTAGATGATGGTTATACTTTGCAAAGCTATATTACATAGCATATACGTTGTGTATTAAGTTGCGTAACAACTTATACGGCTTCAATTTTAATAAAATACTTTCCTTTAATAGAATACATAATAACAGTGATGAGGGCGCCACTGGACGGTCGGCGCCCTCTTAAAAGCCTGCAAAGCAAGACACCTAAAATGGTTTGTATTGTAGGTAAACGAAACAAATAAAATAAAGATAGAAACAAATATATAGGGTCAAAGTACTGCTTTTTGGTTATCTTGCTTCTGAGACATCTTGCTTTTGAGACATCCAGCTTGTTAGGCATCTTGCTTTTTAGCCATCTTGCTTCTGAGACATCTCGCTTTTTGGCTATCTTGCTTTTGAGACATCCTGCCTGTAGGGTATCAGGCTTTGTAGGTAATAACTCGCTCATAATCGGGATATTCGTTTCGCGTGCGTCTTTATGCAAGAGATTCTGGCTCCAAATTTATATCTATTGACGATGTTTGTTTGTTTCTTTATTTTATTTGGTCAATTACGAAATTTTATTAACCTATTGAACGCCACGGCTAACGGTGCCACGAGCGCTTGACGACGGCTGTAGCCGACACAATTAATATGGAAAACGGCATATCGTGGCGTCAGGGGCACGGAAAACTGCCGGCCACAGCCGACTGTGGCGGTCAAAGGGTTAAGGCAGTTAAAAATATTAATTTTGATTAAAATCCAGCAGACCCTGACATTTCTGATAGATTAGTCTTTTAACTTGAATATTCTAGCAGCGCACTTTGTTATCTTTCTGAAATTATTTCACGTTTCAGAATAAAACTGCTGATCAGATTCGGCACGAGTAGATTGACGTAACGTACTACAAGAGCAAATTGAAACAATCTTTATCACAAGTTATCAAAGTCAAGAGTCCGAGGCCAATGCTTGATAATTTTGCACTGTACATACATACATTTGAGAGCAGATAACGCCCCCGCTCACCAGCGGCACTGCACCGTATATTCTACTGACACATTAAGAGGAATGTAAACCAGCGTCAAAAATCGCCCTTTTCATACAAAAGGCGATAATGATTTCCGCCCCTTAAGTGTTTGAGGATGCCATGTGCGTACGTTTCAGCAGCAAGTGACATACACGGAGAAAGAGACACCTCACACTGAGAAAATTTTTGATGCTATACCTGCATTACCGTAATGCATTCACAGCCAAGTCCAAATAATGTCGAAGCATCCGAAATAATGTTGATTGTTACGTGGTAATGTAAAAACATATACAGGCGTTTGTAGTCCGCAGCATTATCCATGTAGCCGAGTCTCTACTTACGTTAGGTACGTTTTTCTCCAGAGTTACGTACGTGGCATCCAGAATTACGTATGTCGGTACAGTAATTTTTTCTCAGTGCAGCTTTACGCCGGGCCAGCGGCATGCCGAAGCTAACAAATGCTTCGTCGAGATGGTCTTTCAGTGTGTGGTGTGTGGTGTGGTGTGTGTGTGTGCGTGTGCGTGTGCGTGTGCGTGTGTGTGTGTGTATGTGTGCGTGTGCGTGTGTGTTCAGTGGCATTGAGCAAAAGATACTCCTTTTGCCGTGCCGTGCTGTGCTGATGTGCGCCGGCCTTAAATCCGTAAATTCAACAGCGACCCAATTGTTTCTCTCGTGATCGCAAATATCACGGCAGCCACAAGTGTTTGATATTGTAATTGTTTATTTTTTTAGTATCTTCTCTTCACCAACTTATCTATCAGCCGACGGTTCAGTGCCATCCTGGCGCCCAACGTGTCATTATGGGTCGTGTGTAGCTTGATCGTGTGACGCTAATTGTGATTATCATCTCCTAGCGACTAGAGGTCGAATGGACAACAAAACATACGGATTGAAGAGCAGAGTTGATTGAAAATTGAATAACGTGCGTTTTAAGTTGACGTTTCGAAAAAATAAACGACGAAACGATGTGATTAGGGCAATGATACGGTGTTTTCGGTATACACTTATTTTGGTGAACTTGGGGGCATGACTCTATTTACTGAGTACCTTTCTGAGAGTTTGTTTCAATCGCGCTCAGATGTATTTTACGCTCAAGTACAAATATAAATATATATTTATAGATATAAATTTATTGATTGAATTAATCTTTATTGCACAGGAACCTTAGAGTACAAAAAGTGGATGTAATGCCTGAAGGCATACTCTACGGTCGAACTTTTCGGTATAGGAGAAATTTAATCGTGGCCGTTGACAGTACGAGTATACTTTTTACAATAACCATAATAAATCTAATATATAAAATTGTCGTATCAATATATAATAGGTATATAGGTGCATATAAATATTACTATAATGATCAAATTTCCTAAAGTCCGAGAAATGTCGGTCCGATTTAAAAATCTTCGAATCGAAGGAAAAATCGGATGACGAAATTCTGATCTACTGCGCAACCTCCTCTAATACCAATAGTACTACTGCCACTTCGGACCGACATTTATCGGATTCGGATCGGATTCGGATCACTCAATATACTATCCAACCAAAAAAAATTTCATGTAAAATGTTACCAAGACGAGACCATATGGCTCGCAATGTTAAAAAGTTATCAGGCGCCTCATTCGGGAACGTTAAGTGATTCTGTAGCGACTCGTAAGCCAGATTTCTCATTCCACTCTTCCGCACGACGCGAAATGCGTAAGAGCGAGATGAGAGATCTGGCTTACGAGTCGCTACAGAATCACTTAGCGTTCCCGAATGAGGCGCCAGATCTCATGAAGAGCCAAGCTTCCAACTCTACACGCCCTAACTCTACAAGCCCTTACTTCACAAACTCTACACCTTAAGAGGACTGTGAACCGACGGCAAAAAAAGTTCATACGAAAGGCGATAACGATTTCCACCCCTTAAATGTTAACCGATTTGGACTAATTTTTGGTCCAAGGTTGTTGGTCAGAACAAAATCTAGGTCTATACGTTTTTAGAATATTGATTGAAGATCAAGAAAGTCAAATAATGCCGAAATTAATTTTATATGACAATACTGAAACCGCAATAAAACTTAATTTATTGATTATAGCGAAAAAATCAAAACGTGTAGACCTAGCTTTTGTTCTGACTGAAAACCTATTAAAAATTGTTGAACATCGGTTAACACTAAAAAGGTGAAAATCTTTATCGCCTTTTGTATGAAAAGCCTTAGGTTTACACTCTAAACGGTGAAAAAGCGTGCCACGAGCCGTCGACGATGGCTGTAGCCAACGCAAATGTATGGAAAACGGCATATCGTGGCGTCAGTGGCACGGAAATCTGCTGTCGGCTACAGCCGACTGGGGCGTTCAAAAGCTTAATCAAAACATGTGGCCTGGCCGTTTGGCCTTGCGCTTTTCTTGGCTCGTATTAGCAGGGGCACTACCAGATAGGTTTTCAGTTTGTATTCTGGGGATGTTTATACCAACACACCGGAAACCGGTTTTTTTATAACAACAGCTGCTAACTCGTCATCGAGCGTAGCGAATGTCTGTTCATAAAACATACTCGTGGTTTAATATGACAGTCCCAAGAGCTCAATATTTTCCTTGACCGTTTGTAAATGTCAAGTGCACGAATTGAGGTTGACTAAGTGATATGGTCCATTTATTTTGTCTAGATATAACATTGACATAACAGTCAAATTAAAACTTTCGTGAGACATTATTAACACTTGGAATAAACACGGCTTTGGAGTCCTTCTTCAGGGGTTGAGTGCGGGTCAGTGCGCGGGTGGCTTTGACCGCGACCGCACTCAATGCCTGAAGGTCCATACGAGTTCGAAATCATGTCGGACCATTTCTGACAATAAATCGTGAGTAAAGTCGTGTTTATTCCAAGTATCGACATAATAAAGTAGGATAATTAATACCTATAGGCTTAAGATAACGAGTACAGGAATGCCGATGCCATTTTCCCAATTTCCGGCAACATTGCCCCCAATTTTGACGCTAGTTTATAATTATTATAACCTTTATAGAATCATTCCTGGAATACTACTTTTGTGTTTTTAATATTACTATTTCGGTCAATTTCGCCGGGAACGGAATATAACTAGAACCGGCTGCTTCATTGCTATGAAGGAAGCGCGCTGAATGGGTATAAAGGCGTGGTAAGTATTAACATTCAATGGCAGAATTCAGAAACGCCACTTAACCATTTGATTATATATTAAATTGTAGTTAAATGTCACTCAACTAGTTGTCAACCTATACAGAAACGTGACTTTAATTAAAGATCAATTTGAATGGCCTTTCTGCATTCGGCCAATAGCATATCAAAATTAAACACTCATATGATACTTGCGAAAAACAAAATGCATCCTCAATACTGTGTAATAAGAAGTTAAATATGATTAATCAGACACTTGGGAACGAAAATAAATTTTAATTATTGAGGCTATAAAGGCTCTCTTTTCATGAGTATTATTTAGGTCCAGTCACAGTTTTATGTTTACGGGGAGTCGCTGTAAAACTAAACAAAAAAACTATTATAATCGAAAGCAGTGTACTTACAAATTTATTCCCTATCAATATTTAAAGAAACACCAACATTATTCTTATTCTATTTAACAAAAGTATATAACCAAGTTAAAAAACTTATTTAGTTTAAATAACATGTTACACCAGCCAAACAACAGACAAGACTGAAAAGAAGTCTTAAAAGCGAAATATGTAGTTAAGTTCATAGGAGCATCAAAACTGATGGTCTAATTAATGAAACAAAAAATTAAAACATCCAAAGCAATTTGTCTGGATGAGGCAATTTGTGTTGCCATTGACATGTGGCCGCTATTATGTACATTAACAGTCAAATAAATAAAGACAAAAAAACAGCCAGAATTTGTGGCACAGTAATTCTAATAAGAAAAGTCTAGAAAACATTTCCTTTTCATAGGATTATCTGCAATATCTATCATAACTGATAATCATTTATATTGTTTCTTAATGTCTTCTAATGTACTTTTTGTGATATCAATTGCTGATGATGAATATTGATTTAACTGTACTGTTTGTCAATTTACTCTCACTGTTCCAAAATGTTCCTAGTTTTTCTGTATTTTCTCCAAAAGCAATTCCAACCTTCCAGTCATTACTGGCTGGCCCTTCTTAGTCTTCTTACTCAACTTCTTAAACTTTTCTTGCTTCTTCTTTCTGTACTCTTCCATTTTCTTCTTCTTCTCCTCTATTTCTTTCTGCACCTGTAGTTGTTTATCTAACTTTTCTTGCTTGATTTTCTCTTGTTTCTCTTTAGCACTTAAGAATGTTTTCTTCTTGCCAGCTATAGGTTCCTTCTCTAACAAGTCAGGGTGCCTCACAAATTTACCAACATCATGGCTATCAGTAACATCCACATCAAAAGATTTAGGTTTATATGTTCCGGCAACTTCATCATTCTTTAAATCTTTTTGGAGGTTTCTCAGCAGTATCTTTTTACGTTGTTCTTCCCATTGTTCAAGCTTATACTTTTTACTGTACTTTTTTAGTCTGTAAGCCTTCTTATCAAATGGTTTTTTATCGTTATTAGTTTCCTCTTTTGGAGCACGGTTGTTGTCAAAGTTCTCTTGCCTTTTCTTTTTGAAATCTTGCTGCTTCTCTGTATAATGTTGTTTTTTGTTCTGCAGTTTCTTGCTCGTTAAAAATAAAGAGTCTTGCTTCTTTTCCATGATTATTTAATACCTCAGACCTATAATGAAACGAAAAAGCGTGTTTGGTAAGTAAATATAAAAATCGGGTAATATGTACTGGTATTCTAGTACATAAAACTAATTTAAATTATACATATAAGTATAGATAATAACATATTAATGAAAAAACAAATTTATATAGAAACACGCTTTTTCATTGCACTGAACAAATCATTAGCATAGCATTGCCAATGTTTGATAAAAATCTGTTTACACATACAAGCAGTCCCAAAGGCTGAAATCATTGATCAAAAATCATCCATATAGACTGCCAAAATATAAGCTCCAATAAGAGTTTATTTCCTGATAAAACACTTTCACATAATACAAGCTATACACAGACAGACACAAGTTCTCATGATATAAAATTAGCTTAAGTGTGTTCCATATAAAATGGTTGGCAGAATTCTAATTTTATTTCACCTCCTTTAATTTTATACTACTTGTTTCCTTCTGGGTCATAAAATAACAAATGCATATATATTAAATATGATATTTAATATATCAATATAAAACATAGAATCAGATCTATTGGAACCATAGTAGTAAGTATCAATATATACATATAGATAAGAATAGTTCATATATATTAAATTCCATATGGTAATGTTTTCTTCTACCATAGCAAATTTAAATATTTGTTTTGATTTAATTAGTATAGAACCCTACATTAACAACAGCATAAAAATAAGAAATATAAAACAATTTACCTATGTTCATCTTAAACGTTATTTGTTATTTGAATAACCCCATAAATTCAGTATGTTTCATAAATATATGGGAGCGACTTAAACAGTCTAGTAAATGTTTAGTAGTGTAGTTAAAGTTAATGAGTTTAATATACACGATAGTTAAAGATCGTATTCATACACAAGATTCATAGAAGTGTCAGGCGTTATCTAGATATTTCAAGCATTGGCAAGTGATTATATGGTGACGTAAATTTCGTCACAACATCTAATAGAAAGAATGATTCAAAGTTAATTGGATGGTATTGGCTATTATTGGGAGCTAAATTATGTTCAAATTGCGATGATATTCCTTATTATTCATTGAAATATTCGTTTTCTATATGTAAATTAGGATAAAAAGTGGTTCGTACGACTTTTTTGTACCAGCTGCCGTAACCCCAAGGGCGAAAGATACATCAATAATTATGTCAAATTAGTCAAAAATTAAGCGTATTACGACTAGTACAAGTGGAGATCAGTAAAAACTCACCAATTCAAGCCACCCACTGGGTAGGCTTTGAAGTATCGGCGGAATCTTGATAGCTTAGTTGCACTTGGCACGAAAAAACTTAACCACGATTAGAGATTTTAAATCACGGTTTTTCGTATGAAAAACTTTATCGACCATGCCCTAATGTGATCTTTAAGATTAGTTTTCACACGAAAACGTGATGGAACGTTTCGCAAAAATGTCACAAAAGGAGCGAGTTCGGAAACTGCGTTTGCTACGCCATCTACAACTATTATGTCATAAAATGCAATCGATGAAATGGAACATGCGCAATAATAGGGCGTTGAATTCCCTTTAAAAACAGCACAAAATTGTAAATTTTCAAAATGTCTCGTTTAATGAGGTTATATACAATAATTAACTAAACTTTATTCGCATTAATAGTCCAGAACGAAAAATTGCATTATATCAAATATAAATACGTCGACAGCGTGTAACGGAGCGTTAAAATATTGATAGAAGCGCTCTCTGTCGTCGAATTATAAAATACCTAGGTGTCATGTTTGTTAAGCATGCTGGCAATACCTATGTTTATTTAAATTTAGGAAAGATGGCGCAGTAACTATTATAATTGCGGGTAATATAAAATTACGGTTTTAGCTGGGTAAATAAAACCTTTAAACCTTTTTTTGGAACTTCCGACAATTTATACATTATAATTATTAATTTATGTACCTACCTATTTAATTTTATTTAGTAAAAGTAAGTGAAACTTAGGTTGTCACGTAACGCGTTTGATTGTAAACCATAGCAGTGTCTATAGCATTTGTTACTAATATTTTATACTAACTTTTTTTTTAGTATTGATGGTCTTTCACTTGACGATGTTTCACCTGATTGAAAGGTAGGTATGGTATGGATGACGCGGCCGAAGGTAGAACGCGATTGCCCAGGAAACGCCTATTTAAGTACCTATTCTAAGTGTATAGGAATGAAATGAAGGATATTGAACGACGACGATATCGAAACTGGAATTAAAGATCGTTCGCTTGTTCGGTAAACTTCGGTGTAACCGTCCAGACCCAGGCCGTCCATTCTCGGTGCATTAGAGATAATGTCGATTGCGAGAATAAACGTCAGTGCATACAGTCGTTTGACACAACTGTATGAATCTGACGTTTAATCTCGCAATCGACATTATCTCGATGGCTTTGCCAATTCCGACCTGAGCTATCATAACCTTGTAGATGGTGGCGAAATTTACCTTCGTATTCTAATGATATTGTAGCAGTTTTTCATTGCCTGAAAACACGAATCAAACGACGTTTTCTAAAAATTCAATCTAGCTAGATCCATTTATCGCCCCGAAACCTCCTGCATACTAAATTTCATGAAAATCATTGGAGCCATTTCTAAGATTCAGATTATACATACATACCTACATACATAGCATCACGCCCGATATCCCTAATGGGGTGGGCAGAGCCACAAGACTACTTGTGGCCACGTTCGATTAATTAGTCCTAAGATGGTATGATGAACCGTATGGTGACAGGTGATCATCCCATCGCCCATACAGATAGTCCACCATGTTGGAGAGGACCCGTCCCTTAGTCGACTTTTACGACATGCCAGGATGATAAGCATCTGCACGCATTCTATGCTATTTCTTCACTCCCAGTACAGCAGAGGAGTTCAGATTATATATAAGTACATATAGGTATATACAAGAATTGCTCGTTTGAAGGTATTATATATATATATATATATATGTATATATATATATATATATATATATATATATATATATATATATATATATATATATATATATATATATATATATATATATATATGTCGGAGAAGGAGATCTATCTTGATCCTCATTCATCCTTTTAACAATTATTATTAAATAACACTCCGAATAAAATGAATTATCAATTATAATTAATGTCTTTCACAATAGCTTCTTAATTATTACACTATAAACTTCCTTTTAATGTCTTAATTGTCTTTGCTTACTATTAGCTACTTAATAATTAAATAGGACACTACTAAACGTATGACAGTTCCTCGGCACGCGCCCGTCTCTAGCTTGACCTCGTTTGCAACTGACGGCTGTACCAAGACTCTGCCGAAACAACACGAAGAGCGTGTTGCTTGCGTTTGTAGTACCCATATGAAGATAGCCACATGAAGATAGCCGCACTCCGACACGGCCATCCTGCGAGACACACGTCCTCGTGTGTGTTCACTCTGCAAAAGGAAATTTTGCACAGTACTATCCGTTCGGCCACCTCTGACCCTACTCAAACAATTATCATAAAAATCATACGATTTTAACATTTAATTAAGCTGAGGGTGTTGTACCCTAAATACACAAACATTCAATTGATCTTAACTTTATAGTCAATTATCTTCAAAGAAGCATTGACCAAGACTCAATCTATATCCGTTTCAACTATTCAATTGAATTCGATTCAAATCACAATAGTGCAATAGCTGTGCCTTCTCATCCCACCCTTCTGTACAGGGCCCAGGAAATTACAATTTCCTCTCTCACAGACTTTCCTGCGCATTTCCACATGAAATCGCAAGCCAAGCCTCCACCAGTGCCACTCTCTCACAGACTTTCCTGCGCATTTCCACATGAAATCGCAAGCCAAGCCTCCACCAGAGCCAATCTCTCACAGACTTTCCTGCGCATTTCCACATGAAATAAACAACACGAAGAGCGTGTTGCTTGCGTTTGTAGTACCCATATGAAGATAGCCACATGAAGATAGCCGCACTCCGACATATATATATATAGATTACGCCCCTGTCCATGTCTACGTACGCAATGCCCCATCGATACGCATATTGGGTTACAGTTACCACTTTAATAAGTCACTTGATTCAAGCAAAAATAACTTTTAAATCAACGCTTTAAGAACTTTGATGAGTAACACTTTTTGTGGTTTACTACTTATATACTGCAGTGACAGTTTGAGAAAGTACACGTTCGTACAAAAGTTAAGGATCTATGCACACAATTACACACGTAGTTATTTAAGCGTACATATTCGTTATTGTTTTATACTATCAGTACCATGCCCAAATCCTAACTTTAACAAACTTGTAACTGTGATAAGCTATTTGTGATAATGTTTAACTTGATTTTTAAACTGTAATTGACTACTTGACTATAGTAACAAATATTAATATATTTCTGTGGAACGGTAGCTGAACATAAATAAATGCATGTCAAAGAAACAAAAAGATCATTTTGACTGTTACTTTTTTTTACTAAGAGTCAAAAATTTTCAAAATAAGTGAATAATAAATATTGCTTTTTAGTTCTGAATTACTAGTTTTTGACATCCTCGTCAAATTGCTATCATTTTTTAATTCTACTATATTGGCCTAAAAGCAGTATATTCGGAAATAATTGCAAATTTCATATATTTGTATACCATTACCAATGTAAAAAGAGCCCTGACGGCCATGTAAAATATATCACCGTCAGGGCTCTTTTTACATTGGTCTGGTGAACACTCTAACTGAACTGTGACGTCATATTTCAGGGCCATTTTGTATGGAGCGTTTTTGTGAGTGGTATGAACTAGGACTTTTCAAAGCGTCGTATCTCGAAAAAAATACAACACAACAATGTCTTGCGAACACAGTTGGGTTTCTATTACTTAGTACTTTCCAATAAAAGATGAAATAAAAATCATGCAAGTAGCCAATGATCTTAAAAAACCAAAGATGCGTCTTTGAAGCTCAAAATTTAAACCCAGAAAGCAACCCAATTGGGTTGCTTTCAATTAGTCGTGCGCGGACTTTTGGCCGAGTAACACATGTCGTGCTCTATTGAAAATGTTCTTAAAAAAGCCATTCTTGAGCCAAATGTCGGTTCATAATTCTACAAAAAAAATAAAAGGAAGAACTGATGCTTTATTTCATTTGTACCTACATTCAACGTAAATAGAAGTACTAAAATGCATTTATTTTGTTCATACATGATCGCCATATTCTAAATTAATGTGTAATATTAATATCCGCACGTCAAATGTCACCTAAAGCTGCACTGGCCGAAAAGAAACGAAAAAAGAAGAAAATTATCGAAGACTCGTTTTTAAAACGCGTTGAGTATGGATATAACGTGTCTTTCTATAATATGTCATTGCAAGTAGCCAATTGTGTTCGCCTGTTCTGTTTTGTCAACCCGTGTTCTAGATTCCACAGGACCGGCTTAGCTTAGCCTAGAATTGGAGTCGCAAGTAAATTGTTACTTGTCAAATTGATGTTTTTCAGATTAAATTTTCATTTTCATTTTCTAGTGCATTTGGTGTGGACACCGTTCAAAAACTTTAAAACTTAGGTATGCCAAGGCAACACTAGTTTCATATGCTAATATTGTACAATTATTTACTTAAATAAACATATATATGTAAAACAAAGTCAGTTTGATTATCTGTGAATCATCAAATATGCACATCAGTGTATCAGCTAATAGTAAACTACAGAACATATTTTTTAAATAGACAACCCGACCCATACATACGGATATGCTACGTAAAATTCAATTGCAGTTTAATTTTACTCAATCATTTAAAAGCCATTTATTTTTAAAAATAAATACCTACAATCAAATTTGCATCATACTATGAATTTAGTAAGATGGAAATTCTAAATCAAATTATGTGGTCGATAAAACGCGGATAATGGATAAAATAAAAGAATGTTGATCGTGTTAAAAAAAATTAATAACTTTTTAATTATTTGTTACATTAGTTAGGCATTATCACTGGTTAAATTAATTATTGATTGGTTTTCTACAATCATTAAGTGACCAGATCTATTCCATTATCATTAGCAATCACTTTTAGTGTTTTGTATCGGAGGTCGGTAATCATTACTACCGGCCTACTAGACGTCCTCCTATCCTCCACTGCACCTGCCTGCCTGCCTGTCGAGCTCCTCTGCTGCACTGGGAGTGAAGAAATAGCATAGAATGCGTGCAGATGCTTATCATCCTGGCATGTCGTAAAAGTCGATTAAGGGACGGGTCCTCTCCAACATGGTGGACTATCTGTATGGGCGACGGGCTGATCACCTGTCACCATACGGTTCATCATACTATCTTAGGACTAATTAATCGAACGTGGCCACGAGTAGTCTTGTGGCTCTGCCCACCCCATTAGGGTTTTCGGGCGTGATGCTATGTATGAATAGGCGTGTTTCCTGAAAAATTCTAATTAGTCCGTCATTTGCATTATAAAAAAATATTGAACACATATTTTTTCTTTTGTCAATGAAACAAAAAATGACGAAGATATAGTGCGTTGAAGTTCCGCGTGACTTTGTACATGTTTTACCATTAAGTGACGTCATTAGCCCCCACTCCCGAACTTTGATGCGCGTTATCTTTGTCAATTTTGATTGATTTGATAAAGCAAAAAATACGTGTTGAATATATTTTGATAATCTAACTGACGGACTAATAAGATTATTTTTTTACCCAGGAAACATCCCAATTATACAATGTTGGTGTCTTTAAGGTAAGAGTGAATAGGCATTTTCGGGGCAAGGGTGTTCTATCCTACACCATGTATTCGCTTGCTATTAGGTGACATTAGGATCAAACGCATACCCAGTCACTCATGAAAAAAATGAGGGCCTCCACACGTGTGGACTACCTCCCAGTACCTCTCTCTGAGAGGTCTGTGCTCACCCATCAGTGGGACAATACAATACAAATAGTCTTTATTGAACACCACATAAAACATATTAGAAAAAGACAAAGAAATAAGTAAAAAGGTAGTTAATAGGCGATCTTATCGCTAAGAAGCGATCTCTTCCAGATAAACCTCGAAAGAAGACGTATATAGGCTGATGAAGATGATAAAATAGAATGTACTCTTTTCACCTTCAACTTTTAAATTTTTGCAATATTTTCTGTTATCAAGAATCATCAAGAATAATCGGAAATAGTTTCCACGTGGTGTTAATCCGCAAATTGTTTATTATTTCTTTTATTTTATATTAAATTTGAATTATCCTTACAATATATATATATTTTTTCATTTAATATTTATTGTGTAAAACATTGTGTATGCGAGCGTCCACTGCACACTGGAGCGAACTAATTAGAGTAGGTATAGGTCTACCAAGTTTTCCGTAGACTCCACTGAGCTGTCAAAATTATTATGGCATTGTAATAAAGTATACTTTTGCTTGAATAACATCTTTCACAGTTCGCAGTGAAGTTGGTAGATCCATATAATATATGTTACACGTAAGCCGGACCGCAGACTGCGGCCGCGCGGCTAAAGGCTGCCTTGTTCTAAAGTAAAAAATAAAAAATAAAAAATATTTTTTTAATTACACCGCGTCGGTGAAGGTGGTTGTTGTTGACAGCCAGTGTTGTTGAAAAGATATTTTGGTGCAATAAAATGTGGAATTAAGTGTAAAATATTTTTTTATTACCAAGTGAAATTTTAGTTCTTGTTCCTATGGTGAAAATGTGGGCTTACCCAGAATAATTTATGGAGCGAGTGCCTTTTACAATTTTTTGTATTATAGGGAAGTGAAGGTGAGTTTAATAAAAATATTTACATAACAACACAATATAACATAATAATAAATCTTATATATAAAATTCTCGTGTCACAATGTTCGTTCCCGTACTCCTCCGAAACGGCTTGACCGATTCTCATGAAATTTTGTGAGCATATTGAGTAGGTCTGAGAATCGGCCAACATCTATTTTTCATACCCCTAAATGATAAGGGTGACTCACCGGGCAGGACGACGTCTGCTGGATCTGCTAGTAATAACATAATATGGTGGATTTTTAAGTCAAGTAAAAACAAAGCTGAGGAATCCGTTACCTACCCAACTTTAAGACAGACCTAGACAGACTCTAAACAGCTCTCTCTTATCAACTCCAAAGGTTAGCTGAAAGAGACCCATTAGGGATAAACTCGCCTTCATACATTCCTCAGGTCATCCATAAAGTACGTCACACGTTAAGGGGGAGGGAGGGGGTCGACGAAGTGTGACATTGTGTGACAAGGGGTGGGAGGGGTCCTAAGTTTCGTGACGTCACATTTAAAAAATCTAATACATCTAAGTGTTAAAATGCCAAATTTGAACTATTAACGAAAAAATCAAAAATATTTCCAACTCCATATGTATTGAAGGAGTGGGTTCAAAGTCCATGGACTCAAGAAAATTAATTTTGTAACTTCCATTAATATAATTAATAGTTTATTCTCTGGTTATTTTATTCAAATGTTTGATTTGATGTTGATTATATTAAAACATAATTTAAATGGTAATTAAACTAATTTTGGAACTGCTGTTTTAATTTAATTGTTGTAAATTGCAAAATATGTGACGTCACACTAGGGAGCGGGGGGTTTCAGAAATGTGACCAATTGTGACAAGGACGGGGGAGGGGTCAAAAATCACAAAATTTGTGTGACGTACTTTACGGATGACCCCTTATGTCATAATGTATAATTGTTATATGTCATTTATGTCCAATAAAGAGTTAACATACATATACTCTAAGAAGAAAATGTCTTTCAACTTCGAGGTATTTTACTGTACAAGATATACAGAACTGTGTAGCATAGATTGCCGTGTAGCAAGACTATCATTAAAGCAGCCCATCCAGAACCAGCAATGGTCGTATCGCCTTTACTTATCGTTTCGTCCTAGTCTGTTAGTCCGTATAAGCCCTAGAATCTAGATTAACTAGATACCAATTACTAGACGGCGCTCCTACAATTGAGTCTGGAATTAAACTTCCTGTATGCTCACGACTATGGTCTTGTTGGGGTAGATAGAAGCACCAAATGATTTCTTTTGAAAGCGCCGCCGTAACAATACCGTTAACTAAGTATTTCATTGTCAAAATAAAGTAAGTACATTGTGCATCTAGGGCCGTAAGAAGGGGATAACTAACGAGAGCCTGTTAGAAGCCCGATGCCGTAGGCGAGGGCTTTTAATGTCTCGAGTTTGTTATCCCCTTACTGCCCGTGATACACACAATGTTTTTCATCACATTTGCGAGGAAAGAAATAAAAATTAGACAAAAAAAAATATATATTTATTTTATTCTCATTGTACACCATTGGTAATTACTGTATGTCGCGATCACCACCGGCGCCGCGCGCCCCCGCCGACCTGGCGCATACATAACTGCCCGTGGGAGTTCTAAACCATACAAAATCCATAACTGCCCGTGGGCGTTATGGATTTTGTATGGTTTCTAACTCCCGCTGATGGCGGCACGTATAGAGGAGTCAAATCGGATATAGTTGCTCTCTACGCCTGCGTATAATAACACCCTTTCCGAGCAAGTGTGATGAAAAGAATATTTATTTTGCTAGGAAACACGTGCTGTCATAATATGTCTGAGTCTACCAGCGCCAGGGTTGCTGATTGACAAGGACCCGTTAGGCCGGTTCTCTGTTCATAAATACTTATATAATAGGTTTATCTATATATATCTACAATAATGAAGAAAAATATTGGTAGGGTGATCGTGTTTATAAATTGAATTTATTTTTGCTACAATATATTTGAGACTATTTGGAACCAGTAGCCATAAAAAATATTTTTTTTGGATTCTACTCTGCGTCCCTAACATGCAAGACACAAGGATAACTTAAACCGTCTCATCTCTAAGTGTGTCTCTCTCACACTAGTGCCGACGAACGAGATAGTCATAGAGATAAACGGGTTTAACTTATCTTTGTGTCTTGCATGTCAGGGCCGCTCGGCTGGTCTATGTCTGCATCATGCGGAAGCTACTTTCTGTACGGATTTTAATGAAACAGCATGATCGATTATATTCAAATTATAGGATACTTTTTATCCCGTAAAAATTAAGTGTTGCCCTCGGGAATAACGATAAATGGAAAATAAACCTTATTTCTTAAGTATAAATGCTAATTCAATTTGAATAGTTATTTTCGCCCTCTGCGGGCGGTGGTGCTATCTACTTACTACAATCATTACTATAACGCTGCCATTCACCGCTAGATAGCCGGAAAATCTTAGTAAGGGAAATTGAATCTTATTTCAAGGTATTATACCTAGTCGAAACTTAATACCTGGTAATTAACCTATGCATATTCTAAAAGTAGCGGGCAGAGATAGGTTTTATATAACCGCCGAAGGCTGAAATTCGGCTTAGTGGACCTACTCTAAGTGTGGTATCGAGTACTCGCACTAATAAGGTTGCCTGGTCAATAAGTCTGCTGGGACGGTTTTGTCGACTATGATATGACTTAAGTATAGCTTCTTTAATTGCCGGCTAAAGAAGAGGGGTAGTGACCCTCGCTCTGGACCGTGGCTGGTTCAGCAGATTTCGATTGCTATCCAGCGCGGTAATGCGGCCGGCATAATGGGGACATTTGGGCCAGGCACGATGCAGGGTGGGTTTTTTAGGTTAGTTCTTTTAATTCTGTTTTTATATTCTTGTTTTTGTTATTTTTGCCCTTGTGTTGTTGAATTTATAAACTAAAAACCATTTACTTGCTAGTTACCTTGATGTCCGCGTGAAATATAATAATTGCGAGTTCATTTTGATTAACTTCGATTTCCGAGTTTGAACCTCGATGACCGAAATGCCATATTTATAAGACTAGTAATGACACAATGATGTCGAAATGGTGGTATTAAACTCTTTGGCAGTAAAATGCACAGAATGATTATGTTTGGGCAGTAGGTATTTTTAGGGTGCCATACGGTAAGAAGGAAAAAACGGAACCCTTATAATCCTATAAGGGTATAAATAATCCTATAATACCAAAAACACCTACTGCCCAAACATAATCATCCTGTGCATTTTACTGACAAAGAGTTTAATACCACCCTTTCGACATCATTGTGTCATTACTAGTCTTATGTGATTATTAGTGGGAGTACTCGATACCACACTTAGGGTAGGTCCACACTAAGCCACTCGTGTGTCTGTCTGTCTATCCGTCTGTCACAGCTAATTTGCTCCGAAACTACTGGACCGATTCAGTTGAAAGATACACATATTATGTATGTCGGTAACTGCAACACAGATGTGTAAGGTAAATAAATGAATTCTAAACATGGGGGGAGGGACTTTTGGGTGTAAATTAGAAAATTTAAATTAAATGTTTTTCAAACTAAGGCGTGTGACCTATCAATTGAAAGAGCTTGTTGTGAAGATCTTAAATTGTTATTTTTGTAATTTTAAGATAAATGGTTTGAAGTTATTTAGGGAAATAGGCGAAAATTTACTATTCACCCCTTGTTTCGGGAACTACTGGGCCTAAAATTTTGAAAAAAATGCAGAAAGTAATTTATTTTAAGGATTAAAAATAGGGAATATCATATAATCACGGAACTCCTCACTACTTTAACTCGCGTTTTGTCCAGTTTGTAGGTACTATTTTCTTAGCATCCGTCCGTACCTGATTAAGCACCTTATATTATCTTCAATTTCCAGCGTGCCGCATGAAGTACCCCACGGTCATGAAACGTTTGAGCTCGCCCAAGCCGACCGTAGTCCTCCACCACAGCTCGTACTCCATCGGAGAGACCACCGGTGGACTGAGCGTGTTCTTCACGGTACTGTGTATAGTGGATCTGTTCGGCGTGTTTCCGGTGGTGGCATTGCCCCAGAGCGTGATTGCCTGTGGTAAGTTTAATAGGGATGTTTCCTGGGTAAAAAATTAAAAAAATTTAAGTCCGTCAGTTAGATTATCAAAAAATATTCAACACATATTTTTTTCTTTATCAAATCAATTAAAATTGACAAAAATAACGCGCATGAAAGTTCGGGAGGGTGGGCTCATTACGTCACTTAATGGCAAAAAGTGTGCAAAGTCGTGACGTCACGCGGAACTTTAACGCACTATGTCTTCGTAATTCTTTGTTTAATTGGGTAGACGACTAAATCCCACGCTAAAGAACTCGACAATCGGGTCGTGTTTTACGAGTGGGCAAGTAGGGTTGTGTGTGGCTTAAAAATACTTTAAATGAATTAGCAAGTAACGCGATTTATCTATTTATTTATCATTGAAGGTCATTTGAATATAATAATTTACTTGTTTTTTGCATGCCATTGGCAAAACATACGATCTAAATTATTACCTGTAATGTATTGTACCATTTATGACGTGACTAAAACAAGCATAAAGAAAGAGCAATAAAATTCGAGCAATTTTCTATACTTACCATGAACAAAACATCGTTCGTGCATATTTATTCATTCGAATCATATATACACACAGTATACTGTGTGCAAAATTACACAAGATCCATGGCCTTACAACCATTCAATAGAATTACTTATACTTAAACTACTTAGATTAAAACTAACTGCCATCATCATCTACCATTATCTCTAAAACATATATCTGTGAAAATTTACAATGTCGTAAGGGACATTTTGAGGAAATGTCAAAATGTTCATTACGACATTTGAAATAAGAGACATTTTGTCGAAATGTCAAAATGTCCCTTACGACATTTGAAATTTCCACAGTCGATATGTAGCGTTGCACCTGCGCCGTGCTAATTTCATATGCAATCATTTTATAACCTAGCATAACCAGCTAGTTGACTGGCTCTCAGAAATGTTTTGTGAAAAAACTTAGGACAAAAAAGCGAAATGAGTTAATTATTCTGGCCAGCGTACCTATTCGAACATTTCGAACAAGGACGGTCTGTTCGCATCGCACACTAGGCAAAATATATTAGCTTGACTGATCAAGTGTCCCATTTCAAAACCATATTATCATCCTTTTTGGAAATGTTTATAATGTTCGATTAGGCATTTTACCGGGGTTGGACTGTGAACCTACGGCTTTTCATACAAAATTGCGATAATGATTCCCACCCCTTAAATGTTAACCGATTTTGACCAATTTTTGATAGGTTATCAGTCAGAACAAAATCTAGATCTACACGTTTTGGTTTTTTCACAATAATTAATAAATTCAGTTTTATTGCTGTTTCAGTATTCTCATACAAAACTAATTTCGGCGATTATTTGACTTTGTTGATCTTTATTCATAATTCAAAAACGTATAGACCTAGATTTTGTTCTGTCTGAGAACCTATCAAAAATTGGTCAGAATTGGTTAGCATTTAACGGGTAGAAATCGTTATCGCCTGTTGTATGAAAAGGGTGATTTTTGCCGCTGGTTGACAGTCCTCTTGATGATGATGATGATGATCTCTCCGATCGATTTCGGTCATGGCGACTGCTTCGACTCCTACGGCCCTAACATGCATGGCACAAAGATAAATTAGAACCGTTTATCTCTAAGTGCCTCTCTCTCACACTAGTGCCGACGAAAGAGATAGTCCTAGAGATAAACAGTTCTAATTTGTCTTTGTGGCATGCATGTTAGGGCCGCTAGTCGGCAATTTGGCGCTCATGCGCCCTGAGATGGCTTATGTAGCCTATCTTGTTCACCAATTCGTGGCAACAGGAATTTATGGCACTCCGCTGGTGCTGGCGGTGTTTGGACTGCAGCTCTACACGGCCGTGCTTCTCGGCCGGTGTTGGCTGATCGCGAAGGAGATCACGCCTGCCATCCGAGAGAAAAACAGGTGAGCACTCTTTAACCTTCTGAACGCCCCGGCTGTAGCCGACAGCAGATTTCCGTGGCCCTGACGCCACGATATGCCGTTGCCTAAACATTTGCGTCGGCTACAGCCGTCGTTGAGCGCTCGTGGCACGCTTTTTCACCGTTAGCTGTGGCGTTCAAAGAGATCTCTTTTATTTAAGCTACGAATTGCAATTTTACAAGCAGAAAACCTGGTTAAGATCGTGCGCGCCATGCTCAGTGTAGGCTTCCGTAGCATTTAATTAATTAATTTATTAGTCAAATAAGATTTAACACAAAAGCGCGCCGAAATTAACCAATTACTCAGAAAATAAAATAATGGACATGGCTGCAACTAAATTCAAACAATAACTTATATGTAGATATAACTCCGAAAACCATAACTTTAGCGAGTGTTCTATTCAAAGGTGCTACCCTACTTTTATACTTCGTCTGTGAGCGCAAGACATACGGACGGACAGACAGACGGAAATGGTGAAACAATAAGAGTAATTTTTGTGCGGACTTCCAGATCCTCGTTGTGGGGAAGTTGCATGAAAATCAAAATGAGGTTTACCTAAATTGTATATTATAAATGTAAATGTAAACAAAAGCATCACAAAAAAGCAGATCATTTTGACTATTCATTTTTATTTGATTAAGGGTCAGAATTGGTGAAAAATATATATTGTTTTTTAGTTCTGATTATAGTTTTTTGGACATGCTCATCAAATTTTTGTCATGTTTTATTTGTTTGATGTTGGTCTAAAAACAGTATTTTCGGAAATAATTGCTGATTTCGCTTAAACGCCATACATTTCGTATAGTTTAACGACAGCTGTGACGTCATAGTCGTTGTCCATTTTGTACGGAGTGTTTTTGCGAGTGGTATGAACAATGACTTTTGAAAGCTTCAACTCATAAAATAATCAACATAAAAATGGTTTTGCGTACACAGATCGGGTTCTATTACTCAGCACTTTCCAATACAAGATGAAAAGAAATTATGCATCTTCCCTATTTGGTAGAATTGCCCCCCCCCCCACCACCCCTCTCCTCCCGTATGGCGCCTGTGAGAACTCTTAACATTTTCAACGCCATTGACGGATATATACGCACCACTGGTTCACCGCCAATGACGGATCAGTCAGGGCACAGGGTAAAAGAGCCCTTCAAAAGTATGATGTAAGGTTGACATTCGTCTTACTTCTTAGACATGCTTGGCGTGTGAGTGACGACTTTTGTATTTGATATGCGCTGAAAAGCTTAAACATTGCCAGATACCCTTACGCTGCAGTAGCGGAACTGGCTTTTGGCAAGCATGCGAGGCGGCTGGTCACCTTCCTCATTGACGCAACGGTGTTCAGTGCTGGCGTTCCCAACTTCATCGTAGGTAAGTCCCAAGCAATAATTATCCTTAAATTAGTTTCCAAGTAAGTCGACTTTCAGAGATGTAACGGATTCGAAGGTATCGCGTCGCTTCATACGAAATAATCGGTTTTAGGGTTCCGTACCGAAAGGGTAAAACGGGACCCTATGACTAAGACTCCGCTGTCCGTCCGTCCGTCTGTCTGTCTGTCCATCTGTCTGCCCGTGTCACCAGTTTGTATCTCATGAACCGTGATAGTTAGACAGTTGAAATTTTCACAGATGATGTGTTTCTGTTGCCGCTATAACAACAAATACAAAAATATAGAATAACATTTTTTTAAGGGGGCTCCCATACAACAAACTTGAATTTTTTGCTCGCTTTTTGCTCGATATTGATAACGGCAACAGGTAGACGCTCGAAATATTCACAGAATGTTTAGTTATATATTCACTATAAAACTAAATAATTAAATTTAAATAAAACAAGTATTTAAGGGGGAGTCCGACTCGCACTTGGCCAGTATTTTTTATCTTCGTCTTTATTTATTAAACAAATATCTAATTTCTGTACTTTCACAAGCATACTGCAAAAGCAATCAAATGTATCAAAAATCATGCCCTTGGAAAGTACAAAGTGTACTTACCTAATTTATAAACTAGTGGCTCCGTGAGGTACTACTGGGCATTTTTGATTTTATTATTAATTCCAGTAGTACCATCATCTACTGCAGTCAGCATTGCAATGCTGGCAAGGTGCCCAAAATTTACTAGGACTATCACTAACAAACTAATACCCCACGGACCGAGGGTCTCGACTCTAAAATGACTATAAAATGCGGTGTCGCGTTTTAATTTTGTCGGTAGGTACGCAGTAAGCAGCGTTGTCCGGTGGTACATCAATTCTAATCCAAAAACAGTTGATAATGTCATTACGACGCAGCGGTACAAGGTGGTGTTGACTCCTTGAGCAAAGCGTACACTTGAAAACCTAGGGTCCTTAGCCTTAAATCGGGATTTTCTGAAGTTATAGATAAATCAATAATAATTTTGGTGCAGCGGCCCAGAGCATGCAGCTGTTCTGGTGGAAGATCACCGACGGCGCGGTTACCGTGTCCTACTGCGTGTGGA
Source organism: Tortricodes alternella (assembly GCA_947859335.1). Taxonomy (NCBI): domain Eukaryota; kingdom Metazoa; phylum Arthropoda; class Insecta; order Lepidoptera; family Tortricidae; genus Tortricodes; species Tortricodes alternella. The sequence goes on along the minus strand of OX401975.1, from coordinate 7,418,953 downwards.
TGCTCATCATCGGGCTACTGCTCTGCCCTGTCATGTGGCTCGGCTCGCCCAAGGATATGAAGTGAGTTCTCATTATAATAAAAAGGTAAGTCAAGGGGTTGGTATCATAACGACTACATTGTCAAAACGACAATGTAGCCATCTCCGTAGAAGGCCTATATCTCCGAATGAGTTGGTAGCAAAACGACTGGTTCTCGAAAAATCTCAAAAAGACTAGGTAGAAAAACGACTAGATCGCAAAATGTTGGTATAATCAGAGCTATTTTCTGCGTAACATTTTAACATCAAAATATAATACGTACCTACCTACTAGCTTTTATCCACTCAATTCGAAACGGTGGTGTCTACTTAATTTCAAATTTTCTAACCGTAAAACTCGATTTTGTATAGCACAAAGCTGTCAAAATCAAGTTTGACGTTTCTTATTTTAAGTTTTGTGACTTTTAAAAGCGAAGACACTTTTGAATTGGGCCCCAATGTTGACCTAAAATTGTAAGTAAATCGAATGTAAGTTAGACAAACCGGGATTAGTTTATCCGCGACTCAGTCACATTTTAGGTTCAGCGGCCCTAACATGCAATGCAAGACACAAGGATAAGTTAAACCGTCTTATCTCTAAGTGCGTCTCTCTCACACCAGTGCCGACGAAAGAGATAGTCATAGAGATAAACGGGTTTAACTTATCTTTGTGTCTTGCATGTTAGGGCCGCCGCAGTGCTCTCAATATAGCTTCTATTTTACCCGACTGCGCAAAGCCAAAATTTAGTATAGAGTTTTACAGTCTGTAGGTATGTATACAGGGCCGGATTTAGCATTTATGCCGCCCCTGGGCATCGGAAAAATGCCGCCCCATTACTGAAATTTTACTCAAAATTTGGAAGATGTATAACTTGTATACTTTTTATGTTTAAATTAAATACTTTAAGTAAATTGTATACTTTTTATGTTTAATTTTAAGTTAGCTGTATTTTTTAATTTTTATTTTATTGTATGTCTATTGTTGCTATTGTTGAATGTTATGTTTACCGTGCCTGGTGACTTGGCGGAAGCTGTAAACCGGCCATGTGCGTGCTTATAAATAAATAAATAAATAAATAAATAAAATAAATAAATAAATAACCTATAAGGTTATAACATCTTCCAAATTTTGCCGCCCTAGAACAGTATAAATCCACCGCTGTAGGTACACGGAAAAAACGAAGTGACGACTACAAACAACCGCGACTTATTTGAAAATAAATAACAGCTTTGTAAATTATAGACATGTGATTGCTTTGACTTGTTCGATGTTAGCAAACAGCTTTGCGAGCTCTGTCCGAAATAAGTCGCTTGGTTGATATTAGTAATAATTTGTTTAATTCTAGCCCTTCCATTTTTTCAGTGTATGTATACGTGTCCAAAATCGGATGCTCCACTTTATCTACTGAACTACTACTGGATGGAGAATATGATTCGTGGAAAACGTGCGAGTGTCATAGCATAGGGTATATAAGAAAAATGCTATAATATCGCCCGTCGGTTTTTAGTTTTTAACTTTTTTTGTTGTTAGGTACTTAATGTCTCAGTGTATATACCTATATGTAGGTAGGTATTCTTGATATCTATAAATAAGCGCTCTCGATAATATTCTCAGAAGTTATCAAGAACTTCTCTCCTTAAAAGTGACTTTTCGGCACATTTTTACGGTTCCGTACCCAAGGGGTCTGTCACCAGGCTGTATCTCATGAACCGTGATAGTTAGACAGTTGAAATTTTCACAGATGATGTATTTCTGTTGCTACAACAACAAATACTAAAAAACAGAATCAAATAAATGTTTAAGGGGGCCCCATAAAACAAACGTGATTTTTTTGCTCGTTTTTGCTCGATATTGATAACGGCAACAGGTAAACGCTTGAAATATTCACAGAATATTTAGTTATATAAACAATTTAAAAATAAATAATTATCTTAAAAAAAAAACAAATATTTAAGGCGGGCTTCCATACAACAAGCATGTTTTTTTTTTTATTATAGTTAATGGTACGGAACCCTAAGTGCGCGAGTCCGACTCGCACTTGTCCGGTTTTTTTGACTTGTGCTTTGTTTGTTAACAGGCCGCTGGCGCTGGCTTCAGCGTGCATAGTGAGCACGGTCGCTATCTGCACGTGGACTTGCATACTACTCGACGACGAATCGCCCGCGGCGACTGTCACCTACCAGCCCAGAGTGCAGGACCTAATCGTTGCGTATGGGATCATTGCTTTTCAGGTAACAGGAGTCGGACAACGTTATAACTAGTGGCTTCGCAGCTTCGTGAGCTGTAGACCTCGCGACAAATTTGTTTGCCGTTGGAAAACTGATATCCCCATACATCGATATAGGTCGGGTCAGTTTACCAACACTGCAAATAAGTATGTAATTGCAAAACCCACCATATTTCCGCCATTTTGAAAAATTTCGAAAAACTGCCCACAAAATTTCACGAGAATCGGTTGAGAACTGCGACTTGTAGACGAGAACAAATGGACAGACGCCGGACATACGAAATCATTTTTGCCCAAGCTGAAACGGAGACGCTTCGCTCGTTTAGCTCGCTCGGTTGATAACACATGGAAATTGTTTTAACTGGTCGATACCCCTGGAAAGACGAACAATATAGTTTATCGTTTTCAGTTCGACATCCATCCAATGCTGCTGACGATCCAAGTAGACATGAAGGATAGCCGCAAGATAAACCGCGCCGTGCTCTGTGGGTTCGCGTTCACGGGAGCCCTGTTTGCCATCACATCAGTCCTGGCGGCCTACCGGTACGGGACTGCTGTGGAGGCTAATATACTACAAGGTATCGTGATTTAGTGATAAGATAAGATAGGATAAGACTTTATTGCAAGAATACAGTAGGTACATGATCTTATAATATACAATGTGCTTATGTTCTACCATACAGGCATGCAAAGATATAATGGGTAATTTAAATGTGAAAGTTCATATAAAAATTGCCAAAAACAAGAAATTAATTAATTATTGGACAGCTAAGATTAGTACCTATTGATTGTCGTCATGATTGAAAGTCAGAATAGTTTATTAATTACAATATAATGATCGACAGACGTAAATTCTTTGACAAAATAAAAATATTTAGGTAGAAGCCATTCACTAATTGCTCCTTTAAAATTGCCTCGGATGACATTCTCTCATATGTTTTGGTATATGTAATTGCCATACAGAAGGCATTATTTTTAAACATTTTTATTTTAACGATTGGCAAATGTATTTTGTCCTTGTGTCGAGTTGACCTGGGAAATAAACGACCATGTGCATCAAAATATGCAAAAGAAATTCTGCATTTTTTTTTATAAAAGAGTGCGCAATTTTGATCAAATCCAATAAGGATCCAATCCAGACACTTTATTAAAACGAAGGACTATATTAAAGCTTTTGTCTGTGTAGACGTTTATCTTTCTGTGGCATATCGAACTTCCCAAGCTCATTGCTTTTTTTTAGTTAAAAGAAATGGGATGGTTTACAGGAATCCCGCCATCGGTGGCGCTGTTCGTGGTGGCGCTGCTGGTGACCCTGCAGCTATGCCTCTCCAGCGCCGTCGGCAACTCTGCGCTCTTCCAGCACATTGAAGACTTGCTCCAGATACCTAGAAGTAAGCATCTCCACTAGTACATACAGTACGTAGTTTAGTACAATATTAAATGTAAGATGGTAGAATATATTTATTGATATAGAAAGAAAGTGGCATGAGCAATTTACGCCTGGAATAGGAAGAGCTGTCAACAAAACATCACGTATACCTACCTAATAAAATATAAGCCTAATGCGATGCTAATATTGTCTTTTTTATATTCTTACAGATTTCTGCGTCCAACGCTGCCTCATCAGGTCAGGCATTGTAGCCCTCGCAGTGTTCCTTGGCGAATCAGTGCCTCGGTTCGACATCGTTATGGGTCTCGTCGGCTCCACACTCACTGGCCCCCTCATGTTCATATTCCCCCCTCTTTTCTTCCTAAAACTGTGCTACGCAAAAGCGAAACTATCAAAATATGAAACGCTTCAATTGTCCACGACAACATATTCGCAGGGCCACCAACATGGCAGATACGAAAATGGCGCCCACTTACGTAATGGCGGCCGCTTCCAAAATGGCGACGCATCTGAAGGCTCCACATACCCGCTCATTTTGCACAACGTTTTGAATGCGAAGTACAAGACCTTCGTGAACAGTGTCGAGGATTTGTCGAGAGATGCAACTCAATACCAGGTTAAATGGTATGATGTATTTCTGGCTGCGGTGGTCATGTTCATGGGGGTGACAGCGACGGTGGTTTCCACGTACTCCAGCTGGTCGGATGCCGCTAATTCTGCCACATTTTCAGCGCCATGTTTGGCTAATTCTACAGCAGCTGCTAGAAGTTTTTTAGAAGTAACTAGACAGACCGTAGGTACTTGACTGATTTAATGTACCTTATATTGTATATCACTCTGGATAAAACAATCTATTGCATCACTGCGGCCCTAACATGCATGACACAAAGATAAGATAGACCGTCTTATCTCTAAGTGCGTCTCTCTCACACTAGTGCCGACGAAAGAGATAGTCATAGAGATAAGCGGGTTTAATTTATCTTTGTGGCATGCATGTTAGGGCCGCTAGTATAGCTACCTGCTCAGGTCGCGCCTAAAATTTAGTTAGCTCCGAGTTTGCTCAGCATTCTTTAATTTACCATTGCTTTAGGTACATGTATGGGAGCTAGCGTAAAAAAAACTGTTCTTTTTTTATCTTTGTGCGCGGGCGGGACAAATATTAATAATCGTATAAGATTTAGAAAACCTTGTTTCGACTTCAAGAAGTTCTCCTTAATGCGTATTTCTCCTTTGATTTCGCTGGGAAGAGGCCTTAACAATTGGCCATTTGGGTTTCTAGAGTAATATCTATAGGTATATTAGCGTTAAATTCATTTTCATCACACTTGCTCGGAAAGGGTGTTATTATACGCAAGCGTATAGAGCAACTATAGCCGATTTAACTCCTCTATGGGCCCCGCCGTCAGCGGGAGTTATAAATGTATGGTTTCGAACTCCCGCGGGCAGTTAAGTGCGCCAGGTCGGCGGAGCTGCTCGGGAGCCGCAGCCGGCGGGGCGCGCGACCGCAAGCCGGCGGAGCTGCCCCGCGCTGATCGCAACGTACGCTCAGTTTATGAACACCCACCTGATGGTAATTCACGATGTAAAATGGGAATTAAATTAATATATATACTTCTTTTTTGTCTAATTTTTATTTCATTTCCTCGCAAATGTGATGAAAAGCATTGTGTGTATCACGGGCAGTAAGGGGATAACAAACTCGAGTCATAAAAGCCCTCGCCTATCGGCGTCGGGCTTCTAACAGACTCTCGTTAGTTATCCCCTTCTTACGGCCCTAGATGCACAATGTACTATTGTTCGACACTTGATCTAGATATTTTCCGATTCCGCGCGACCAACCCTTAGATTATACAATAGTAATAGATTAAACGGTGGTGAGCTCAAACCATGCCGCCTAAAACGCCAACTACAGGCCACACGGATTGTTACACAAAGGATTAAGATTAGATTAAGGACCAACCGTAACTCGACAAGAAATAATGTAATGGCGGGCATTTTTGCTAATGCGCGCGCATCCCAATGTACCAGGCAGAGCAGAATCCGAATTCTCGGTTCATGTGAGATGAAGCCACATTTAAGATTATTGTCAGATTCATATAGTTGTGTCAAAAACTTTATGCACTGACGTTTAATCTCACTTGTATACTAATCTCGAATGCTCCGTGAATTAGGGTCCAGTACAGCGGCCCTAACATGCATGGCACAAAGATAAATTATAACCGTTTATCTCTAAGTGCGTCTCTCTCACACTAGTGCCGACGAAAGCGAAAGTCATAGAGATAATCGGTTCTAATTTATATTTGTGGCATGCATGTTAGGGCCGCAGCGGGGCTAGTACATGCCCGCAAGTCGTTTGTCGCTCAGTGTCTCTGTCAAACGTGTCAAATATGTAAGGGATGCACTGAGCGACAAATGACTGGCGGCCAGGTCGTGCTAGACGTGCAGTGCGCATGTGCAAAGGTACCCGGCCCGGCTATTTTGTCTTTAAATGAGGCGTAGGTAAAAAACACGAACAGCCAAAAGCTTGTATGGTTTTTATTTAATTAATAATTAACGGATAAAAACATAAATGGATATTTTAACTGTAACTGCATAGCTAGGCATTAGATTGTTAATCCGTTAATCGTTAATTAACAAAGTTAACATATCGAGTAACGGATTAACTTTTAAGTTAACTTTAAAAATTGTTAACGGACTCATTAAGTTCCGTTAGAACAATTAAAGTCCGTTAAACGTTAATTAAGTACCTACTAAGTATTTGCCAAAAGTACACTGCGCGGCTTATGTCAGAATGCTTTTTATTTGAATTTGATCTCTAAATAATTAGGTAATATTACAAATTCTAATGTTACACTTACACCCTTATTTTATGAAGTTTTTATACTTCCCTAGCTTATAAGTACCTACATTTTTTTATAAGCAAATCACTAACGCAACGACATGAAATGCAATTTCTTTCGAGTTAACGGTTAACCTTAACTTCCGTTAAATCTTCCGAAATATAACTCTGAGTCGCAGGCAGGTTGCGCTAGAATTTCAAGCATCTTCATTAATTTAAGACGACTGAAAAACTGTAGATGTAATATGATAAGAGGTAAATAAAAAATTCTTTATATAAACAAGTCTTTTATTCAACAAGTAACAACAGTCGATCAGTTGTTAAAATGAAGATTATTAATTATCATAGATTATAGGCAACTAAGTACGGTAAACATAAATCGTAATATATCCTTCTGAAAAACAATAAAAGCTACGAAACAATTATTTAACAATTTCTTACACTACAATAATCCAAATAATTATTTTTTTGTTTTACAATTACAAAGAAACCAATAATCATTTATAAGACAAGCAATAAATGCGAGTGATATGTACAGTCTCAAGCAAAAATAATGTTATTAAAATTTTTATTCGTATTAAGGCATTTTCAAGCGTATTGATTTGTTAAATGCTAATCAGACATTTTTTAAATCACATAACGTGTTTTTTAAGTACTAATCTTTTTTGTTCACAAAACGACTCAAGCACAGACCATAAATCCAATAGACTCCGCATATTCATATTCAGCAGAGGCAAAAAGCCATAAGCAGGTTACAGGGAGGCGCGGGAGCGCAAAAACTCAAACGCACCAATCACATCGCTCTAAAAACCCCGCGGGAAAGTTTGGCAGCTTTATTTGCTACTAAAAGTTAGAAAAATGTCTTTAGGATATTTGGTTTGTGGAGTCAAGCAACTCTTATTTATTTATTTATAATTTAATGCATTAATTAATTAAGTAATAATTAATCCCGCAAATTGTATTCTTGCTTAGCTAATGCTCTGAACTTATGGGGAGTTCCATATTTTTGAGTGCCATATGGAACAACGTATCGAAAAATATTGAGAAATATCTCAGTAGTACCATATGGAACTATTGGTACATATTCATATGTACCGTTACCTTTTTGCAAGTACGAGAATTTTTATATATTATTTATGGAAACAGTCATCGGTGCTGCCGGTGTAGACTAAAATTATAAGCTGTAGCTTCATGAAACGACAATTTACCATTTATTTTATTTTATTTAAGTTCATTAATCTCATCTCCATTTGATCTTTTCCTCAATTAAAATACCTCTTCGAAAGTTTAATATATTTTTTAAGAATTATTCGGATTCTCTGTTATAAAACCAAGTGTAAAACTTAGTATGTAGTTCCGTATGGCACAATTGGGATAATTTATTTCACATTGATATGTATCTTAATTGTTCCATATGGAACTAGAGTTATGGAACTCCTGGAATATACCCAACTTATGCATTTTTTTTCGATATTATGAAACGCAAAAATGTAGCTTGTCTTAGCCTTCTTTATATTTACAGAAAGCACTAACATTGGGACCAATCGAAAAATGATAACAATTATACGCCATTACACTATTATCCCCTAACAATTCTTTGACTATAATGCCCGGATGTGTAAGGCACAAGGTCGCTACGGGAATTCATGCGCTCAGAGGCCATCCATAAATTATGTCACACGATTTTCATGTTTTTTGTTACTTAACACAGATGGTCACATTTGTGTGACCCTCTAGTGTAACGGCACATATTATGCAATATTTTAAATCCTTCCTGATCATAATGTCTAACTTGCAATTCGTCTACGAATCAAAATGACTAAAAAGAATGTCCATTACAGAAAATCTATGTAACGAAATACCTAATCAGTTCGTCTAAAGATCAAAATGTCTGCCAAGCAAAATGCCTAAATTGCAATAATACCTAAGCGGCAAATTGTCTAAAGATTGTCTAAGGATAAAGTTAAAAATAAGGAAAAGGATAAAGATTGTAAAGGTTGTCGTTAGTCATATTGCCTGGTAGGCCTTTTGCTTCTTAGTCAATATACAATGAAGTTCAAGTGCTGCATAGTCATATTGCCTGGTAGGCATTTTGCTTCTTAGTCAATATAAGCTTTAGGCTAAATTTCCCGTAGACGTTTTGATTTTTAGGCAGCATGATCAATAAGGTTTTAAATTTGTATCTCCCCCTTGTCACACGATGTCACTCCCTTAACGTGTGACGTAATGGATGGCCCCTCATACAAAAACGTGTTTAACACGTATCCCGGGCACTATACCTACTACGTAAAGCCGAATCGCCAGGCTGTTTTTAAACTTCCTCATGAAACTTACAACCACACGGTTCAGCGTCACGCGTGTCTTGATACAACGTGTTCCAGCTGGACATTAAATAAAAACCCGTAAAATATAACTCCTAAAAACTGCTATAAAATCGTTTTAATATTGTTTTTGAAGATCAAACAAGAATCAACATTTTCTTCAAACAAATTGAATCCCAACTAAATGAAAACAAATAGTAACATACTGTATCAATCATTAATAATGGCTAAAGTCTATTCGCTGAGAGCTAATAAAAAAAAACAGGACTTCTTACTTATCTCATTACAAATAGCGGACCGCTAACTATTTTTAATTTTTTACCGATACTAATAAAAAATTAGAGGGAAAAACTATATTTTTTTCATAGAATATCATTATTGAATAGCCTGTATGCTGAAATATCATCGGACGACGACCATGAGGAATTCTCACGAACACCCAAACGACATGGCAATACATGGCGCTCGCCGCCCGGCGTGGCGTCACGCATGACAACAACTGCGTCTCTCATACCACGAAACACATTGCGCGCCCCATCATACAGTTTGCGATAGGTAAGCGACAGTCGCTATTTCGAGACGATATCATCAATATATATCATCGATATTTATCAACTCTCTGCGAACAGACTCTACAAGAATGAGTGGCACATTGACAACACATCTGACAGTGACAGTGAGAGTAGTTATATACAGGTTGCTCCCAGGCGATAAAGCCACTTATACAGTACCGGGCATTTTGTGTGAATGAATGTCGACCAGCGAGATACATGTGTATATTGTGGTATCACCATTCCAAAAACCTTCCTAATTCTTCAACAAATCATCCCCATACAGCTTCCTAATCTCCTTTTTATCTAATTTCCCCATTACATTCCTCGGCATTTCCTTAACCACCATCAGATTTCTCGGCAGCTGGTACGGAGCCAGCCTCTTGCCTGCTTCGTCTTTCAGCTCTTGTAGGGTAACACTAGTGTTTTCTTTGAGTACAACAACTGCGGAGACGATTTCCCCGTAATTTTCGTCTGCCACGCCCAGCACTGCCACGTCGAGGATGCTCGGGTGCTCCAATATAGCTGACTCCACTTGTATGGCGCTTACCTGGTCAAAGAAAGTAGTAATTAGAGATGCAACAGATAGTGGTTTGGTTAATTTTATCTTAATTAATTTTCAATTTAATTGTATTTCATTTTATAAATTTAGTTTCATTATCATTATATTAACCTTTTGGCCGCCAAGTATGTCTGGGGAGTAACACGAATTTCAACTTTAAGTCAAGGTAATGAAGGACTTTTTTCACGCTGTCACGCATAGTCGACAACGGCGGTCAAAAGGTTAACAGGAGTGTGAACCAACAGCTTTTCATACAAAAGGCGACAATGATTTCCCACCCTTAAATGATAACCGATGTTCACCAATCTTTGATAGGTTGTCAGTCAGAAGCGATCATACATGCCGGCTTTCTTACTATTTGGGGTAGACCGAAATACAGTCCAACATTGGACGTCCACAGGTTGAAATGATGATTAAGTTACCTTGTACCCCCCGGTCTTGATGATATCGATGGAGGTCCGGCCCAGGATCCGGAACTGGTTCTGCGTGAAGGCGACGGTGTCGCCGGTCCGGAACCATCCGTCCGAAGTGAAATCTGCGTTGTCCGGCTTTGGCTCGCGGTTGTAGTACCTGCAGCATATGTACGTGGTTGTATGTGTGTATGTTGTGTGCGACTGTTGGACAACCGTCGGACGACAATCACGTCAATCAGTATTAATTATTTATCAGATTACCGAAGATTTAACAATTCTGCATTTTGTGGTGCGTTCCTCTTTGTTCGCCGAGGGTTGATAAATATTATGATATCGTGTCGAAATAGCGACTGTCACTTAACTATCGCAAACTGTATGACGGGCGTCGCTTATCGCCGCGCGCACTGAGTTTCGTGGTACGAGGGACGCAGATGTTGCCATGCGCGGTGTCGCGCCGGGCGGACGGCGGCGAAAAAAATAAATTGTTTTGTTCATATACACAATCGCCATATTGCAAATTAATGTCTTATATGTGCGCATTGTGCGCGTCAAATGTCATAAATTCAATAACCTGCACTGGCTTCGGCCAAAGAAACAAAAATGAAAAAATGTATCTATGACACATGTTTAAAACGCGTTGAGTATGGATGTGACGTGTCTTGTGTCTTTCTATAATATATAATTGGCTTCGAGTGTGTCGTTTGGGTGTTCGCGTGTTGCTTTCTGTTTATACAGTTAGGCTATTCAATAATAATATTCTATAAAAAAATATAATCTTTCCCTTTAATTTTTAATTATCATCGGTAAATAATTAGCGGGCCGCTATTTGTAAAGAGTTATGAAGCCCTGACTTTTTACTTTTTTTATCAACTCTCGGCGAACAGACCAAGTGTTTGAATTCTGTGCTCATGCCGCTCCGAAAGGGAGAAAAGAACGAAAAGAGAGAGAGAGAGGGAGAGAGAGAGAGTTTGACCACTCTTCTTTCTCGGTTACTCTAGAACAGATGAACGGATTTTAAAGCTGTATATTTCCATCCCATCGTGTAGGAATTTAAAACAATCAGCGTAACCGTTCCTCAGTTACCTGGAGAACACTCCAGGTCCTTTAAGCAGCAGCTCGCCCTGGTAAACATCGTTCTCCTGCGGCTCGTGTATCGTCCCTTTCGGTTCCCACTCCACCTCCTCAGCCGCGCCCTCTTTGGAGGACAAACCGAGCTGCTCCAGAGATATCTACAGATACGTGTTAATGTTAGATTATTGCAAAAGTGACCGAAATAGAATCAGAGATAAATAGGGAATTCAAACCGATAAATTTTAGTATGCATAACCGGTATGGTACGATATGTACCGTTTACATTGATCGTTTTTAGGGTTCCGTACCTCAAAAAGAAAAAACGGAACCCTTATAGGATCACTCGTGTATCTGTCTATCTGTCCGTCTGTCACAGCCAATTTGCTGCGAAACTACTTGACTGATTGAGTTGAAATTTGGTACGACACATGTTAGTCGGTGCCCGCATCACGGACATGTAACGTAAATAAATGAATTTTAAACATGGGGGCCACTTTTGGGGGCAAATTAGAAAAAAAAATATGCAAACAATGGCGTGTGACATATCAAATGAAAGAACTCGTTGTGAATTTCAAGTAAAATAGAATTGACCATCCCCCCCATTTATCTCCGAAGCTACTGGGGCTAAAATTGGGGGATTAATTATCGATATAGAGTGGTTAATATAATATAAGTGGTAAGTTAAGATTTTTATTATTTTCAGTATGTTTTCAGTTCTTTTTAATAGTCATGCTGCAAGCATTAAAACCTGAGAAACGTTTAGATCGACATGCCAGTGAAATTCTTTTCAACATTTAACACGCTAAAACGCAACAGCTAACACTACATTCTCTACTTGAAATACACACGGCTTTACTCACGATTGATTGTCAGAAATATTCCGACATGTTTCGAACTAGAATGGAGTCGTGTGACCGTATGTATTTCAAGTATTCATTGACATAGACATTCTCTATTAATTTGATCGTGGTGGTTATAACATCTCAGTGTGATATACTTCAAACTCGTGGTTAGACATTTGTCACTGATAAATAAAGTACCCTAGTTATTTAATACAGATATGTCACTTATTTTCATAGACACGTCGGCAGCATTCGGAGGTAGTCGTGTGTTCCAAGTTTTCACGATGGGAAAGGATTATCGATTTACTGTCATTAGGTACAAATGGAAAATCGTCCACTTGAAATTATTCGACAAAATTTCATTCGGGCTTAATTAATTTACAATGAAAATAAATATATATATATATATATAAAAGAAGAAGCTTACTGACTGACTGATCGGGTGACATATCAACGCACAGCCAAAACTACTGGAGCTAGAAGTCTGAAGTTTGGTACAGGTATTCTTTAGGTAATGTAGGCGCCCGCTAAAAAGGATTTTACGAAAATCAATCCCTAAAGGGGTGAAAAAGGAGTTTACAATTAGTATGGAAATCCGTCATTTTTAGCTTATTAACAGGAAAATGAGAATTAAGGCTTCTGAACAAAAACAAAGACGCACGGCAAAAGCATTTTGAAAAAATCAACCCCTGTACGGGTGAAAATTTAGGGAATTGATTTTGGGTCACTTTTAAAATTTCATCCCATAAGGGGTAAAGTTTATATGGAAAATACCGCGGGCGAAGCTGGGGCGGGTTCTCTAGTTTGATTATAAATACTTTTAAGCATAATTACTTTTTGAGTAAATTCCCTTTGGATACTATTACTTTTGGCCCAACTTCAGAATGGTTATTTCAAGTGGACGATTTTCCATTTGTACCTAATGACAGTAAATCGGATTATCGCACTACATCTGTAAGCAATATTTATGTGACGGTGATGTCTCGCTCACCGTGGTGTCGGGCTCGGCAGCGGCCACGGTGACGAGCGGCTCCAGCGCGCCGCTGTCCCGCTGGGCCGACACGCGCGCCGCCACGCCCGGCAGCGGAGCGCCCACGGCGCCCACTGTACGGGCCTCGACCGGACGGTACGGGTTGCTCAGTGCCATCCCCACTTCCGACATGCCGTAGCGCTCTAGGAGACGAATCCCGGATATCTAAAATCAATGAAATCTATAGTAAGGAAGGAATCAATAGGGATGCTTCCTAAGTAAAAAAATCGGCCAAGTGCGAGTCAGACTCGCGCACGAAGGGTCCGTACCATTATAATCAAGCAATCCAAAATCACGTTTGTTGTATGGGAGGCCCACTTAAATATTTATTTTATTTTATTTTAATCGTTATTTTTTGAAGTTAATATATATATATAAATATTCTGTGAATAATTCAAGCGTTTACCTGTTGCCGTTATCAATATAGAGCAAAAACGAGCAAAAAAATCACGTTTGTTGTATAGGAGCCCCCTTAAATATTTATTTTATTCCATTTTTTTAGTATTTGTATTCTTGTACACTTCACTGATGTATAGTATAAATACCCATTGGGTGTCTCACCTCCTCCCACTTCTGGAACAGCGAGTGCGGCAGCGGCGCGGAGCCGGCGCACATGAGCCGCATCCTCGCGGCGAGCGTCTGCCGCACGTAGTCCGCGGTCTTGGCGCTGCTGAACATCCGCTCGTGGTCAGCGGCCAGCCGCGCGTACATGGTCGGCACGCCGTGGAACACGGTCACCTTGGTCTCGTCGCGCTCGCCCATGCCCAGGAGACGCGCCCAGACCGTGTGCGACACGAACGTGGGCAGCATTCGGATCCTGGAGGACTTGTTACGGTTATAAACATGGAGATATAGGAGCCAAAGTTTGGAAACGTTCAAAGCAGCGAGAATTTAGAAAATATTAAGAGGACTGGACCAACAGCAAAAATCACCCTTTTCATACAAAAGGCGATCACGATTTCCACCCCTTAAATGCTAAACGATTTTGACCAATTTTTGATAGGTTGTTTTGTTCAGTCAGAACAAAATTTAACTTTATACGTTTTTTGAATATTGATTAAAGATCAACAAAGTCAAATAATCGCCGAAATTGGATTCCATGTCACTTATTTAATTAAAACGTCGTTTATTTTTATTTCTTATCTTTCTTTCTTCCTTAATATACAACTGCACTTTCATACACGACAACAAAAATTTTAATTGAAAAGGTCAGATCTAGAACACACCTCGCTGGTCTGTTTTTAAAGGAAACTGGAAATACCTGGCGCCAGCGGCGAGCGAGCACAGCAGCGAGTTGAGCTGGCCGTGTATGTGGTGCAGCGGTAGCGCGTGCAGCACCACGTCGTTGCACGAGTAGCGCCACGCAGCGTGTAGGGAGGCGATCTGCGCGCTCAGCATGCTGTGCGTCCACACCACACCCTTCGGCTTGCTCGTGGTCCCTACAAATACAACGCGTGAAAGCGTCTGACTGCTGACAGTTAAGGCAGATTTAGACAGGGTCAGTGACTGACTTCGGATTCCAGACAAGTCAGCGCTGACCCGAGAAAAACCAAATTTAAAATAATTTGAAGTCAGTACAGCGGTGGGAGGTCAGCGCTGACTTGTATATTCGCATACGAATATTTTGAGGTCAGTCGGTTCGGCGCCGATACTGACTTGTGCACTGACCCTGGCTTTACCCGAAAACCGAGTGGCCAAATGTTTAACCAAAAGGCTCTGCTCTTTCTGCTGGAACTGTAAACTTTACGCGGCATCTGAGAGTGATATCAGTTAGGTTACGTTCGATAATTAACTCCCAAAGAAACATTTGTGACATTATGTGACACTAGAAATACTGAAGATATGGGTTGGTGTTCGCGTGCGATTTTAGCAAATTCATCATACCTCACTGTATGCTGTATACAAAATAAGTATATTATTGTATAGTACGTATGTTCATGTAAGTTTTTGCGAGTCATTTTTTTTTAAACCACTAACTATATTTATTCTTATATATATATATATATATATATATATCACTTACTTATCCAAGTAGTTTTGTGTAATTATTAGTGTTTAGTGTTTGTATAGCGCTCCGATTGCTACAGACGGTGCTGGCTGAAAATCAGCGCTGCACCTGATTATGCTTCAGCTGAGCCAGTGACCGATTCACTGCCGCAATGACACACATGCCTCGTTCTTTCTGTATTTTTTTATTATTATTATTGTGTGTCTTTGTGAAGTGAATAAATGACTTTTCTTTCTTTCATTCTTTCCTCTAAATGGATCGCGCAAATCAAGTGGTAAGTGTTCACCAGCAAAGTAATATGTACTTGCATTCAAATCTCAGTCAACCAGATCAGACCTTGTTTCCACTCTGACACTAGTATCGTATGCACCTTGTTTCCTTTTGATATATGTGGATCGAGACAAGATATTTACGGAAACATGATAAACTTTACCCAAAAAAATAATCAAGTAATCCGTTCATAAGCGAATGTATCCTCTCATTCTAGCGTCACATTCCTCTCACGATTTGTTGAACAAGATTGAGAAAAACGAATCAAAATTCACTTACCGCTGGTATAAATGAGCATGGCATCATTCCGACCATACCAAGAGTTAGTCTTCCCTACATCAATCAAGCTGTCATCGATTTTGGGTTTCAAGAACAAACTGTTGGGCTGGTACAACTGCGCGGTTATTTCCTTATCACGTCCCGTCACTATCAAAGGTTTGGTTATTTCGGCGGCTAGTGGACGGAGAGTGTTCTCGTACTCCGGGGTGCATATGACGAGGCTTGCGGAGCTGTCATTTAGGAAGTATTTGAGCATTTCTGGCGGATGCAGCGGAGTTAGAGGCACCGCTGAAACAAGTGGTGTAACGTTAGCTACGCTTGCCTAGTTGTTTAAAATCTAGAAGATTCCAGGTTGGTCCATAATCGATAATATCTTGAATCTGAAGATAAAATCAGACAGGGCTAGCACAATCTAGCCTCCGAATCGTTTGGCGCTCACTGTCAAACTAGTCAAATGGCAGGTCGTGCTAGCCATATATACAGTGGATTCATCCATACTTGTCGTATTTGGTAAACAAGTTTCTAACCTCAAAATTATAATTTTTTGGCCAGAACAGCCGTTTCCTTGCAAATAAAGGAACCGGAGACAATATTTTAGCCGTCACTTTGCCAATTTTAAGCCTAGGTTTGCATTATTTAGGATAAAACACCTGTTTCACCCAAAAATTACACATTTTGAGGTTAGAAACTTGTTTACCAAATAAGACAAGTATGGGATGAATCCTCTGTACAGGAATTGGAGAGGAGGTTGAGTTGATTAAGTATTAGCGAGTTTAAAGTGGTATTGCAACAAACCTATATTGCCGGTCATCCATATGGCCCATTGTACAATAATATGCGACGCATCGTTGCGACACATGTACGCGATCGTCTTCTCCGAGTCGCCCACTGGAAAAAAAATAACAATGTCATTATAGGTGGGTACCGGTAGCGGGACGAAAGTCTAGCGGTGAATGAAATGTGGTGGGGATATTGCGCATGGGTACGACTGCTACCGCCCCCGTCACCGTCCCGCTCACTCTCCCAAGATATCGACTTTTCGACGTCTGCGCAATACCGGTCACAGCTAGACTTTCGTGCCGCCACCTGTATCCATTATATTCGCGCACCTATAGCTGCGCTCCGCGCATCTGCAACTACTCCAGCGGCCCTAACATGAATGACACAAAGATAAGATAGATCGTCTTATCTCTAAATGCGTCTCTGTCACACTAGTAGCTAGGGCCGGATTTAGTCCCTGCCCCGCCCCTGGGGGGCACCGGAAAATGCCGCCCCATTACTGAAATTTTACTCAAACTTATAGGTTATAAATCTTTTAAATTTTGCCACCCTAAAAAATTTGCTGCCCTGGGCACTAGCCCCGAGTGTCCCTAGTGTAAATCCAGGGCTGCTAGTAGCGACGAAAGAGATAGTCATAGAGATAGAGATTTATCTTTGTCATTCATGTTAGGGCCGCAGTAGTGGGTCGCTCACGCTCTTGGAGCATGTAACGGGGCGCGCTCCGAGCGACAGCGGGTCTTGTGAGAACACAAGAGGAAATCAGTCTGTTCGTGGACGCAAGCAGAATACCATCTCCACGCAGTTGCAGATCCGCGGAGCACAGTCGGGGCGCGATCATAATCGATACCTTAATGCTTATAAAGGTTGCAAATACAAGGTGGGCTTTAAATATGAGCTATTTTCCAAACTACTGACAAATCTGAAAAAAATTGGTGGTTCCAAAAGTGATGAACTAACAGAGAACTTACGGAGCTGTGCTGTAATTTCCTTGCTGAGCTGGCTCGCGGCTTCGTGCAGCCCGGCGTAAGTGTATATGCCGATCTCATCCTGCAGTGCCACGCGACTGGGAAATAGCAGCGCTCGCCGGAACACGGGGACCGCACCACCTGCACGACGTTTTTTTTTATTATTTAGCCTAATACTGACCAAAATTTATCTTTAGTTGTTATAACATTTGACAGTAGGATAGCTCTGTCGCGACTAACTGCGATTTATCCGTTAACAAGTGTGGACGAAACTTTATAGGTGAGGTATGGCAACCCTGGTTTGGGAGAAACGAAAAGAAAGGAAAATTAGAGAGGAACAGGAAGGGAGGAAGGTATGAACGTCTCCCGGAGAGTAAGAAGTTAATTTAGTGGCAAGGACTTTGGACAATACTTGGTGATTTATAGGTTAATATTATAATTCAGAGTTACGTATACAAAGCCTAATTACTTACGTATACAAAGTTAAAAGGTAAATGCTACCAATGTTTCCCCCAAGGGCATACGACCAAACGATGCAGGAGTAAATTCCAGTATTGTCAAGGAACACATAATTTTTGTTATTTTTTTTATCACCGCCGCCCATGGACACCCGCAACATCAGGGGAATCACGGATGCGTTGCCGGCCCTTTGAGAAAGGAGTAGGCTCGTTTTTTGAAGATCCCTAGGTTGATAATAGAGCGTTGTGTATGAAACAATTCCCTAAAAAAGGTAAACAAACTGGTAACATACATTGTTGCACGCAAATTGAAGAAACGAAACGTTTAAAAGTAAATGGGAAAGAGGGTTTCTCGATAGTTTTAAGGTGCGTTCATTCATACCCAAAGACATCAGTTTAATATAAGGGTTAAAATAGTAATTATAAATGTTATAAAGTATTGTTTATTTAGGAATATTATGTGATTTTATCTCGTTTTCATTGATATAAGGTTTTGTTTCTCATGGAATCTCCGGTGACACTTGGAGTTATTTGGTGCGTACTGAACGCAGCTCTAAGGTGCATTTGTTTTCGCCTAGTTTTGTTTTTTGGAAAAAACAAGAGAAGTATTGCAAAGTTCTAGAAGGTAAATCAACAAATAAACTGTGTATCCCGATTGTCTTTGTTGATACAATGCCTGAACATGAGCATCGGGCATCGCGCCCATCGCGTCGAATGTCGACTCATCGAGTTGGGCAAGAGCGTTCGCAATCACACCTGCGACGGTGCGACCGGTCGCGTTCTCCCAGCTGCACGAGTTCGAGTGCAAGAGACTCTTCTGCAACAATGACCGATACGCGATACCGGCGGTCCAGGTTAATAAGGCGGCGCTCGCAAAGGGAAAGGTATTCACGATCATCAAAACGGACAGTATCTCGAACAAGAAGAAGAGTCAATCATACCAAGTCTAGACGTTCGCGGGATAGATATAAACTACCAGCCAGGCGAATGCGGTCGAGCAGGCGCTTGCGGACGCATGGACGCACGCGGTCGAATGGGCGCTCGCGGTCACTTGGACTCCCGCGGTCGACCCAGCGCTCGCGCTCGCCTCGGCGCTCGCGTTTGAATTCTCGTGAAAGAAGGCTGCGTAATAAATCCCGTGAAAGTAGTTTCTATAGTTCAAGAAGTGGGCGGTTATCGGAGACATTCAAGAGAAGGACTGGTTGTACCTGATAAAATATGTAAAAACACGTCTCCTATGGCCCGAAAAGAAAATAATCCCGTGTCTTTGCTCCCATGTTCTGCGGCAAACATAGAAACACAATCTTGTACAAGTAATATCATGAGAAGCCAGAACACAGAAAAACTGTCAAACATTAGAACCGAGACAGTTGTTATCAATGAACAGGATGTGTCAAATAACCATATACAAGATTCTCTGAACAAAACTTTGCAAGCTATTTCAACTGTCAGTAGACCTCACCCTAAGAAAAAATATTCAACCTTGAATGTAGTTCCAGAGTTTGATCCTAAAATAATAAATCAAACTATACTTACCTGGCTTAACAAAGTAAATGAGTGTGCCGAGATCTACGGTTGGGATATGTTCCTCAAAACTGAACTACACTACTAGATACAGGACTGAGAGCTATTACTGAAGTATTGGAAGAGAGACAGTTTTTTTATAATACTATACTACATACGTTCATTATAATAGGTAAAAATTATACCAAACATCTATTATACCTACTGAACATTATACACCATGAAAATATCTACTTTGTTGTTATATCAAAAGTTTATTATGCCCCTTGAGTGACTATATTCTACGAAATTATATGAAATGTTGTTATGTCTAGTGAAAATATATCAAAAGTTATTATACCGATCATTACACACCCCTCGAGAGCATTGGCATAACTGATAATCCAAAGGCCACCTCTCGAGGAAGAAGCAATAAAGCACTTCAACAATCACGTTAAAGACGAAGACCGCCGGTATTTAGTGAAGTGGCCATGGATTCAATACCCCCCGAAACTACCTACCAATTTTGGATTAGTTTATGGCAGATTAAAAGGACTATTTCAAAGGTTAGATCAAAGGACGACGTGATCTTACAAGAACAACTCAATGCTAACATAATTGAAGTAGCCAACCCGAAGCCAGTAAATACTCAGGCAACAAGCCCACCCCACCAGTACGTTACTTACCACATCACATTGTGCAATAAGAAGGTAAAAAGGGGCGTATTGTTTATGGTGCATCAGCGAAAACAAAAGAAAACAAGAGTTTAAATGAATGCCTCTACAAAGGCCCCCCCGATGTCAGGTGATTTAACAGCCTTGTTGCTGAAATTTCGCAACAAAGTTGGTATTATTGCGGACGTGGAAAAGGCTTTCTTACAACTGGGTTTACAGAAAGAAAATCGCGATATTACAAGATTTTTATGGGTGAAAAATTTGCGATTCTGTAGAGTTCCGTTTGGGATAATATCAAGCCCTTTTTTGCTAACTGCAACTATAAGATACCAAATGGCACAAACGAATCAGGAATTACTTACTGAAATTGCTGATAAATGTTATGTTGACAACCTAGTGACAGAAAAAAAATCCGACCAGGAAGCATATAAGTTGTATTTGTATGACAAGACAAAGAGAGTATTCCAAGATTTGTCGATAAATATTCGAGAATGTAGCTCGAACGATGCTGAATTTTTAGATCACATTCCTGTAGAATAGGCTAGGCTTAATGTGGAAAACAAAGAAAGACACTCTGTACTTGAAGATGAATAATAAATTACTCGAAATACGACATTTGAAATTTCAACAGACGAATTAATTTAACTTATATTACTGTTTTAGAAGGTTTGCAAATTTAGATTTTTTTTGATACATATATTATTATATTGTTGTAGTATATTTCAATAAATTTATGTTGCTTATATTAGGAAACTATTCAAAGTCTGAATCTGGAATCTGTACAAAAGATATTGATAATTACGTACGCGAAATAAGACTCTTGTTTTGAGAGTTCTTGAATAAAAAATTGTGAGAATGAGTGAATGGAAGAAAGCGGCTCAGTAGAGCTGTGATAGAAAAAACGCCAAAATTAAAAAAGAAGAACAAGAACAGGTTATCAGTAAAACGATGAAAATTGACAGTTTTCTTAAAAGTGGAAGGGGAAGAAGTATTGTAAGACGAGGAACTTCAACCACATGCAGTGAAACACTACAATCTGAAAAAGATGAATCGGTACAACTCTGCGGCCCAACAACAACTGGGTTCTGTTGAACAATCTGCTTTTGTATGTATGTTTTTGACAAAGAGGCGGTATAGGAATCATCAATAAGATGCGTCTCAGTATTACACGTCAAGTACAAGTAATGACCAAGTGCAAACAACAGTGAATCTAAATAAAGATCCAGCTTTATGGGAAATTAACGATACTTTAAGGCTGCGGCAGCCAGTAAAACATATGATGTTGTATGGGAGGGAGCCCGCGCACTAGGCAGCCACGAACTCCCATATGTTTTACTGGCTTCCGCAGCCTGGCTGCGCAGCCAGGCTGCCTAGTGCGCGGGGTGTGTAAGGGAGATTATTGTAGCATTCATGCAGAACACCGAGTAGTTCTGCATGAAAACTCTGCCCGTCATAAATCAAGTATCCTTAGTTTGAAAGCTAGAAATGAGATTGATGGCCGACTTGACAATTTACTGCAGGTTCATATCGATGAAGAACTTACTTATTGGAGAAATGTTCTGAAGAGAGTTATTGTAGAAGTGAAGCGACTGTGTTCAAGAGGCCTCGCTTTCGGAGAAAAAAATGAAAAGTTTTGTGATCCGCATAACGGAAATTATTGTATGATTTTGGAACTGCTAGCGGAATTCGATCCTTTTTTAGCTCGTCATATTGAACGATTTGGGAATCAAGGATCAGGGAGTACCAGTTACTTATCAAAGACAATTTGCGATGAGTTTATTCTCTAGATGAGACATAAAATCTTAAAACAAATTGGAAACGAGATAAGGGCGAAATATTTTTCCCTAATCGTTGATTCAACACCAGATATAGCACATGGGGATCTACTTACCCTTGTCATTAGATACGTTTTGCAAACAAGCGAACCGTGTGAAAGATTTCTCGAATTTTTGTCGTCAGTGGGTCATAAAGCTGAAGAAATGTTTTCAGCCATTATTTCGGAACTCAAAACACTAGGCATAAATATTGAAGACTGTCGTGGACAGTCATATGATAATGCCGCGAACATGTCTGGCATATACAATGGCTTGCAGGCAAAAATTTAAAACCAATCACCTTTCGCTTTTTGCGTGACTTGTTCTGCTCATTCTTTGAATTTAGTGGTAACTGCTGCTGCTGAATGGTGTACAGAAGCTTGTAATTTTTTCATGCTGCTACAGGAAATTACGTTTTTTTAACGCGCGTTAAGCTCGTCACAACGCTGGCAAAAATTAACGAGTGAAATCGGGAAAGGCAAAACCCTGAAGAGAGTGAATCTGACACGTTAGTCAGCTAGAGAGGACGCGTATAAAACTTTGAGAGATTCTTGGCACGAAATTCTTAAAACTTTGGAATCAATCAAAGACGATTGTACCGAAAAGCTTGTAACGCGAAACGAAGCGGCGGGAATAATTTTTAATTTAGAAAAACTGGAAACGGCGGTAATGGTTGTTGTGTGGAATGATTTTTTGGAAAGAATAAATAAAGTGAATGTTCAAATTCAGGCTTCCACCGTAGATTTGATCACCTTTGCCGATCTTTACGAATCACTCTGTAAGTTTTTCTTAGCTGAACGAGAGAACTTCAAGTATTTCGAAGAAAAGGCGATGGAATTAAGCGTATCGAAGCAATACCGATATCTGTTGTTATCGGAAAAAGACAACCGAAAAGAAAAAAAAGATTTGACGAAACACCCGATGAAGAAATTAGAATGACTGCGAGTGAAACTTTCAGGATTAACACGTTTCTCGTCCTCGTAGATAGACTCGTGTCCGAATTAGAAAAACGACAGGCCTCCTGTCGCGGACACAACGGATTTAACAAGAAGTTTTCATTTCTAACTAAAATAGGTGAGTTGTCAACATCGACCCTAACGGAAAAAGCAAATTTCATGGAAAAATTTATCCTAATGATTTAGACACTGAACTACTTCAAGAATGGTAATACTTTCAAGGCCACCTTTCTTCTGAAAGAATTTTGATAAAACCAGATTCTAGATCATTGAAAAGTCTATCATCGTTTCTGCGAAATCAGGATTTGGAGAACAGTGCAATGACACTAGGGCTTGCAATTCGCCCCCCCGAAGTGCTGCCATCTTGTCGTGGTGGGGGGGCTTACGTGTCCTAGTGATCCTCGAGGCTATGCCGGATAGGGCTTCCCATACCGGACAGGCAGTGAGGGGCCAGACTAAGAGCGGCACATTTTCGCCTCCCAATTCCCACCTTCCTCTTCCCATCCCCTTAAATCCCTTCTCTTCCTTTTCTCAACCACCTTCCCATCCCTTTCCAACCGAACCAGTGGCGGTATATCCACTCACATTAAAGGCTAGCGCGAGCCTTGGGGAACTAAATACTCCCCTAAAAGTGCGTCCTCCCTGAAAAGCGGTGGGGAGGGTATGCCATGTGACGAAGGCGCTATGAAAAAGGTCGATTTAAAAATGTGTCCCCAGGTTGTCGTGGTTGGGGGGCTTACGTGTCCTAGTGATCCTCGAGGCTATGCCGGATAGGGCTTCCCATACCGGACAGGCTTGGGGTGAGGGACCAGACTAAGAGCGGCACATTTTCCCCTCCCAATTCCCACCTTCCTCTTCCCATACCCTTAAATCCCTTCTTTTCCTTTTCTCAACCACCTTCCCATCCCTTTCCAACCGAACCAGTGGCGGTATATCCACTCACATTAAAGGCTAGCGCGAGCCTTGGGGAACTAAATACTCCCCTAAAAGTGAGTCCTCCCTGAAAAGCGGTGGGGAGGGTATGCCGTGTGACGAAGACGCTATGATAAAGGTCGATTTAAAAATGTGTCCCCAGGTTGTCGTGGTGGGGGGGCTTGCGTGTCCTAGTGATCCTCGAGGCTATGCCGGATAGGGCTTCCCATACCGGACAGGCTTGGGGTGAGGGGCCAGACTAAGAGCGGCACATTTTCCCCTCCCAATTCCCACCTTCCTCTTCCCATCCCCTTAAATCCCTTCTTTTCCTTTTCTCAACCACCTTCCCATCCCTTTCCAAACGAACCAGTGGCGGTATATCCACTCACATTAAAGGCTAGCGCGAGCCTTGGGGAACTAAATACTCCCCTAAAAGTGCGTCCTCCCTGAAAAGCGGTGCGGAGGGTATATCGTGTGACTAAGGCGCTATGAAAAAGGTCGATTTAAAAATGTGTCCCCAGGTGGGTCCCCGAAAGGGGGAATCCCGCCCATCCACCGCGGCGGATGGCAGTCCCCTGTACTCTGGGGCGAGCCTTGGGGAACTAAATACTCCCCTAAAAGTGCGTCCTCCCTGAAAAGCGGTGGGGAGGGTATATCGTGTGACTAAGGCGCTATGAACAAGGTCGATTTAAAAATGTGTCCCCAGGTGGGTCCCCTAAAGGGGGAATCCCGCCCATCCGCCGCGGCGGATGGCAGCCCCCTGTACTCTGGGGGGGGGGGGGGGGGGGGGGGGGGCAAGAATCGCCCCGTGGGCCGGCACGATGCCGGCCCCCGTAAACACGACCTGCACCCGGCCACGCCGGAGGTAAACTGTAGCACAATGGACTCCGACTTACTTTTTGATATTGACAATGTTGAACAGGTGGTAATGGCGGGCGCCCCGTTGGCGCGCACCCGCACCAAAGACCTTAGCAATTCTGCAAAGGACCTGAGGGATCACAGCGCAGAGTCTTTATCGAGCTGCCCGGCTGGCTGGACTGGGAAGGGGAGAAATTGTTCGGACTCCAATTCCGAGTCTGACGGGGGGACGGCCCATTCGGTTACCGAAAAACCGGCGAAGCGGTCACATGTTGACAATGCGGATGACCCTAGGCCCAAGTTTGCGCCCAAAGTCAACACCACACGCCGGGGGAAGGTCGCTGGCTCAAAGGGGGCCTACGTAGGGCTGGCCGCAGCCAAGGCCAAACTACGGGACCTCGAGCTTGAGGCTTTCTGAGGCGGAAGCGGACGCTGCGTCCGCATATCGAAAGGACTTCCCAGTCCTCCATCCCAGGAAGCAGGGGGGGGATTAGGGGGGAGGTGGGAGACTCGGAGAGGGAATCCCCGAATTTAAAGGAGCACAGCCCGTTGCGGGAGGAGACGTTCGCCCGGCGCGAGGACGACGGTTACCTGGACACCGTCCGCGACGCGGCTCACGTCATCCTCGCGGAGGCCAAAAGGTCCCGCAACCTCAAGGGGGAGGTTTGGGGCCGAATGAACCAGGCCTGCCGGGATATCCTGGCGGCCGCAGACTGCCTCCAGGCTGGCCCGGTCGACGAAGAGGTCCGCGTCCTCAAGGCCGACAATAAATAAGAGGATGCGGGACCAGCTGGCTCTCCTGCAGGCGGAGACGAAGGCACTGCGGACGGCCTTCTCCGAGAGGAGACCCCCCGTGCATCCTCCCCCAGCGGGCATTGCTGACGCCATGGCTGCCCTAAAGAGGGACTTATCTGGGCGAAATGATGAGTGCCCGACTGGGGGAGATCGAGAGGCGTCTCCCGGCTGGACTAACCTTCCGCCCCCCGTTGGCGGGAGACGCCGGGAAGGCAAAGGCCGCTGCCCCCCCTGCCACTAGGCCTGTTGCCACCCGGCCGGCTGCTACCCGGCCGGCTGCCTCTAGGCCCACCCCTGCCTTGCCCGCGCGATGGGCTCGAGTGGGGACCACCGCGTCGCCCCCACCCGTGCCCGTTCCTGCTCCGCGGGGACAATCCTTCCCTCCTTGGTGCGGGTGGCCCCCGGTAAAACCGTCGTTTTGGTTGAATCTTCGGGATCTCACGACGCCCCCGAAAAAAGAGAGAGGATAACGCCGGAGCATGCGTGGAAATACATCATCATACTAATT
This sequence comes from Tortricodes alternella, assembly GCA_947859335.1. Taxonomy (NCBI): domain Eukaryota; kingdom Metazoa; phylum Arthropoda; class Insecta; order Lepidoptera; family Tortricidae; genus Tortricodes; species Tortricodes alternella. Next base: position 7,392,908 of record OX401975.1, on the reverse strand, counting down.
TCATGCTTTCCTGTTTATTTTTATATTTATGGTTTTATTATTTTGCCTTACATGGATGGATGGATAAAATGGAATTCATAGAGTTTACCAAAAGTACACAAGACAAGTTATCTGTATGGAATTATTTTCTTCGATCAGAAAAAGGAGTATGCGCAAAATGCAAACAGTGTACAAAAATTATAAAATTTCAAAAATACTACTACGTGTCTGCATAATCATTTAAAACTACATCGTAAATAAAATGAAATACCTCCGGGACTAGTAGCATAGGTACCAAGGCAACGGCAACAAGGGAGTGATGAAAATGAACCCAATAGAAAAAAACTAGGATAGACGAATATTTCCAAACCTCCGAAGACGTTATGTAGACAATGGTGGCAAAAATGGCTGCGTGCGATGGTCTTCCGTTCAGTGTTTTCTGTACATCAGATTGATTTAGGAAGCTTTTTCGAAAAAGTGGCTATAACAATTTGCCTAAATCACCAAATACTATTAAAAATGCCGTGCCGAAATTGTAGTGGTACAAATAAAAAATACCACCAAACACAGGTTTTAATGTTATACTTGTGGAAAGCGAAGCCGCTTTTCTAAAGAATGTCGTTTTCCAAGAAAATCCAAGTTTAAAATACCTCAGCAAGAAGGTGTGGAGAATAATGCATGTGAAACCGAAAAGAATACTTGGATCTTATATAGTGGTGCCTCCACGCCATATGACTTTTAGACAGGATTTCTTTTTGGAACTATTAGAATATAACCAGAAATGATTAACACTAGGAAACAAAAAATCCGTAGAAAATATGAATAAGAGAAATGCAGTGGATCAGTGGGAGACAAGCGAAGAGCATGATGCAAACTTAGAGAAGAAACCTATTTTCAGGTTTGACAATACGAAAACCCTATTCTATTATAAGAAAAATACAAGTGCTTTAATTTACATAGACAATGAAGTGGTGATGAGTGCTAAAATCACAGAAAACAATTTGCTCAGTTGAACAGAGAAACAGTGGTTCCAGATACTTGTAACTTAGTGCAAAACAATCATAGTGATTTTAAAATATGGCATGAGAGACTGGGGACACAATTATCTGAAATTGGACTCACTGGACAAATCAGAGCTGGAAAAAGTGGCTACAACAGTTTGAGTGGTATGCCACTGCTATTCAACATGACAAAAAGCCAGCCGAGGTCCAGGCAGCAACATTTATGGCTGTGATAGGCCGGGATGCGACCGAAATCTACAACAGTTTCAATCTTAGCGACGCAGACATAAATAACCTGCAAATCGTCAAAATTGTTTTAAGAGTTATTTGTGCCAATAACAAATGTATCTTTCGGAAGATATTTTTCAGGATTGAACAAAATGATGATGATCAACGAGTTTTTGACCAGAATAAAAACTCAAGCATGTAAATGTGAATTCGGTATTTTTTTTTGTATGATCAATCCTAGTCGCATTCCCGATAGTTATACAGTTCCTGATATTTATTTTTTCGATACTTTCGTTTGCTTTTCAGGGGTTTTGTATTTGTATCAAATGAGATGTTTCTTGAGATTGTTGCGTTCAATCCGGGGCATGCTCACATGATGTTGGTAACCCGGGTTATTGTTTAATATGCATTACTTTATGGATTGACACTTCGACTCACTAATCTGTCAACAGACAATCTGTGCTCCTCTCTCCGTCCGTATCCGCAAAAGAAATGTAATGTCTCTTTCCATTAAAATACTAATGAAATATTATATACTCAATCATCCGTGAATCTGTAAACCTATCAGATAAATATACGCCGTGAGTTCCTGGACTGAAAGAGTGCCGTTTTATTTTCTACGTTTGGCATAGGTTTGCATGACGTGCCACGTCCCACCCGTCACAGTAACGGGTGGGACAAAAATGTATATTTGACAAATCGGAGATTTTAGGGTTGTAAAGATTTGACAAATATCAATAAAACATGTTATTAATGCTTTAAATTTTGGCTGCTTAATTTCTTGTTATTGTGGTGTTTTATTTTTTTTGAATCATAAATGAAGAAGCAAACGAAAGATTAAGGAGAAATTAAAAATATTTTTTAATAAAAGAAAAAGCTAGGAAAAAAAGGTAATGGCTCAATCTTGAGCTCCTATATTGTCGCTTCTAGGCTCGTACAAATACGAAGAAACAATGTCGAGGACAACTGATGTGGATGATATAGATCCAGAACCAGGACAGAGTCTTTCCAGGGTGGTCAATGATAATTCGTGGACTGATGGAGATGCTACCAACCTTTGCTACCTTTTAGTGAAATTAAAGACTGCTGCTGGGAAACAAATCAAAAGTATATAAATATGACTGTTTCCCAGAGTACAATTGACGACGATGAAGTAAAAGTCATGTTCTGACTGCTAAAAACCTTTCGTATTAATGAAGATGACATTTCATACATTAATAAAAGTAAAATTTCAAAGATTTTGTCTGAACCTGTAGTGAAAACCTGCAGGGATAGTAGGATTTGCTTTCATTTTAAAGAACCGGTTCTCATTGAGGAGAAAAAAGATTGGGAATTGTTTGTAATTTGTAATTATAAACCCAAATTTATACTTTTTTATATAAGATTGAAATAAAAAGATCATTTAATATGAATAAAAAGATATTTGTTCATTTTCTTCAAATCTACGTAACCCTACATGTTACTCGTCCCACCCGTCGCAAGGTGCTGTCCCACCCGTCACAAGCTACGGGACGCATTTTTACTAAAATGTAGGCATTATACAAATAACTAATTCGTATATATTCAGAATCAATACATAAGAAAGTTGATTAACAAAAGTTGCATAGTTTGTCTTGATTTGCGAAGTGTACCTGTCAAGTCATGTCCTGGGGCCATGTGATGTCCCACCCGTCACACTTCTAATATAATTATTTATGGTCATAAAAATCGCATTTTATTACTTTTTTCAATGGTGTAGGCTGGAATAAACATTTACCTTTATGATAGGATAAAATTTAAAACAAATACAGTAGCAGTTAGAAAGAAATAAGTTAAAGTTTAAATAAAAAGGAGTTAGAATGTCCCACCCGTCACAATGGAATGACCCCCCATCTTTCATCACAATGTTAAATTCCAACCTTCATAACAAATCACTCGCACAAATGGGCGATTGCGAGTGAAACTACTGCGCGAAGTGTATAAGACATTATAAAGTGCGGCCGGCGCAGGCGTGGCCGGGCGTGGTTTTTGAAGTTGCTTGAAGACGGGTTATTCTTGCGACAGACGGCTGAAGAAAACAAAATGACGGGCAAAAATAAACAAGACAGTGTTGGAAACGACGGAACGACGGCAAAACAGCGAAGTGATGACGCTGTGCAAGGTGAGCCGGGTGCTCATTTACTGAAGATGTGCAAAGATGTAATTCCTAAGTTCGGAGGGAACGACAAAACCTTAACAGCTGGAAATGGGCTCAAGAAGTAGAAGATAACTGTGAAATATTCGGTTGGACGCCTCTGCAGAAATTATTGATGACCAGGTGACTGGTAGCAACAGCGGCACTTTGGCTTAAAACTGAAAAACTATTCATATACGAAGACTTGAAGAGTGCGCTATTGAAGGAGTTTCCTGATACATCAACATTGAAAGACATCCATGAGCTGATGTCAAGTAGGAAGAAAAAGAGGGCACAAACATATTAAGAGTTATGCTCACCATGAAAGAAATTGCCAAGTGAGTCAAGCCGCGGCCGCCCAGCCAAAATTAACAAGTTACGCAGGAGTTAATATGAAAATTGAGTTTTGTGTATGGTAATTTTTATTTAATAATATTTTCAGCGACCCACACTCTTAGTCACATGACTTTTATATGTTAAGGAAAAGTTTATATATATAGACTTTATGTTGGCAACCCTGTTATGTCCCGTCTCTATATGTGGTCAGTCGTACTAATTTGAACAATGTAATTTACGTCTGTTACAAAATAAGTAACTCGAACCTAAAGCGTCTGGATTAAAGGTGAAAACCGAATGGATTATGGGCCCAGGCAAAATCGGCACATCAATGAATGTGGAAATTCGAAATGAAATGTGATGTGTGGCGTGCCAAAGGGCAGAAAATCAAAACACCGAAATCGGAGTCGAAAGAGGGAGAAGAAAACGGAACAAAGATGATGGCATATCAATGTTTATTGAGGTGAAAAATGATACCTCACCGAGTTTTTTGCTGGCAGTAGAGGATTTTTTACCGAACCTGTGGTACATTCAATCCTTGACCTTCATAAGACCTTGTTAAAGCCTAAATTGAATAAAGATAGTTTGACTTTATTCTGAATAAATAAGTGTGTCAATGGGAGGAGAGTTTATTAAAAGATGTTCTATATGTACCTGGTTTGAGGCGAAATCTTTTCTCAGAAGGAGTAATGTCAAGAAAAAGTTATCAAATAATTAAGAAGAATAATGATGCTATGATTTACAAAAGTAATTTGTTAGTAATGTGTGCTTCTTTACAAAGTAATTGTTTGTATAAATTGAAAATTATTACTATAAATAAATCAGACATGTAATTGACTGCAAAAGTCAGATCTTAAGATATGGCATGAACGTTTGGGACACATAACATTAGAGAAATACAGAAAATGTGCAAGAATTATGTGATTACTGGAGCATAGGGCAGGGCAGCTGAAACAAGGTAACATAGTGTATAGTGTTGTGAGTGGACCATTTACTGAGCTGTCAGTACGAGGTATGAGGTACTTTGTTATCTTCAAGGATCGCCACCAGTATGAGGTATGTGTATTAATAAAAAAAGTGATGTATTGCACTGTTTTAAAAAGTATATTGCAAAAGTTAAAACAAAGTTTTTACATACCGTAAGAACCCTTCAACTAGTAATGGAAGTGAATACAAAAGGAATTATAAGCCCCGAGGAATTTAAACTTCTAGCTCTTGGAATAAGAAAGACCATTGACCAGCGCTGAGAATGAGGAAGATCAACTCAAAACACTGTGCACTGGACATAAATAGACACTGACTGGGGAAACGATTTCTGTGACAGGAAATCATACACAGGCTTTGTTGTGAAACTGGGAAGCAATACAGTTAGCTGGGAAGCTAGGAAACAGCGTTGCGTGGCTTTGAGCAAAATCACGCGGGTGCGCCACTCCGAACTTTATGTACGCTCGGCCGTCGGGCACCGCGGCGGTGTATATCGCAGTAGGTTGCCGCTCGCTCGCCGCGTCGCGCGTCGTCATAACAAAGCGTGTTAGGTACTTATTATTTCATTTACAGTACTCAGTGAATTCCTGTGCTGTTTCCTGTTCTTGTATTAATTAATAATGAATGGTAATACGAATGACTGGAAAAAGAATATTCTCATAAACGCACAAAAGACATAGACCTACGTAATTTTTAAAGGATCTTCTATCAAAACGTAGTGTTAGTGTTAAATAATTGACAACTGACCAAATGACAGCCCATGTTCTTACCAAGCTCGTATCCGCAAGTAAACACTGTTATTTTAGAAATAAGGGGTCATCCATAAAGTACGTCACACTAATTTCGTGATTTTTTGACCCCTCCCCCGTCTTTTTCACATTGAGGTAGATTGGTCATATTTGGGAGACCCCCCCCCCCACTCCCCAGTGTGACATCACATATTTTAATCACTTAGATGTATTAATGTATTAGATTTTAAAATGTGACGTCACGAAACTTAGGACCCCTTCCACCCCTTATCACACAATGTCACACTTCGTCGACCCCCTACCCCCCCCTTAACGTGTGACGTAGGGGAGAGGCGTACAAAATGGCATAGGCGGGTAAAATGGCACACTTCCATTTCTCCGAAACCACAAACATGCTAGTTCTCGCAATGGCCGCTAGAGTGCCGCTTAGTAACAGGTCGTAACCTGTGAAGACGCTAGTCGCCTCCGGTGGGCCGCGTGGTGCGGGCGGATGATTGTATAATTTTGGCAGTCACAAGTTTTACGCAGATGGATTTTGTGTCGTGGTAAAAGTAAGTACTTTTGTACGTTATTTTGTTTCTATTAGTATTATTTTATTGTAATACTACTAAACAACGCCGAAAATGTATTAAAATCTTAAAACTCTATTTACATTTTTAGTTATGATTTTTTTTATGTTAGAGGTTATGAAGTGGACAAAATGGCATACACCTTGTTCGGGTAAAATAGCATACTATGCCATTTAACCCACCTTTTTTTCTTTTTCCAGGTAATCGAACATCATGCCTACCATGAAGAAGGCTATTGAAGCTGTGAAGAGTAATGAAATGGGCTGGCTATTGGCTTCAAAAGTGTTTAACGTTCCACAATCGACTCTTAGAAGACATGCACTAGAACAAAATAAAGTCCTAATTCCAACTGCAAAAGGCATGTACCTATGTATAATTAATTCGTTAATAATTTTATAACTTTTGCGCTTTGAACCAGAATTAGAGCGAATTTAATTACTTATCTTGTACTTTCAGGTATGGGTAGGTATAGGAGTGTCTTCACATATGAGATGGAACGAGAGCTGGTAGAACATATAAAATTACTAGGAACGAGATTGTTTGGATTCACAAGAAAGGAAGTTTTGGAATTGGCCTACCAGTTCGCAGATGTTAATAATATTCCTCATAACTTCAACAATGAAACAAAGATGGCAGGCAAAGAATGGTTGACTGGATTTCGACAACGACACCCAGACATATCCTTGAGGAAACCTGAAGCGACTTCAGCTGCAAGAGCCCAAGCCTTCAACAAGCCGCAAGTAGCACTCTGTTTTAACACTTATCAAGACATTATTCAGAGCAATAACATTCGTCCGCATAGGCTCTACAACGTCGATGAGTCAGCTTTATCAACAGTCCAGAGACCTCAAAAAGTCTTCGCTACTACTGGGCGTAAGCAGGTTGGGGCTTTGACTAGTGCTGAAAGGGGGTCGAATGTGACAGTTGTTTGTTGCATGAGTGCAAATGGGCATTTTGTTCCGCCGTGCTTAATTTTTCCTAGAAAAAACATGAAACAAGAGTTGATAGACGAAGCACCAACTAATACTTTGGGCGTCGCGCAGGATTCAGGTTGGATGACAACAGCTGTTTTTTATAAATGGTTAGTGCACTTTCAAACCCATGTAAAAGCAAACCTTGATGACAAAGTACTTTTGATAGTTGATGGGCAAATGGAAGAGCATCACGACCGACTTGAGCGAAATTAAGAAAGTAAATATTCCACGATTCATAATGGCAGAAGTAAAGGAAGGAACAGAAAATCAATTACATTGCTTCACCGATGCTGCAAAAGATTCATACGCTGCTGTAGCATATTTGAGATCATCCAGTAGTTCAGAGGTGAAGACAGCATTCTTAATTTCGAAAAGTAGAGTAGTTCCGTTGGATAGAGAAAAGAAATCAACTAATAAAATGGAGGAGAGCCGAGAAAGTACAAAAAGTAAAAAGAAACCCTTGACTATTCCACAACTAGAACTGCTTGGTTGTGTTATTGGAAATCGTTTGTTGACTTATTTGAAAGAAGTCTTAGAGATACCTATTGCTAAACAATTCTTGTGGTCTGACAGTTTAGTCGCCCTTAGCTGGATTAATTCAAACAAGTTATTACCACCTTTCGTAGCGAATAGAGTAGAAGAAATAAAACGGAATATTGGAGTTGAGACTTTCTATGTGAATACAAAAGAAAACCCCGCTGACATCGCAACTCGACCTGAACTGTGGCCCCATAAGAAACATATGGCTAAAAGGACCAACATTTCTGTCTAAGAATAAAAGTGAATGGCCTAAGGACATCCACCGTAGTAGGTACCAAGATCAAGCACTCATTTCGACAGAGGTGGAGGGTCTGGAGAGTCATTCTCCAGATGAAGATGCTACATCTATGGAGACAGGAAGGCCAGAGGAACCAACGGCAATTCAGAGTAAGATCGATTCCCAAGTTCAGGAGATTAAGAGCCTTCAACGAGAGTTCTTTCCAGAAGAGATCACAGGCAAAGAGACTAACCTCAAACGTAATTTAGGTTTATTTGTTGATGTCGATGGTCTTCTGAGATGCAATGGGAGAATGTTACATACCAGTTGGTCTTACGATATGAAACATCCCATTCTTTTACCCCGAAATTGTGATTTTACAAGGAAAGTGATAAGAGATTTACACGAGAAGAACTATCACGTAGGAGGGCCTCATACTCTTAATTTAGTTCGCCAACAGTTTTGAAATAGGGTTATAAGAAAGTGCCCTCAATATGTTAAACACGGAGGCGGCCCATATACACTTCCACCGCCGCCGGCCTTACCAGTAGAACGAGCTAATTATAGTACACCATTTACATATACCGGGATTGATTATTTTGGCCCCGTTTATGTAGGATATACGAATCAGGGAAATGAGAAAAGATGGGTGTGTCTGTTGACATGCTTAGCTGTGCGGGCCATTCACATGGAGATTGTTATGAATCTAACTACAGATGAGTGTATTATGGCACTAAGAAGGTTTATGGCAACGAGAGGTATACCTACGGTTATTGTTTCAGACAATGCACTGTATTTCAAGTTAAGTTCTGAGATTTTGAACAGCGAACACTGTGTAAAGAACAACATCACATGGAAGTTCATCCCACAGCTAGCGCCTTGGCATGGTGGGTTTTATGAAAGGCTTATAGGGCTAGTCAAGCACTGTATGAAAAGAACCTTGGAAAAAAGATTGCTAAATGACACACAAGTTCTGACTGTCATAAAAGAAATTGAAGCAGTTATAAACAGTCGGCCCTTGACCCAAGTAAGCGCTAACATGGATATCGTTCTTAGACCATCAGATTTCCTGTCCTTAGGCAACTGTTTGAACTTAGAGACGTCACAAGATTTTGGAACGGAACAAGTAGAGACCGTAGCGAAACAAAACGTAATTGAAAGTTGGAAAAGAGGTCAAAATATGCTGAACCACTTTAAAACTATGTTTATAAGCCAGTATTTAACAAGCCTAAGAGAGAGGTATCAACACTCTCACAAGAAACCGAGAGTAAAGTCGCATAAAGAACCATGTATCGCCGAATTAGTACAAATAAAGGGAGAGTCAAGGAATAGGACTAATTGGAAGGTTGAAAAAATCGTTCAATTGATAAAAGGCTCAGATGGTCATTGTAGGGTTGCTCAAGTTCAAGTGGGAAACAATATTTTCACACGGTCGATTGCACATCTTTACCCGTTGGAACTTGAGGAATCGCCTTCGCCACAAGAAGAGGGTAATATAGCTGAAGTTCAAATTAGTCAACTTCACCCTATAACAACTGAGTACGACACAGCTCAAGTGAGTGAAAGGTCTGAAGAGGCTGATCTGAGTAAAGATCTGAATAAGATACAAGATACAATGGAAATAGTTCCTACAGAGGAGCAGGGAGATCATTGTCGAGAGGCAGATGATGGAGGAGACTCTATAGGTTCGCAACATGTGCGAGAGGACTCTGAAGATTCTCTTCATCCCAGGGATGCTGAGACTAATGAGTCAGAAAGGGTTGAAGAGGATACCAGTCAACCGCGAGGAGTAGAGAGACGAGCAGCAGCAATTCGAGCAAAGGCAAAGATTGCAGAGTGGACTCGTCAACTTTTTGCCTTGTTCTAAATACATTCCTTGATGTTGGGAGTGTCGCGAATCTTCGCGATTTCCAAACAAAAGGTGAGTGAAACGGAATTTATGATTTTTACCTTAGCAACATTGTGACATGAACTTTGGCGGGAGGCTAGAGTTTGACAGAAGGTTCGGTTGGCGGTTAGAGAGAGATTACGTTACGAGACACGGTTAGATAGATCAGTACAATAAAGTTGATATAAAGAACAGTACAAGAGGTTGTGATGACGTGAGCATCAAGACCCACTGGTAAGTGCTTATAAATTACTTACCTTGAGAGGAACACGTTGAGAGGTTATTAAAGAGTAAAGTAATTTAAGGTGGACAGGGAAGGTCTATGGGGATGGTGGAGGACCCTCTAAGGGGACCCAAGGGTCCCACGCATTGAGGTGAGAGAAGAGACTCCGTGGGTGACGATGGATCAGACTGACAATGAGAGGATCCTACCACCCTGAGTGGCTCTCGGTCTGACCCATGGCGTTAGCCACGGCTCTCACTGATTGTTCGGTTAAGTAAAGCTGACAAAGATATAAAACCTTTCAACGTCGTCCTATCAAAGTCTTGTCGCTTCCGGTAACTGGTGATGATGATGGATAACATTACTTTGATTATGTTACTATTAAGAAACGTGGCGACAGTGTTTGAGCTGTAAAAAATGGGCTCATGCATCATGTGCAGATGTTCCGAAAAAGACCAAGCGTTTTACGTGTGAAATCTGCAAGAAGGTAACCGACAGATTTCGGTACAATTTTGGTATGTCATTTTGTCCACACCACGTGTGTCATTTTACCCGCCTAGGGCGGACAAAACGGATTTTGTTAAACTTTTTCTTTTTTGTTTGGAATTCTATTGTTTTTGTTTTAAGTTGATTGATCTCTATAATTTTAACTAGGTAATGAACCAAAGAATACACAGGTACCCTAAGTGTTAAATATTTCTAATAAATAAAGATTTGCTGACTGATTTTATAACTAGTATGTCATTTTGTACGCCTCTCCCCTACTTTATGGATGACCCCTAATCTGAATTTATTTACTATTATTTAAACAAAAATAAAGTTGCAGGTTCTGAGTTAACAAATGTTTATTACCTACATTGTCGAGAAGTGGGCAGGACATGTTATAAGAGGGTCCGAGAAATAGAGTAAAATCATATCAACATGGAACCTAAGAGGCTATAAGAGAAACAGAGGGAGACAATTTAAACGATGGGAGGATGGAGATGGCTGGCAGGACGTGGACCAGAGTGGCAACAATTAAGAAAAACTGGACATCAATGGGGGAGGCCTCTGCCAGAAGGCACACAGAAATATGAATCTGGTTACTGTATTTTAAGTCAAAATGTTCATTAATTATTTTCTGTTTAAAAGCTATAAATAAATAGTAACTCCTCAGCTGCACTGGGAGCGAAGAAATAGCATAGAATGCGTGCAGATGCTTATCATCCTGGCATGTCGTAAAAGTCGACTAAGGGACGGGTCCTCTCCAACATGGTGGACTATCTGTATGGGCAATGGGCTGATCACCTGTCACCATACGGTTCATCATACCATCTTAGGAGTCATTAATACATTGAATGTGGCCACAAATAGTCTTGTGGCTCTGGCCACCCCATTAGGGGGATTTCGGGCGTGATGATATGTATGTATGTATGTATATATGTATAAATAATAAATATTACAGTGTATTGCATGGACATTCATATTGCTCATTAGATTGTGAATCAAAACTTGCCACCATTTTAAATGGACTCTAAAATTGCTGCTGATATGCACTTGGGACAAACGAAATCATCTTGTTCCACAAGTTCTGTCCTGGCTCCATTATCCATACAGCTGTGGAACAACTTATTGAGAACAATATGTCTTTTTCCATAGCCACTGATAGGATCAGCATTTGCAGCTATTCAGCAGACATTACAAATGTAAATTTTGGGTATTTTAATTCAGATTTACATAGTTGAAGCCAGAAATGTACACCAATGGGTTTAACTTTGACAAGAAACAATTCCAAGTATTCATATTGGCCATCAAATCGTTAGCTGTGAACTGTAACTTCAATGATATGGAGAGACAATTGCGTGACAAGACTTGTGCTAGGAGTGAGAGACGTGCATTTGCAGCGGCAGTAACTGAAAATGGAAAAATAAAAACTCAAGCTGCAGTAATGAGAGGTCTCTACTACGAACAAACAGTAGACGAAACCCAATGTGGAACCAATAGACACGAATGTACGTACCAAGTGGTCATCTATTTGCATAAAGTTAACCATTTTTAGTTTGTTATAAATGAGTAGTTGCCTTGGGGTCCCTGGAAATGTAGACGAAATGTTTCTCTAGCTCATAACGTCATAACAGACCCGTTGAGCGCTGGGCCGTTGAGCCCATAAACCAGAGATATTAATGCAGACGGCTAACATATTTGAATTCAGGCAGAGGTCCTTACATTTTATGGCCCTAATTCCATGTAATACTTGATAAATTATGTAATCCCTATACTAGGCTGTTTGTGTGAAAGCCTTTGCATGAAAAACTTACTCATATGCGACAGCTGTCTATGTCTCTCTCTCTATTCTCGACCATCAACTCAACCATTTGGTAAATTATGTTAGCCACTATATTAATTAGTAATATAAAGTATTATAAAGCATTTAATGTAATAATCTACCTGTTGAATGTGCCCTACCGTTCCTGAAATAAACATCATCTGTTTGTAATAACATTGAAGACTTTTTACTACCATGCTCACACCACATGTGCCGCCTGGCTGAATAGACTGTTTCCCATCTTCACTGCGCTGCTAAAGGCTCAGGGTGCTCATTGTGCACCAACAATACTAGGTAATTAACTGTCGTAGTTCCGACTGCTTGTAACTTTTGTTATTGTAACATTTTAGTTAATTTTTGATGAATAAAACCTAATATATGTCTCTAGGTTGGTCCTTTAACAATTTATTAAACAAAAACGGATAAATAGCTCCGTCCTGAAAGGTTTGACGTTGACCCAAGTCAAAACTCCAGCGCCAAAGAATGGGAACACTGGAAAACGACATTAACCTAGCAGATTACAGTACGTAACAAAGATACCTACCAGCTTTTATATCGTTGTTGTAAGCGTTTAGCAGCTCGGTGTTCACTTCTTCCTTCACCGCAGTTGCCGTAATATGCCTACATGATGTAATTGACGCGGAATTACGAAAAAACCGGCCGAATACTCTAATAGAACGAAGAGTTACAGATACTTCCATCATACGCGCGCTAACTAAAGAGAGAGAAATTCACATTTGAGATAAGTTATGGCTTATCAAATCAATTTTGACTGAAAGCAGAAAGACTATTAGACAACCGTCTATCATTTAAAAAGTTAAAGTCAAAATCATGTCGAAATGTAAAAAAAGTGAGAATAAACAATAAAAAAAACCTATCAATATCGTCACTGACACCAATATAATTGCGCAAACAGTGATATTGCACTGCACAGTTACGATATTTTGTAGGTCAGTACATAGCCTAGTTTCGCTTTAGGTTTGGTGCAAATGGTACGCGGTAACGCATTGCCCAAATCGAAACAGTTGATCCCTTATGGGATCGATATGGGATTAGCAGTAGGTGACATCGAATAGCTATAATAGTTTTTCATACAGTGTGTACTGCTATTTCCATATCGAGCCCATGGGCACGGCAGAGTAGATTTCTTGTTTCTCTTTTTTTTAAGAGGATATGCAGACGGGATTTTCATTTTTTAATACTTTTTAGTCTGAGTTGTGTTATGCTTTATATGGATACAGTCAATCCACGGGCCTAGCCAATCCGGTTTGGCTAAAAGGCTAGCCACTGACCTACAATATAACCACAGTTGTTATATTGTAGGTCAGTGGCAAGCCTAAAGTCGCTTTCAATTATCGAACTGTCATTGTCAGCTGTCATGGCTGTCACTGTCACAAGCATAGAGAGTGCGTACAAAGATCTATACAAGCGAGTTGAATGTATCATGTTGCTAAAGACTCTGGTTAAAGAGAAGTTTGTTGTTAATATCTTTACACTATGTTAAGTAATTTATATTACTTACAATATTAATAATCTGCAAATAGAAACGTAAATATGGTGGTGAATGCCCCTGAGACGCCAATCCAGGCCGAATTAATCTTCGTCATCGAGGCGACCTCAACAAATGGAGCGTATATAAATGAACTCAAAACAAATTACATTGTGCCTACTCTTGAGTAAGTTGAGACCTTGTAAATTAAAAAGTACTCTCTTGGTTTAGCTGTTTAACTTACTTCATAAAAGGAGGGGTCCAGTCGTCAATACCTACCTCGCAAAATTACTATAGGGCAAAAGTAACTACAACGCAAAGTGTCTATGTAGAAAAATATCTATACAGCAGAAAGCCAACGGCGAAAGAGACTCACTACCCATAACAACTAAAGGTTATTAAATACATATTTTACTGTATGCCCCTTAAAATGGTATTCATAGTGTTGAACTTTAATAAAATTTGTCAATCAAGTTTCGAGTATTAAATTACAATTGACAAAAACCTTCAGCTCTTTAATGAAATTGTGGCTCATTTCTTAATATGAATATATTCAATAAAAAAATATTACAGGTATTTCCATGGAGGGGCATTGGAAGAAGGAGGCGGCAATGGTTCCATGTACGGTATAGTGACGTACCAGGCAGCAGACAATCTCCTCGGTCTGCCCGTCTCCACATATGGACCATTTACCTGCCCACAGACTGTTATAGATACCATTGATAAGATACAGTAAGTGTGATTCAATGTCGTAAAGCACCACAGTCTAGTATGAAAATGAAAATGAAAATATTTATTGGTCTGACACATACAAATGATTTGATAACATCCCTAGTTCTAGCTAGGATACCCTGTGTTACAGGAACCAGTCCAAACTTTGCAATGGTAGCACTCTATAATACGAATTATTATGAATAAATAAATGAAATGAACTTAATTTAACAGACTTTGTATATTATCTTCTTACATTCTAACTTACACTAGTGTATTCTAAAAAGTGCATAAACGCTGTTGTTGTGTATGTTATGTACATTTGTAATAAACCCAAAAATCTTATATTTATTTTTTCTTATATATATTTTCTATAAAGATTCATTAATTTCCAATTCAGATTCATTGGTGGTCAAGCAGAGAGCAGAGCGTGCATCACAGAGGCTTTGGTGGCTGTGGCAGCGTGTTTTGAAGAGCTTGGACGTACAGATGTGTCGAGACATGTCCTGCTCCTGTGTTGCTCTCCTCCGTATTCAGCGTATGCTGGTGGATTAGTGCCACCTGGTTTGTTTTGATTTAATATTTCTCTTGTAGTTTAAGTTGAATACATTTGCTACCACCTTTCTACTTTAACCTGTGTAGTACATGGTGCAGCATTACGTATATCATCCCACAATTTGTCCTAACGTTTAAACCTCTTTTTGATTTCATGCAACTTCCCCATTGTGTGCGCCAAAGCCATTTAAAACAGATGTGACGCAGGTGCGCCGGGCACCATCGAGCTGGCGGCGCGCCTGCTGAGTTCGGCCGGCGTGCAGGTGTCCGTGGCGGCCGCGCGGCGCCTGCCGGCGCTGCTCGCGCTCTACGAGCACGCCGGCGGCGAGCTGCACCACGCGCAGCAGCGGAACTACGCCAAGGTTCATCATCATCATCATCATTTCAGCCGAAAGACGTCCACTGCTAGACATAGGCCTCCCCCAATGATCTCCACAACAACCGATTCTGTGCTGCTCGCATCCAGCGGAGACCCGCAATTTTCACCAGGTCGTCAGTCCACCGTGTGGGTGGTCTGCCGACGCTGCGCTTTCCGGTACGTGGTCGCCACTCAAGAACTCTGCGACCCCATCGGCCATCTGTTCTACGAGCAATGTGGCCCGCCCACTGCCACTTAAGCTTAGCAATTCTTTGGGCTATGTCGGTTACTCTTGATCTTTTGCGGATCTCCTCATTTCTAATTCGATCTCGCAGCGATACTCCGAGCATAGCCCTCTCCATCGCCCTTTGGGTGACCTTGAGCCTTCTTATGAGGCCCATAGTGAGCGACCACGTCTCAGTGCCGTAAGTCATCACTGGCAACACACACTGGTAACGTCAAGGTTACCTAGACATAACTAGTGGGTCGTGAGCTGTAGACATCGCGACAAACTTAACTTTGCAATTGGAAAACTGATATCCCCATACATCGACATAGGTTGGGTCAGTTTAGCAACACCGCAAATAAGTTTGTAATTGCAAACTCCCCCATATCCCCACAAATTTGAAAAATTTCGAATAACCGAATCGACAAAAAAAAACTATATAATTATCGAATCTGTTCACAAAATTTCTCGACAATCGGTTCAATACTGCGACCTGTAGACGAGAACAAATGGACAGACTTACAATAGCATTTTGCCCAAGCTGAAACGTAGACGCTTCGCTCGCTCGGTCGATAAGCAAGTTTTCTGAAAAATTCTAAATAGTCCATCATTTACATTATAAAAAAATATTGAACACATATTTTTTCTTTTGTCGACTAAACAAAAAATGACGAAGAGATAGTGCGTTGAAGTTTCGCGTGCCGTCTCGACTTTGCACACTGTACCAAATAAGTGGGGATTTATGAAGTCAAAAGTTTGATGTGCGTTATCTTTGTCAATTTTGATTGATTTGATAAAGCAATTAATACGTGTTCAACATTTTTTTGATAATCTAACTGACGGACTAATTAGAATTTTTGAGAAAACTTCCTTATTATAAAAATAAGCCCGGAGCCTTTATAACTCAAGGAAGATACACTCTATCTCCTACACTTTAATTACAAATTCTTACTAATCTATTAAATAATTATTACCGAACTACGGCAAAGCAAAAAGAGGGTTATGATTTTGACAGATATCTATTCACTCATAACTTCTAAACTACTTATCATAATTTGACAAATGAGGTATCGTTGGAAGCGTCATGATCGTCCGCTGGTTATAGGCTCTGTGACGTCACATTAAATTTAATATGGCGCCCTCTACAGGACAAAGTCCAGACTAATCCACTTGATCGCATTCAGCGTAGAGCAGCTCGAATCGTCGATGACCCAGTGATCTCCGATCGCTTAGATCCCCTGTCCATGCGAAGGGATGTTAGTTCTCTCTGCGTATTGTACAGGATTTATCATGGGGAGTGTTCAGAGGAACTGTTTAATTTGTTACCAGCCGCTGTATTCCACCATCGTACTACTCGCCGAAAACTAGAATTTCACCAACACCATCTTGACGAATGGCGATCTACTACTGTGCGTTTTTTAAGACACTTCCTGCCACGTACGGTGAAATTGTGGAACCAACTTCCATCAGCGGTGTTCCCGGACTGTTTTGACATTGGGGCCTTCAAGAGAAGAGTTTATTTTTCCCTAAAAGGTCGGCAACGGCTCAATGACTCCTTCGGGGTTAGTGATGTTTATGGGTGGCGATGATCGCTTACCATCAGGTGACTCGCAAGCTCGTTTGCCTTCCATTATATATAAAAAAAAAAAAAAACTAATCTATCTCTGTGCCAAATTCATCCGGATCCGGATGAGTAACAAACATCCATCCAGACTTTCGCATTTACAATATTAGTAGGATATGTGCGTTTAATGTACATAACGGTGTGCAGGACCCTCGGCACCTGGTGCTGCTGCGCGGGTACAGCCTGAAGGAGCGCCCGCCCAGCCCCGCGCCGCCGCCCGCGCCTGAGGCGCAGCCCGACCTCTACGGGCGAGTACACACACACACACACCACTGTACACTGCATCACGCTACTGTATTACGAAGGGTTTATGCAAACTGTTTTCTTAATAGAAAACTATCGCGGGTCCATTTTACTTGTATCGGCAACAAACAGTATTTCCGGTAGATTTCTATAACGAGAACGGTTTGCATAAACTCATGGTAAGGGCACTAAGCTATATTTAGATTTTCTTGGGACGTAAAAATTACTATGGTTAAAAGTTTAGGAAAACACGTCACTATACAACGAAAAAAATCTTTATTATTAAAAAAAGACAGGAAAATAAAAACTGACACATTTTCCCATTTTTAAACCTTCAACCGCTACGGTCAAATTGAAATATTCATGCCGCGGTCGCCACTAGCCGAAGTAAATTGTATGTATCGGTATATCGTGGCGTCTGCGGTAGGCGTCCTCGTTCACTGGGCGGATCGCTCCGAACTAGTACAATCGTGCAAATGTACTAGTTCGCTGTTTTAGTCTCCAGACAGGACGACCCGTCAAAACTACATCGTCTCGCTTGCTCCCGTACAATTGCATATGCATGTTTAGTTCACGCACAAGAGCGATTCGTTTCCTTGCCTCTTGCTATCTTACTTGGACAGAGCCAATGTGAAGCCGTTCGGTCGGTCAATCGGATCGCATCGCTGTCGCTGCTCGCTCCGCGTGTTGTACTAAATGCACTAAAAGCAGAAACGTTACGGAATAGTTCGTTCTAGTTCTAGTACAGTGGCGGGAATGAGTTCTTTTTAGTACACAGGACATGGACTACAACAAGCCTAGTCTGCGGCACAAAACTGTCGTGATTTCCGAGTGGGGCGTTCAAAGTGTTAACTGTCACGTTTCGTCCTCAGACAGGGCCGCGGCGCGCCGGTGGCGGCCCCGCGCGCGCCTGCGCAGTTCGCGCGCGCGCCGCCCCCGCGCGGGGCGTGGCTGGCGCCGCCGCGCAACCCGCTGTACGCCAACAACTCCGCGCTCCTCACGCAGCTGGCCCAGCCCTCCTACCCGCCGCCGCAGGTACCACTGCTCCATACTCGTAACCGCCGCGCAACCCGCTGTACGCCAACAACTCCGCGCTCCTCACGCAGCTGGCCCAGCCCTCCTACCCGCCGCCGCAGGTACCACTGCTCCATACTCGTAACCGCCGCGCAACCCGCTGTACGCCAACAACTCCGCGCTCCTCACGCAGCTGGCCCAGCCCTCCTACCCGCCGCCGCAGGTACCACTGCTCCATACTCGTAACCGCCGCGCAACCCGCTGTACGCCAACAACTCCGCGCTCCTCACGCAGCTGGCCCAGCCCTCCTACCCGCCGCCGCAGGTACCACTGCTCCATACTCGTAACCGCCGCGCAACCCGCTGTACGCCAACAACTCCGCGCTCCTCACGCAGCTGGCCCAGCCCTCCTACCCGCCGCCGCAGGTACCACTGCTCCATACTCGTAACCGCCGCGCAACCCGCTGTACGCCAACAACTCCGCGCTCCTCACGCAGCTGGCCCAGCCCTCCTACCCGCCGCCGCAGGTACCACTGCTCCATACTCGTAACCGCCGCGCAACCCGCTGTACGCCAACAACTCCGCGCTCCTCACGCAGCTGGCCCAGCCCTCCTACCCGCCGCCGCAGGTACCACTGCTCCATACTCGTAACCGCCGCGCAACCCGCTGTACGCCAACAACTCCGCGCTCCTCACGCAGCTGGCCCAGCCCTCCTACCCGCCGCCGCAGGTACCACTGCTCCATACTCGTAACCGCCGCGCAACCCGCTGTACGCCAACAACTCCGCGCTCCTCACGCAGCTGGCCCAGCCCTCCTACCCGCCGCCGCAGGTACCACTGCTCCATACTCGTGACCGCCAGCGAGGCTCCGTTTCTCAAAGCATACTGGTCCAGTAATAAGAGTGCTTTGTTTCATTTTGTCTTTTTATTCACGAGGGAAACACTGGAATTATTAGACAATATTCTTATAGCGGACCCTAGACACAAGGGCGAAACTCCTAGACCCGGGATGTTACTTCTTATTGACAATGATTTGTCTCCTGAAGATGCTAATAAATGTAAAAACATATATTTTATGTTCTGGCGGATGCACACACGCAGTTTATTTGTCTTCGTGGGCTGCGCAAGGTCATATCGGCGCACGCGTCCCGCGTTTTAACATAATTTCAAGCAACAAACACGAAACATTCTATTGTCTAATTCTGTGGCCACGGGACTCCGCTAATCCAGCCAATCCAGACGATCTTTCTTATCTATGGTATGTCTTGCTTAGCTGGTTAGCTAAGTCACGTGGGTCAGTTTGTTTACATTTAGTTAACTACCTAAGCGAATGAATTATAGGAATTGACTCTCATAAAAGTTGAGTTTACAAGCTAAAACTCTTCAAATCCCGCATGTAACAAAAACCGTTTTTATTTTGTAACCTCTACAAGATTAAATGCCAATCTGGGTGGCCAACCTCGTCCACTCCACTACATTCAATTGCCGACCTTCCTGCCCTAACCCTGAGGTCTTCCAGCGTATGCCGAACGCCGCGCCGCCGCAGCGGACCTACATCTGGAGCGGTGTTCTGGAGTGGATGGAGAAGGGAAAGAACCCTGGGGACCAGCAGAAGGTCACAAAACATCTACCGTGCCAGGTGACTACAACTACTATCTACTAATATTATAATTGAGAAAGTGTGTTCTTTTACGCAGCCACTGTACGACGTGATTTTGCATAGACAGTTTATGGTCTGGAGGCTACTATTTATCCCAGAAAAATGCACAGTTCCCGAGTGATTAATCAAATTTCAGAAGAACGAAATTGCGGAAAAAATATAGTACATTAAAAGACTACAAATCTTCTTTTTCTATTTTTTTTTTCAAAGTGAACATGTATGCCTGTGGTCGGACTGTGCACATCCCGGCTTGTACCTCTTTGAGTTTTTCGAAACGTAACCCTTCGTATGTCGATGGTAAAAAAAACTGGCACCTGTTGATACAAGTGAATTTTTTTGTAAAAAATATATGTGATAGAATGCATTGTTGATGAATGTTTATGCATAAAATAACTAAAATTGTTGGTTGTCCCTATCTCAGAAATATAAAAAAAAAAATGAAAAATAAAAAGTCAATTATTTACCACTTATAAAAAACATTCGCCTTTCATAATTTTTTAGCATTGAATTTTAACGATTTACATATCCACATTTCATGAAAATCGGTTCAGTAGTAGTAGAAGGAAAAAATAAAAACCAATTTTCATTTTCTTTTATTTTCTCGAAAACCTTCAGCATTTTAGAATTAATATTTTGTGAAATTACATCTTATGTCTGTATCGATAACTGTGGAAAAGGACAATGAAATCTGCGTCTGGGGCCGATTCTCCATACTTACCCGGCTATACCCTTTACTTTCATTCCAGGTATCAGCGAACTCAAAGGACATAGAGCCCGAGCTGAAAGTGGACACGTGGCCCAACAAACTGCTGATGCAGCTGATGCCGAAACAGCTGATCAGCAACATCGGCGGGCAGTACCTCAAGGATAGCAAGTCGGTGCTGTTCCATCTGCAGCAGAACGAGGCGCTGGAGGCGCTCACCAAGGTCATGGTCAACGGGTTTGTGAGTACCTTTTTACTTAAGAAATGCCAGTTTCACAAGCTACCACTGAACCACTAGGCTACTATTAAATTGCTGCTTATCTTAAGTGTATATCAATATATATAAAACAGTACCGTGACTCAGTTATAGACAACGCACAGCCTAAACGGGTGCTCCTAGAGGTTTGAAATTTGGAGGAGATATTCTTCGAGTACCCAAGAGGTGCACTTAGGAGGGATTTTTTGAAATTCCATCCCTATAGGGGTGAAAAGAGGATAAAGATTGTATGGAAAATACCGTGGGCGAAGCTGTGGCGGGTCCACTAGTTTAATATAAAATCGTTAGAAAGTCATAAAGAAAAAGTGAGCTCTTTTGTTAATTTGCCAAAGGGGGATGGAGAGGGGGGGATATGCTCGGAATATCGGTGCGAGATCGAATTAGAAATGAGGAGATCCGCAAAAGATCAAGACTAACCGACATAGCCCAAAGTAAGGGACGACGCGGTTAGCCTAGTTGGTGGTGACCCTGCCTCCGAAGCTAGCGTCCCGGGTTCGATCCCCGGTAAGGGCAAATATTTGTGTGAGGAGCACGAATATTTGTTCCTAAGTCTTGCATTTTAAGTATTTATTTCGCTATATAATATTTTGGGACTAGATCGATTTGTGTAAAGATTGTCCCTTGATTTATTTATTTATAAAGAATGCTAAACTTAAGTGGTAATTAAACAATGTCTTTGAGTAGTGATAGTGACGATCAAATAATGATTTCGCCTGAGACTTTAATGGAAAGAAGTGTTAAGTTTTTTCTTGTATATGTGTAAAAGCAAGTGTAAAACTCGAGCGTAAACCCGTTTTACCCTCAACGTGACTATCCACCCTCGCCGTACTGGCTCGGGTAGCTATATGCACGTCTCGGGTAAAATGGCTCGTTTTATGCTCTTGTTGTACAATCTACTATTTAACCCATTTTTTTTCTGCCCAGGCCGGCTGCGTCCATTTTTCGCCGATGTCGTCGCCGCCGCAGTGCGACATCAAGGTGCTCATTCTGCTGTACACGCCCGACAAGAAAGCGTACCTCGGGTTTATTCCCAACAACCAGGCTACATTCGTCGATAGGCTCAGAAAGGTATGTATAAAGTAAGAGAAAAAAACCGGCCAAGTGCGAGTCGGACTCGCGCACGAAGGGCTCCGTACCATTATCGATAAAAAACGGCAAAAAAAAAACACGTTTGTTGTATGGGAACTCCCTTAAGGATGTGAGTGATGAGGATCCCAATATATCGATTTGTATATTTTTCGCTGAAATTGTATAGTATGGTAATATTAGTCGTTTCGCATAAGTGTAATAAAAAATAAAACCACTTTACCGTTCTTTTAAAGGAGATAAATGACATTTAAGATTACATGTGTTATGTGCTGTGCCCTTGTTATTTGTAACGGAAGTTGATTAAATTACAAGAAAAAGCGAAAAATGTTTCTGTCTCATAGTATTTTTATAGTCAGAAAATGTATTTTCTATAACTTTGTAGTCTCCTCGATTTTTCGATGACAAAAAAATGTCGTTACCGTTGTTCCCACTGAAATATTCTTGATTGAATATCCATGTGTCCGGACTGTAACGACAAACGGTAGGGAAAAGCCGCTAGCACTGTTGTCACTCGAGTAGTCAAATCAGATTCTATTTTTTTTTCACATACTAAATAATTATTAATAATCACACAATTTGTGTATTTTAAATCATTATTCGTACAAAATTACTCGTTGCCGTTATTTGGTGCAAATGAAACAAAACTTGAAAAATAAAATAGATGTACTACGGATTTGACGTGGTATACATCCTTAAGTACTTATTTAATTCTGTTCTTTAGTGTTGGTTGTTATAGCGGCAACAGAAATACATCATCTGTGAAAATTTCAACTATCTAACTATCACGGTTCTTGAGATACAGCCTGGTGACAGACGGATAGACAGACAGTTAGACGGACGGACGGACAGCGGAGTCTTAGTAATAGGGTCCCGTTTTTCCCTTTGGGTACGGAACCCTAAAAAAGTTAATTCAGGGATTCGATTTTTGAAATGACTTATTGTCATGCTAAGGCTACACACATCGCGATAGAATTATCGCGATAAAACTTCGTCTTCGGCATACGGCGAATGTGCATGGCCACACTGCTATAGAGAGCATTGCCGCAGAGTTTATCGCGGAAAAATGGACGAAGCTGTCGCTCTGTATTTTATGGCGCTCAACAATTATTCTTTAGGGTTCCATAGTATAGGCTCATCCTCGTAATTGGAAATAAATTCCAAGATTCTGTCATTACTCCAATCCATCGTGAACAACCATGAAATCGTAAACAATACGTCGCCGCTTGCAGTTGACAGTACGTCCGCTGCGCACGATGAAGTTGAGCCGACTGAAGTGTGGCCGCGCAAGCGAAGTTCATCGCGATAAAAGCCTTTGATGTGCGCAAATTTACCGACACCGGGGCGAAGGGGCTTCGGCATCGGGCGAAGTGCCGAAGTATTCGCGAATATTCGGCTACATACATCGCGATAATGCGAATATTCGCGTTATCACGATGTAGCCGTAGCCTCACTGATTGCTGAAACTTCTTTAAACTCATCGGTAACTAAATTTTTCATGCCTATGATCCTCATCACTTGAAGTGAGTTCATTGTCATCGGTGATAGTTTGGGCACCGCTGATTTGAGGGAAGATCATCGGTGACATTCAAAAATCGACCCTCTGAACCAAACAAGAATGGCATCATAGGTACATGAAAAAAAAAACTACAAAGTGTGTGTCGTGGCGTTTTTAAAAATTAACAATTTATTTACAGTAATAACTTACAACAATTACCTAATAAAATAGCATATGTAGTTTTGTCTCTATCATGTTTCTAAAAGTGCAAAGATTTATATAAGTTTTTTAATGATATTGTGTGGTAATTTAGATTGTGAGTGCGTTTTAATTTATCTTGACATTTACCACTGACTGGACCCAGAATTTGTTGGAATGGTGAAAGTAATGCTTGACTGTTGATCCCAGGTGATCCAGCAGCAGAAGATAACTCAGATCATCAACAAGCAGATGCCGGCGGGCGGCGCGGGCGGCGGCATGGGCGGCGCCCCGTCCGCCATGGCCGGTGAGCGATGAACGCTTCTTATTATCATGAATAATTTCAATTACAGCGATGAGGGCGCCCAAGGACGCACGACGCAACCTTAAAAAATATCAAATTATTTCTTTATTAGTTTGTAATGTATCCAGTTTTTTTTTATATATGCGTCCCTTGTGTTGTGTGACTCAGGCGGCAGCGCGATGCAGCCGTCGATGTCGCCGGCGGCGCACGCGCCGGGCGGCATGGCGCCGCACGCCGCGCCGCCGCAGCAGGGCCTCGTGCAGCAGATGCAGCACCCGCAGGTACCTGTCTCATTCTGACGTATATATGCGTCCCTTGCGTTGTGTGAGCAGGCGGCAGCGCGATGCAGCCGTCGATGTCGCCGGCGGCGCACGCGCCGGGCGGCATGGCGCCGCACGCCGCGCCGCCGCAGCAGGGCCTCGTGCAGCAGATGCAGCACCCGCAGGTACCTGTCTCATTCTGACGTATATATGCGTCCCTTGCGTTGTGTGAGCAGGCGGCAGCGCGATGCAGCCGTCGATGTCGCCGGCGGCGCACGCGCCGGGCGGCATGGCGCCGCACGCCGCGCCGCCGCAGCAGGGCCTCGTGCAGCAGATGCAGCACCCGCAGGTACCTGTCTCATTCTGACGTATATATGCGTCCCTTGCGTTGTGTGAGCAGGCGGCAGCGCGATGCAGCCGTCGATGTCGCCGGCGGCGCACGCGCCGGGCGGCATGGCGCCGCACGCCGCGCCGCCGCAGCAGGGCCTCGTGCAGCAGATGCAGCACCCGCAGGTACCTGTCTCATTCTGACGTATATATGCGTCCCTTGTGTTGTGTGACTCAGGCGGCAGCGCGATGCAGCCGTCGATGTCGCCGGCGGCGCACGCGCCGGGCGGCATGGCGCCGCACGCCGCGCCGCCGCAGCAGGGCCTCGTGCAGCAGATGCAGCACCCGCAGGTACCTGTCTCATTCTGACGTATATATGCGTCCCTTGCGTTGTGTGAGCAGGCGGCAGCGCGATGCAGCCGTCGATGTCGCCGGCGGCGCACGCGCCGGGCGGCATGGCGCCGCACGCCGCGCCGCCGCAGCAGGGCCTCGTGCAGCAGATGCAGCACCCGCAGGTACCTGTCTCATTCTGACGTATATATGCGTCCCTTGTGTTGTGTGACTCAGGCGGCAGCGCGATGCAGCCGTCGATGTCGCCGGCGGCGCACGCGCCGGGCGGCATGGCGCCGCACGCCGCGCCGCCGCAGCAGGGCCTCGTGCAGCAGATGCAGCACCCGCAGGTACCTGTCTCATTCTGAGGTATATATGCGTCCCTTGTGTTGTGTGACTCAGGCGGCAGCGCGATGCAGCCGTCGATGTCGCCGGCGGCGCACGCGCCGGGCGGCATGGCGCCGCACGCCGCGCCGCCGCAGCAGGGCCTCGTGCAGCAGATGCAGCACCCGCAGGTACCTGTCTCATTCTGACGTATATATGCGTCCCTTGCGTTGGCCGACGCTGGCCAAGGTGAATACTGCGGAGTTTGGCAGCTGTTAGAAGTATTTTTCCTTCACAAGAATTGCTGATATAGTGCGTTAATGAAACGAATGAATTCCAGGGTTCGATGGGCATGGGCGCCAACACGAACCAGCAACAGCCGCCGCAGCAGGCGCCAGGCGGGAAGGGCCCCCGGCCTTCACAACTGGACGGACTAGAGGCGGCGCGCCAGCAGAACTTGGAGAAGATCCAGCAGCTCCAGCAGACGCTGGAGGCGGCACATCAGCAGGAGGCGCAGTTCAAGAGCCAGATGGATATCATGTCGCATCTCCACGCCGCGCAGAAACAGGAGCAGCACTACAAGCAGCTCGAGGTGATGTAGACCCAGCAGCATGCAGCAGGTGCCAGCAGTGCCACAGCTAGGACGGGGTGACGGTGATAGTAGACGCATCGTTGTTGATGATAAATAAATAGACAAGGGTTCCAAAACCAGATAATTCAAAAGTCATTATTAATAGTCAGCAGTCGAACTACTACCGAACTGAAAAATTTGAGTGAGTGCGAAATAAGCCTTAAGCGCGGACTATTAATACGGGCAATAATCGGCTACCTACATAACGTTTACAACCGCAGAGAAAACCATCCACAAGACACGATGTACTATGCGAGTCCTTATTCAACTAATAGAAATGCAAAAGTTATGACGGTGTTTGTTACTTAATCAAGCAAAAACAGCTGAACAGATTTTGATGAAATTTAGCGTGTAGATAGTTAATGTTCCAAAGTTCCCGAGGGAATAACGTTAACCGAATAAACAGCTGTGTACATTTGGATAAAAATTGGTATCCTGATTATCAGGAAACCTTTTAACGCGGATAATTTAAAGAGTAAAAAGTCGCGGGCTAAATCTTGTTCATCGCTTCGTATTGGTGGAGTTCTGAATGTGAGTTGTAACGGCGCAGGAGCAGCAACGGCAACATCAGCTGCAGCAGCAGCTGCAGCAACAGTTGCGCGGGGCGGCGCAGGCGCACGCGCCGCGCATCATGCGGCCAATGATGCCCTCCAACCCCGGACTGAGACATCTGCTGCAGCAGGTAAGTCATCAACACTTATACACCATCATAAATCAATCAGTCGGCTATCTTTCTTTACCCAAAAGATGAAGCAAAGTTCTGTTAAGAGCTTTTAAACGGGCGAGCTGATAGGGACGCAAAGTTGACGTGCGTTGTCAATTTAATTTATACCTTCAACCCTTTCAATAAGTTTTAATATAGAATGACTAGTTAAAGTATCTTCCCCACTTGCAATGACTTATTTACGGCAACTTATAGCACAGAATTTATAATAAGTAACACTGTACAGAGCGGTCACGCTCCGCCCCGCGTATGATTCAACTCCGCTCCCTCGCTTCGCTCGTTGAAGGAGCGGAAGCACAGAACAAGTGTAAGTAAAGCAGTGAACCAACTTAAACGCCCGAATCGGTGCACTCGGACAAACACGCCCTGCCTATTTCATGCTGATATTGAAAATGGGGTTAAATCTAATTAACAACGCACTGACTCTTTTTATTTAATTATCGACGTCTTTTGTAAATATATGCCGAATTCAGAAACGCCACTTAGCATTTGATTAGAGATTAAATAGTTAAAGGTCCCTCAACTAGTTGTCATCCTATACAAAAACGTCACTCAAACGTCACTTTAATTAAGGAAGAAGAGTGGGCTTTCTGAATTTGGCCAATAGCTTTTTAAATGTTTCCTATTTGCTTTATAGTCCTATATATCGTCACTTTGGAATTCACAAAATAAATTATTAATAATTTTAGAAGACCTTTTAATCCGTTCCCCGCCAGAGTTAAAATTTGTCATGTTTGAGTAATTATGGCGCTGGTGGCACTTAATACGTTGCCCTCCCATAACGCCGGCGGTGAAGGGGTTAAGAGTATAACTTTATTAGCACTATTTTATTTCAAGGTCGAAGTATTGTAGGTCTTACAGGTAGAGATACTGTCAGAACTTTGTTGAGTTACCTATGGCCGGGTTGTATAAAACTCCATGGGGCTAAATGTCAGATCATGGATCAGTAATGTCAAAAACTGTAGTGTCTTACTGATAGTTGATTCTTTATTTGATATTTTTACCTTTTAAAACCGCCTGAGACTGGATATGATCCGTTTGATAAAATTTCGGTCAGTTAATTATTTTAAAATTTGATCCGACATATGTATTTACTTTCGTACACAGAGCATTCATCCTGTAGACTCCGCATACCCGGGCAACCCCCTACCAATAAATATACTATAACTTCTGTGATAGTTCAAAACCGCGTATGAGAAAGAAAAAAGAAAGAAAGAAAGAAACATTTATTCACTAACACAGAAGACACAGAGTAACACAAATATAAATTAAAACAATACAAAACAAAATGGTAGTGCGTGTGTTCTCGCGGCAGTGAATGGGACACTGGCTCAGCATAATGCTGAGGTGTAAGACACCTGCAGCGCTGATTTTCAGCCAGCACCGTCTGTGACTCACGGAGCGCTATACAAATACACTGCATGCTAATAATTACTTATTGACTACTACTTAGATGGATGGGTCATATATATATACTTAATAGTGTGATAATATGTTCTGAATAATAAAAATGAGCAGTTTGTAAAAACCGAGTAAATCCAAAAGGTAGCAAAATCAAGATTTCTCGCCTATTTCTCGCCGATTCTACAAGCTGCACCGTTTTGATTTTGCTTATCACTGATTTTTGATAAAAAATGCACTTTCTCGGTTTTTACAAAGTGCTCATGCGCGGTTTTAAACTATCACCGAAGATAAGTGGCAAGTGTCGCATAACCTTCAAAACCCCGCAAGTTTGGCAGCTTTATTTGGTAGTAAAAGTCAATAATGGCGTGTCAGAAGCGCTGGTAGATTCAACCAATTTTAATTCATTGTACGTTGTCATGTACGTTTTCTTGGGTCCCTTAGTCCCGTTCCCGGTAGTGTGATAAGAAGGGCTAAATGCGCCCATACTAAAGCCGACACCCGATTCATCCTACCCTGTTTATCGTGCAGTGTAATACGCGTATAAGCAGTGAGTTCAGGATATATGGTCTCTGCTAACGTAGCTTTATAGAACCCGCTCTAAGTAAATAAATTTTTCATTGTACATAAGTAAGATCCAATCTCGAAACTTTACCTGATGGATCTACAATTATGACAACTGTTATTAAGTTTTTTACTGTCGTGTATATGGTGGAATTAACAAAGGCCACTCTGATCTTGGATTAAAGTGATGTTTATGGATAGGTTGACAACTGGTTGACACAGAAACGATTTAATCTCGGATCAAATGCTTAAGGCTAAGCTGGACGTAGCTCGCTTGGCGGCAAGCGCTTCGCTGAGTGTTTAGATGACATATCCTAGTGAACGAACTTACGATTAACTGTGTCGCTAGCCACACTGCGCGCTTAGTACGACTTAAGACTAGGTACTGCCCTACAGTATAACTGTGCAATATCATTGGTTGCACACGACGATCAATATAATTGTGCAGCCAGTGATATTGCACAGTTATATTGTAAGGTCAGTCTAGCCTAAGCCTGCCACGTCCGGTGTGGCTTTGGCCTAAGTGGCGTTTACGAATTCGGTCAATAGTGTCACCAACTCTGTTGAGTTAAAAGCCTGACAATTAACCACTTCATACAAACATAGTTCAGTTATGGTTTGGATATTTTTAGCTGGATTGCATTGAACCTTTGCAAGGATATAGATGTAAGGAAAATCAAGGTATGTACAGATGTAGTGAACAATCCTTTCCCATCGTATTTTCTCGGAAATGTTCGTATTTGTCACGCTACTTCACTTAGCCTCAGTACCCATCAAAACAGCGTAGGGGAAGCTCGCATCGTGAGATTAATAATCGATATAGATAATATCTAAGTTAAGATTTCCATTATTTTATATTTGTTTTCAGTTCATTTTAATAGTCGTGCCGAAAGTATTAAGACCTGGAAAACGTTTAGATCGACAAGCCTGTGAAAGCCTTTTCAACATTTATTTATCATATATATTATTTCTAAAAGGTATTTTTTTGAAGACGCTCAAGATATCCGTTATTTCTTTACCAAAATGTACTAAGATTTAAACGTCATTGTAAAGCTTATGTAGCCGATTCGTCTTAAAAATACAAAAATAGATTAAAATTAACGTTTTCGTTAAAAAATAAATAAAAAACCACGCGGTTTGCAAGCGCCATCTATTTGACAGTCTGTTTAGCTACGATGTCATGGCCACAGACTACTTAGAAGATACTACGTATGTGATGATGCTGAGAATTATCAACAGATGGCGCTGCAGGTTTCATTTTAAGAAAACGTTGTTTTATCCGTGTTTTCCGGTAATGAAAAACTGCTACAAATGTCATTTGAATGCGAAGGTTAATTTCGTCACTATTCACAAAGTTGTAATAAGCTCGGTTTGGGAAGTCGATCGGTTCCGAAGCCAGAAGACCCCGGTTCGAGTCCAGGTGGTGTGGTGGCTTATAATATTCCTTTTTTTTTCAAGTTTTTTCTTTTGTGAGAAAAACTATCTTTATTCACGCATAATTCTTTCCAAAAAAACACGTTTTATCAAAAAAAATGCCGAGCAAGGCAAGGCATCCAGGTACTATTGTATAAATAGGCAATGTCTTAGTACAATTATCTCTCAAAAATAAAATATATTTTACTAATAATACTTGCATTTACTTATTCTCACTTTATAATATTGTTATTATTACTATCCGGTGTTTGATAACGTGCGGAAATTCGCACGGGTCAGCTAGTATTTCTTATACGAAAATTATAAATTTAATAATAGCGACAATGCTGATTATTTCTGTAAAGTTCAAAAACGAGTTTTGGAGGCCAGTGGAATTTCTCGACGAATAATTTTATCGATAGTTCGATTTTTGTTAACCCTACATTCTCTATACAATTTGATCGTGCTGGTTATAACATCTCAGTGTAATATACTTCAAACTCGTGGTTTGATATTTGTCACTGATAAATAAAGTAGCCTATTAATTTAATACAAACATGTCACTTATTAATACGATAATTCATAGACACGTCAGCAGCATTCGGAATTAGTCTTGTTTTCCGAGTTTTCACGATGGGAAAGGATTATTCACTACATCTGTAGTTTCCGTGATTGACAAAAAAATAGGGTAAAAACAGATTTGTATGAAAGTTGATAATCATTTATTACATACACCTGTTAAATTTTATCTCAAAACTACAAATGTACAAACCTAGACTTGTCTTTTATCTATATTCCTGCAAAGTTTCAATGCGATCCGGCTAAAAATATCAAAACCACAACTGAACTACGTTTGTATGAAGCGATACTCAAAGGCCTTTAAAAAAAGGGCATAAAGTGAATAACATTTAGTGCTCTATAGGGAAGGTGGCACTATAAAGTCGATTCATCCTTACTTGTCTTATTTGGTAAAAAAGTTTCTAACCTCAAAATGCACCTTTTTTGGGCTAAAACAGCAATTTCTTCGTAAATAAAGTAACCGGAGATTAAATTTTAGACTTTGCCAATTGTTTACCTAGGATTGCTTTACTTAGGATAAAATAGCTGTTTCACCCGAAAAATGCACATTTTGAGGTTACGAACTTGTTTACTAAATAAGACAGGCAAGGATGAATCGACTTTACATATCTTGAGCACTTTTACCGACTACAAAACATGAGATTCTTAATTCGTCTGTATTTCTTTGTATTGAACATTCCGTAGGCCTCATTTTGAAAGGTGTTTGTTATCACTATACTGTCTTTTCCCTATTTTTGATTTGCTCTTGCGAGGCCCAAAATTGGTTCAGTATGTTAATTAGCCTTTTGAACGCCAATGACGGATATATTCGTACAATTGGTTCACCGCCGACGACGGATATATCCGTCAAAGCCTACCTAGTGTAGAGACCTAATTTAGTCTAGTGCAAGGTTCAAAATCGTGTAACTTGTTTCTATCTGCGAGGTTCCTACCCTCGCACACAGCGACTTTTTGCGGCGATGCAGTCGCGCGATTCGTATCGCTGCCGCTTAACCCTTGCAGAGCGCAGGAAAAGTGACAGCGCCGCAAAAAGTTGCCGTCTGCGAGGGCCCTTAAACATGCTTGTCGTATAAGCGACTACTTGTGTAAATAACGTAGCTTTGAAAAGGTTAAAAATATTATTTTATCCTTTTTGGGCCTAACAAGATCAACCGATAGCCTGGCTATTCATTTTATTTTCTATGCTCCTATTCTAAAGCTTGAACACCCTGTGTAGCCTTCATAATCGCACTTCATTTTTAGCAACAGCAACAGCCCAGGGGCGGCCGGCCTCACATGTGAACGCTGCCTTACCCGCACCGCCAAGTAATGCTTGCATCACCTTTCAACTAACCGTAATACTAGGAAAGCCGGCAAGCTAAAAGGGTATATGATCGTTCTTCTTGATTTTCAAACTTAATAACTACATAGTATGATACAAAATTGAATGACCTGACTTGGATCCAACGGACTGACGGCAATGACATCAGTTGGTTATTAAAGTACATGGACATTGAAACAAGCATTTGTTCGCTGGTTACCAGATTCGCAAAACACCAGATTCTCAAAACACCGGATTCTCAGAATACCAGATCTCCATAACACCAGATTCGCAGAACACCAGATTCTTAAAACACCGGATTCTCAGAATAGCAGATTGGCAAAAGGTCAGAATCGCAAAATACCAGATTCTCATTATACCAGATTCGCAAAACACCAGAAATACAATCATGCATAAAATTTGAAAACGAAAATAATAAATAAAACCTTTCTGGTTATCTGCGAACCGAAAATACTAATTACAATGCGATATATTTAAAGATTGGTAAAATATACAGTTGAAAACCAGTTAACAGTTCTGATCTTTTGCGAATCTGGTATTATGAAAATATGGTGATTTGCGATTCTGATCTTTTGCGAATCTGGTATTCTGAGAATCCGGTGCTCTGAGAATCTGGTGTTATGCGAATCTGGTATTCTGAGAATCCGGTGTTTTGAAAATCTGGTGTTTTGCGAATCAGGTAACCAGCGAGCAAAGGATCATGATGAGCAATCAATTAAAAAAAATGCTTTTACGTTTATAGACTTATTGGTCTTAAATTACTTAATAAAGAAGTAGTCATGACCGTAAGTCACTGTAAGCTTGATTTTAATGTGGAAGATATCTGAGGAACGATTATATACCCGCTAGTGTTGCTGGCTCTTGGGCTATGTACAAAATAATAATAAATACATTAGCCACCTTCTGGCGCAGTCGGGTAAAAATACTCGTCTTTATGACGACTAAACGTCGCATAGTGCTTTATACTCTATTCGTCTGAGTAATTAACTCATGGATCCGCCAATGGATTTAATATTTTTTATGAATGGTATTTCTTGGTTGGGTCTTTCTCATCTACGGCAGAGGTCACCAAATGGCGGACCGCGGTCCGGACCGCCGACTAATTCTGTGCGGACCTTAAGTAGCATAAATAACAGTACAATATATAACGGAAACTTAATTTTCTTAGATTAAGTTTCTATTATAAATTAAGTAATATTATTGAGTACGTAATTTAAATTAGCGCGCTTTGTTTTTGCTGCCGTCGCGTCGACGCGACAACGAACGACGCGAGACTTCGCGAATTGCGAGATTCTCATTGTGCGATCTCTAATCTCTTACCAAACGGAGCGTGACAGTCATAACATATCATTTTAAAAAAATGGACCCCAAATGAAACTAAGGTTATCCCTGATCTATGGTATGTCTTGATTGGCTGTCACGTGGGTTAGTTTGTTTACATTTAATTAGCTACTTAGACGAATAGAGTATAGTTGGGCCATTCCCAGTTTTACCTGCCTCTCTGTCCCTGCATTTAACTGGGAATTACTTCCCCGCTAGTACCCAGTTTTACTAATCCAAACTATTTTGAACTCACTAAAATTTCAGGTGGGTACGGATGTAATTCCTACTGGTTCGGTACTCGCGACCCGGGGGTTACCACAGAGTGAGGTTGGGTACAACTGGGAAGGCCGTTGATTGTCGCTGGCTTGTGTTTTATTATTCTTCTTTATTCATTATAGATAGCGAACTTCTCTCACCCTGTGCCAAAATTGGCAAGCCATGTAATAATTGATAGAACAACATTTCTCTCAGCATGTTTCAACGCACAGAAACTTAGCACTGAAAAGTGTTTTGCAAACATCCTCATATCGCTGCTTCAGTACTGGTTTATTCTTTCTAAGGTTCTTTTCCTCATCGCCTCAGTTATGGTATTTTATATCACCTTTCTCGTGTCTTTCCTTCACGGACGTACAGTCAATTCATTCATACTTGTCTTATTTGGTAAACAAGTTTCTAACCTCAAAATTAGCATTTGGGTGAAACAGCAATTTTATCTTAAATAAAGTAATCCTAGGCTAAAAATTGGCAGTGACGTCTAAAATATTGTCTCTGGTTGCTTTATTTGCAAGGTTATAAACTTGTTTACCTAATAAGACAAGTAAGGATGAATAGACTTTAAATAACTATTATGTATGTTAGTTTGTTTATGTCAAATCTTGCAAGCCGAATTAGAACCACTTCCTCTTATCCTACGGAGTTGAATTTTTGCATGTTGGTTCAGTTCCGATGACAATGCATTTTTATGGTAAGCATAGCCTGAATCGACATCCAGGACTAGCTCCAGATAAAGGAACTCTTCAACGGTCAACAGCACAGACACGAAATTTTGTGTACGCATTTTATTGCAATATTAAAGTGCAATGGGCGGAAAAGCTTGTTATAAAAATGCAATTTAAATAAAAAACTTATTTTATGATAGTCCAAAAGCCCGGACTTCGTCGTAATTTGCGAAATAGAAAGTGACAAATAGTTAGTGACTATCGTGACTGATGATTTGGCGGAAAGCTGTAATTAGGGCATGTGCTTCTTGGTAATAAAAATAAATCGAAGCGACATTTCGTAACCATAGTAACGATCGGTAACTGTGTCACGTAGGGCGCTCGCCCACTGCGACTTTTTGTAGCGATACAGTCGCGCGTTTCGGGGAACGCGCGGCGGCATCGCGACATGTCGCCGCTTGTCGCATTGTAGTATTGATTGAGCATCGCTACTGTATTCCGAAGGTATAGGTTAAACAGTCAATGTATGAATGTGGACAAACATCGGATTTTCGACTTAAGCACCTGCGGCTCTAGCATGCCAGACACGGGGATCAGTTAAACCTGTTTATTTCTCTGACTCTCTGACTCTGGTATATAAGAAATAACGATATTCATCGGGACCTTAATATTGAATACGTAGATCTAATTATACAAAAATATGCAGAAGCTCACGATTACAGACTTCATCATCATGTGAACGTCGAGGCAATCCAGCTCCATGACAACACAGACACAGTGAGAAGACTTAAGAGGACGAAACCTTTTGAGTTAGTGTAGTGCGTAATATAGTAAAGTAATGAGTGCTACTCGTAAAGAACACAAGAACAAAGTGTCTTCCCCTTAATAGAGACAATAAGCAAAGTGTTAATGGACACATTCTTAGTTTTATTCTATTAGCAGTTTAAGTTATAAGCAAATTACTTATTAGCCCCTTAGGCTAGATTGTAATTACGTAAGGCTGCATATTAAATGTAACTTTATACTAAAAAAAAAAAAAAAAAATCTCTGACTATCTCTTTCGTCGGCACTAGTGTGAGAGAGACGCACTTAGAGATGAGACGGTTTAACTTATCCTTGTGACAACCTTTACGGCCGAAGCACTAGACCGATTTTAATAAATGGGGTATCGTATGACTCGTAAAACGTGGGAGTGTTTGTTGTTTGTTTATTAAAAATCGCAATTAACGCTTACAGTCTAGCCAAACATGTTAATCGGTATCGTATAATAAGCATAATACTGTGTCGTACGCTGTAGAAGAATTTAAGAGTAAAAATGCTTTTACGTCGCTTGTCGGGTATTTGTTTTTAACTTTATTATTCCCAGTAATGATGAAATAGTAATTTTTTAAAGAATAGCCCAAATTGTAGCAATGAATTGCCAAAAAACTAGCCTGTCGAAAAGAGGCTCTGTTTTAGTGAAATACTCCTCCTTCCTTACTCCTCTGCTGCACTGGGAGTGAAGAAATAGCATAGAATGCGTGCAGATGCTTATCATCCTGGCATGTCGTAAAAGTCGATTGAGGGACGGGTCCTCTCCAACATGGTGGACTATCTGTATGGGCGATGGGCTGATCACCTGTCACCGTACGGTTCACCATACCATCTTAGGACTAATTAATCGAACGTGGCCACAAGTACTCTTGTGGCTCTGCCCACCCCAATAGGGATTTCGGGCGTGATAATATGTATGTATGTATGTTTAGTGAAATAACTGAAGGATACGAAACGTCGAGTTGTTACGAGTAAATGCCAAATGTTGTAAGAAATGTTATTTTCTATTTTGTCGGTAGGAAAAGTTTGAAAAACGGTTCAATCGTTTAATCAGTGATATGATGTCATGGTTATAAGGAAAGGATGGAAGCATGAACTATTATTCAAGCAGCATTGTGACACCATATTGGGGCCAATTCGACCGTGTTGTCGCTAAATTTAGAAGTCGCTAAATTTGAAATAAGAAACGTCGCTAATTTTGAACCTTGCAGCTATACAAAATCGAGTTTGACGTTTCTTATTTTAAGTTTAGGCAATTTTAAATATAGCGGATACCGTTTCGAATTGGACCCATTGTCAGAGTTGACCTTGAGGAACCCGGTTAAAAGGTTAACTCGTATCATCCTGCCTTACCCTCCTTACCCTCTCTTGTGGAAAGATTTAAACCAGTACATTAGACGATATACAGTGAGCGCCGGAACACGTGAAATGAGCGAAGCCGCTCATTGGTAACACGTGACATGATAAACAGCGTATTAACGTTTCCTGAGAAAGTTTATAAAATGCAAAAACAATTGAAAGAACGCTAATAAAGCGCAATGCGTAACATTACCATCTTAGGACTAATTAATCGAACGTGGCCACAAGTAGTCTTGTGGCTCTGCCCACCCCATTAGGGATTCCGGGCGTGATGCTATGTATGCATGCATGTATGTAACATTTCATTCGTAAGTACTATTTTGTAACAAAATAATTGACTTTAATTTTCTTCCGTTGTTAAAATAATAGGGAAGTTTCCTGAAACATTCTAATTAGTCCTTCATTTACATTATAAAAAAATATTGAACTCATATTTTTTCTTTTGCCAATTAAACAAAAAATGACGAAGATACCTATAGTGCGTTGAAGTTGCGCGTGACGTCACGACTTCTCACACTTTGTACCAATGAGTGACGTCATAAGTCCCCACTCCCGAACATTAATGCACGTTATCTTTGTCAATTTTGATTGATGTTCAATATTTTTTGATAATCTAACTGATAAAATAATCTAAACTTACCTATTGATCGAAAAATTACTGATGCTTGAAAGAGAACGCAAGTGCGGAGAAAAAGAGATGATACTATTATCTCGGTTCGCGCGCATATTCATAAATAAGGCGACAGAGTAAAGTCTAATCTACTGATTTAATTCTTCTCTTTCGTGGTTATTCGTCACTAAAACGAATTGTTTTGCAGCAGCCGCAGTACCGCGCGGCGGGCGGCGCGCGCCCCCCGAACCCGCAGCAGTTCGACGACGTCAACAGTTACAACGACTTCATATAATATGACGACACGTGTGCGTCATGGAACACTCGCTGCTAATGACTAACTCAACTTTGTATGCGCGAATATGTGAGAACGTTTAATAACAATTTCATTGCGAAGAATCCGTCTAGTGGGTGCTACGAGACTGCTTACATGTCAAGCAACCCGCTAGGTGGGCCGTCGCTATATAACCCGCCCAGTGGGCGCATTAGCGTGTAGCGTTCGGTTAGGTTACTAGTTATATATGGCTGTATACACCTAGCGGGTCTTATAGACAATTATTTGGTACCTGGGATACTATTCGATTTAATGTCTGGCAATGAAAGTGTTATGCATTCGCTTTCGCACCTGCGGCGCTAGCATGCTAGACACAGGGATAAGTTAAATCCATTTATCTCTTACTATCTCTCATCGGCACTAGTGTGAGAGAGACGCACTTAGAGATAAGACGGTTTAACTCATCCTTGTGTCAAAGTTGCTACCGCTGTTTTCTGAGACTTCGCCAGTTGCCGTGTCAAATCATTAGGCGAAACTTACCATATATCTATGTACTGAACGCCATGCCACGGCCTTGAGTGAAAGAAATTGCGTAAAACGAATATTATGCGTCGACTTTCTGCATCGATGTCAGCG
Source organism: Tortricodes alternella (assembly GCA_947859335.1). NCBI lineage: Eukaryota > Metazoa > Arthropoda > Insecta > Lepidoptera > Tortricidae > Tortricodes > Tortricodes alternella. Next base: position 7,354,992 of record OX401975.1, on the reverse strand, counting down.
CTGAGACGAAAAGGAGTCGCGGGCTACCCCCCTTAAATAATGAGCACATTAAAATTAAAATGTGTACTCGTATATCTGACGCTAAAACATTTAAATGTATTCGAATATTTCGAAGGTTAAAGAAAAATGACTTAATTATCGTCCAGAAATGATAAAAAATATTTGACATGTGCTATAACGATGGAAAAATAGTTACAAACTATTCTACGACCTCAGATAAAGTATAAACAGAAAAGTATAGTACTATTAAAATAGGTTCACCATTCGGCCATCATGATTGAAAAGAGGTATTCAACGTTCGTTGTGTTTTCCTTACTTTGTAAAACATACATGTCGAATACGCCCAGGCTTCGAAATTCCCAATAACATGACCAACACCATTTATTATAAGACTTAAGATTAATTTAAATAAACCATTTATATGTCTGATTGTTTGTTGTTTTTATTTTTAGATCAATCAACTTTTATTGTCCACATAATAGGCTAGTTTCCTGAAAAATCTAATTAATCCGTTATTTACATTATAAAAAAATATTGAACACATATTCTTTCTTTTTCAATTAAACAAAAAATGACGAAGATATAGTGCGTTGAAGTTCCGCGTGACGTCACGACTTTGTACATGTTTTACCATTAAGTGACGTCATTAGCCCCCACTAACTTTGATGCGCGTTATCTTTGTCAATTTTGATTGATTTGATAAAGCAAAAAATATGAGTTCAATATTTTTTGGTAATCTTACTGACGGCGCGGCGGACTAATTAGAATTACATTTTTTTACCAAGGAAGCATCCCTATTCTACTGGTTGGCGTAAAGAGCAAAATTACAAAATAACGTGGCCATTGGGGCTGTTATTTATTACTTAACATTTTGAAACCCACGGCCGAATGCGAGAAAGAGTGCCACAGACGCCGAGCGACGGCTGTAGCCGACAAAATGTATGGAAAACGACATGCCGTGGCGTCAGGGGCGCGATTATCTGGTGTCGGCTACAGCCTACTCTGGCGTTCAAAATGTTAATTAGTAAATCTATTAACACTATGGGAGCTGTATTAAAATAGGTATATAAATTGGCTTATATTTTGCCCGTGGTCCAGGAGACGTAACGTCCCCAGGTTTGTCCCCCAGCGGCCCTAACATGCATGACACAAAGATAAGATAGACCGTCTTATCTCTAAGTGCGTCTCTCTCACACTAGTGCCGACGAAAGAGATAGTCATAGAGATAAACGGGTTTAATTTATCTTTATGGCATGCATGTTAGGGCCGCTGGGCAATCTATCTTTCATGGAAACTCGCAGTTTTAGTCGATGCCATATTCAAATAAACTTTATTTGATTATCAATAAGTATATTATATAAAACAGTACCGTGACTCACTTATAGACAACGCACAGCCTAAACGTGTGCTCCTGGAGGTTTGAAATTTGGAGGAGACATTCCTCGAGTACTGTAGGTAGAGGTGCACTAAGAAAGGATTTTATTGAAGTTCCATCCCTAAAGGGGTGAAAAGGTGTGATAAAGTTTGTATGGAAAATACCGCGGGCGAAGCTGTGGCGGGTCCATTGGTGTAAATATATAGTTCTTATTTAATGCCTGTTTCATGGCAGCGTATAATGAAGTAAAAACCGGAGGACAAAAAATGTTGATGCACCCTTTTACTCATAATTAAAACATGCCTAATGGCTGAATTCACAAACGCCACTTAAGCATTTGATTTGAGATTAAATAGTTAAAATCTCCCTCAACTAGTTGCCAACCTAAACATGAACTTCACTTTAATTAAAGATCAATTTGAGTGGCCTTTGTGAATTTGGCCATAAGGCTGCGTTCACACCGGAATTGTGCAAGGGAGCTAAGCAGTGGTCGAGGAAAAAACCCAGAAATAGGATAACTTCATTTTGAAATGACCGCAGTTCTACTGGTGGATTTTTTCTCGCCAACGCATAGCTGCCTCGCACAAATCTGGTAGAAACGCAGCTTGACTAAAATCGGCTAAAAATTAACTGATTTGAAAGAAACTTGAGTCTGAGCTAGCGGAATACGACTTCTTACCAAGATGAGCAGTGGCGTAACAATAGGGTGGCAGGGCTGGCAAAATGCCACGGGCCCCCGACCCAAGAGGGCGCCGGCCCAAGAGACCGCGAGCTCAAAAATATAATACAACGTGACGATTTTTACTGATAGGGCGCCATCAAAAGAATTTGCCACGGGCCGCAGATGGTATAGTGACGCCACTGATGATGAGGGAAGGTTGGCTAAATAAAAAATACATTCAAGAGAAAAATATTTCCTGATTTAGAATAAGTATCTGTTTGCAAATTAAGTATACAAAAAATACAATGATTACATACACGATTTGGTACAAAACTCTGGCACTCACCATGGCTATATCGAACATTCAACCATGAGAAACTATACTATGTTTTTTTTACTATAACTTATATCGTGATATTCCCGCTTGTTGGTTATAGACTTGATAAAATGCGGCGCTGATCTGTTACAATATTTCACCAATCGGCGCGCGGTCTTAGTCTACAGCTAAAGAAAGAAGGTATTAAGTATCTTAAATTTAATATTTCATGACACACTATACTTCATACAAATAAATATTTAAGAAATCTTACAACTAAGTAGGTGCATGTTCATTTTATGAACTCACTATCCAACGAAACTCATCGTTTTTAGGAATCACACGCGAAATTTTGTTTCCTAGAGATTGTAATACATAGATAAGCATATTTTTGAGTCAACTTAGAAAACATACAAATTTTCTTTGAACGCCAAGTTTAGCGGTGACCTTCAAAAGATAAATATTGTTACTTAATATTATAGTTTAAAGAATAAGCTACAACTAATTGAACATTTCCGAAATTTTCAAACAAATTCCATAGAGTGGTCCACACGGTGATTAATTTTTTTTAAAGGAATGCTAAAAATACAGTCCGAATTCAATTTGTTGCACAAACATATTTGAACCATCGCGATATGGTGGCTACACGATCAAGTTTATCGTCCAGTTTGCATGACTTGAGGCTACTGGGTCAAATATATTTGTGAAGCTATAATCAGGTGCCTTAGTGAAAAGGACATCTTGAATAAACAATAAACATCAAGTTGACATCTAGTGCTACGTGGTACAGATGTAGTGCATAATTAGTTTCCATCGTGTTTTATCGGAAAAGTTCGTATTATCGTGCTCTCTCAATTAGCTTCAGCAGGCCCCCAATTCTCGGTGCATTCGAGATTAAACGTCAGTGCATACAGTCATTTGACACAACTGTATGAATCTGACGTTTAATCTCGCAGTCGATATTATCTCGAATGCATCGAGAATTGGGGGCCAGTTACCATCATACCATGCTGTCATTTTTAATTGTGACATTTGACAATAATAAATAAAGTTTCAAATGAATGAATATAAGCATGTCACTCATTGAATACAATAATTAATTGACACTTCGGATTCCGTCGTCTTCCGATTGAGATCCGAGTTTTACCGATGGAAACATATTATTTGCTATATCTGTAAGTTTTAAATGATTATTACAAAATCTAAAGTGTACAGTGCCACCACTCGACCAAGCTTTTCTTACTATTTTTTTATGCTACCAAAAGAATATTTTTTTTACACTTATTTTAAATTACCACTTTTATGCACCAGACTCGTGACGTTTAGTGTTTAACCTTTTGCCACAGTCGGCTGGAGCCGTCAGCGGATACAGGGTAAAAAAGTCCTTCATTACCTTAACTTAAAGTTGAAAATCGGGTTACTTCTGAGACATGCTTGGCGGTCAAAAGGTTAATACCTACCTTTACCCTTACATTTTACCATCGACTAAAATATAGCGCAGTTTTCTTACAATAACGCAAGCGGTACATTTTAAAATTAATTTCTATTCTTAAAATAAACGTTTCTTAAACAAGTTTGAAATGCTGCTCTATCACACTGACGAGCCATTTGTACCCTAATTTTCTTATAAATAAATCAGAATTAAGTATAATTACTATGCTAATTTAGGAATTACGAACAAATAAAATATATTAAAACGTAAAGGATTTTAAAAGGAAAAATCCTTGCTATTATATCCATTATTCTTAAATAGAACGGAATTTTTCAATGTGAAAACCTGATAATACCATGAAGGTATGATTATACAGTTAGGTGCACAAGTGAACCAATGGTATGGAGTTCTTTAAGATTCACATTAAATCAATGTTGGTTTTAACTCAAAAAAAAAGATGTCTTTTATGCACAAAGGTACACACTTTAAAACATATCAATATTTATTTATAAAGTATGATTTTTATTAGTTATAATTATAACTAAATATCGCAAAAATGTGATATTTGATAATGATTATCACTTAAAGAGAGCATACATTTATCAAAAAAATCTTGATATATCTAGAAAGTGTGTATCTTTGCGCATAAAGGACATAACATAAATTTGTTTTGAGTTAATAAAACCCCACTTTGATATAAAATTATCTTAACGAAACTTGCTACCGTTATAACACTTGTGCACTTAACTGTATTTATTTATTCATAAGAATCGCATAATTTTGCATACATTTACATATTACCCATTAAATTTATTGTTGAGTTCAAGAATATGTTTATATGAAAACTGCATACATATTCTTACACACAATTATGATCTGTCATGCATTAGGTTGCCTTTCGTAATAGTATGACACTGTTTTTCTGTGTCGATTTTATTTTGAGCGATCGGCTGCAAAAACTGTCATTATGACCAACCAAGGTCGATTAATAAATGAGCTATACCTTCTTAAATTCATGCTTGATATATATATTTTTATAATATACAAGGAAAAACGTTTTGAAAAGCAAAACTGTTAACGATTACGGCCTGCTTACACTCTTCTAGTTCCTTATTTTATGTGTAAAGTGACCCTTAAATAAACATGCTATAGGTAAAAATACATATGGTCATTCTTTATTCAAGCCTCTCCTAAAAATCAATAAAGTAGACAATAGTATACTCATTTCTAGGAGATCTCTAGTAACTAGAGAATATAAAAATATCTATCGATTTTAGAAAAAAAGCCGCTTCACATACATCTAATCGGTATATCTACATAATTTACACTTAATGAGGCCAAAGCACAAGTTTTTTTTTTAAATTCAAAGCTAAAAAATATTTTTCGATTTAGTTACATAATCAATCGATCGTTTTGTGTTTAGAGCCATCAAAAACTGATAATACATACATATTTTATAAACGCATCTCCCTGAACTTAGCTTTAGAAAAGTGTTTAAATTCCGAATTTTACCATGTTTTTTATTTCAATAAAATTGGATAAATACACTATAAAAAAGCGCCCATCATGGGGCCAATTCGAAGGTGTGTTCGCTAAATTTATAAGACACTAAATCTGTACATATAAAACTACCGTGACTCACTTATAGACAACGCACAGCCTAAACGGTCCTAGAGGTTTCAAATTTGGAGGAGACATTCCTCGAGTACCCTAGAGGTGCACTAAGGAGGGATTTTTTGAAATTCCACCCCTAAGGGTGATAAAGTTTGTATGGAAAATACCGCGGACAAAGCTGTGGCGGGTCCACTAGTATAAAATAAGAAACGTCAAACTTGATTTTGACAGCGTTGTGCTATACAAAATCGAGTTTGACGTTTCTTATTTTATATTTATTGACTTTTAAATTTAGTGAACACACCTTCGAATTGCCCAATGGGCGGTTTGTTTTCTAAAGTCGTCCCACGATAACTCTGCAACCAAAAAAATGGCAACCCCATACGTCATTCCATACGACGGATTGAAATTTTGAATAGAATGACGTTAGGGTTGCCATTTTTCATTGCAGAGTTACCGTGGGACGACTCTAGTGTATTTATCCTAGGATTTTTTTTAATTAAGCGGAATACGTTTTTAAAATCAACGGAAAATCCCAGCGTTTCCCCATCTCAAAAATGGATACCGACCGATTAAATCGATCTAAAACACGTGCTTCGCCTTTAAACATTACCAAAACTATAAAATCACTTAGCTTATGACACTTTCGTCTTGTCGAGACTGGGAGTGGCGCGGTTTGGCGCGCCGTTGTGGCACTTGCCGTTGGCCTCTGCCTTCGTGGGCCGCTTCTTCGGCAGCGCCACGACCCGCTCGGTGAGGGCGCGGAGAATGTTGCCTGGCACTGTTTGGTGTTCTTCTATAAGGTCTTCTATCGCTTTGACCACCTGCAATGGCGAAGTTGCATGAAAATCAAAATGAGGTTTAAATCATATATTATGAAAGTAAATGTAAACAAAAGCATATTACAGAAAAAAGCAAATCATTTTGACGGGAGCCTGTCGTTTCATCGAAAAACTTTTGACAAAATATCACTTCCCAAACAAATTTTAGCAACCTTTTTTTTGCCAACGCAATCTTTGGAATAATTTTAGTACGTACATTTTCATTTGGTCAAATTTTCACTCAGCAGAAAATTACTACGGAAAACGACATTAAGTCATTTGGTCTTTTATCAAATGTTTTATTAAAGCAAAAAATCATTAGACAATAATCATTTAGTCAAATGAATTGTTATGATAAAAAGTGTACAGACAAAAACAGCAAATACGAAGTAATAATATGTTGCGACGAGCGAGCGAAGCGAGCGAGCAATACAGGTCAGAGCAGAACCGAGTCGGATAAATTTAGGTTAGAAAGCTACGGCGGGAGCTTTGCTCCCGCTTAGCCTTCGAGGTTTTTTTTTCATCCCTTAATAAAACATGCTTTTGCCTTATTTTGTTTGCGTAAAATATGTTATGCCAACTGAAACATTTGACTTCATGAAATTTGGTATAAGTACCAGTTGGCAAGTGATTCATTGTTGGAACGTTCACTTGCCAAACATTAGGTTTGCGTTAAAATTATTTGTGAAGAGTTCCTTTGCTAAATAATATTTTGGCAAATGAAATTATACGAAAAATTGTTTGGGAAGTGATAATTTGTCAATATTTTTTCGATGAAACATGTTAACCCCATTTTGACTATTCATTTTTATTTGATTAAGGGTCAAAATTAGCGAAAAATATATATTGTTTTTTAGTTCTGATTTTAGTTTTTTGGACATCCTCATCAAATTTATGTCATGTTTTATTTCTACGATGTTGGTGTAAAAACAGTATTTTCGGAAATAATTGTAGATTTCGTTTAAACGCCATACATTCTGTTCAGTCCAACGAATGCTAAATGAACCGATGATCTTTCGGGCGTTTGAAGTCCTTTGCAAGCAACGCCGCGCGAAAGTGCTAGTGTTTTATACAAAAAAAAACCAAGGAGAAGGAAGATTTTTGAAGTGAAAACTTCTAGAATCTCGTTTGGGTTCTTTCTGAAGGGTAAACGAATCTGAACCGTTACGCTCAAATCGGTTACGCTGAATCGGGTATACTCAGCTCCATTCTTGATGAATCGCGCTCGGATCGGTGACGCTGAATCGCGTATACTCGGCTCTAGTCGTCATTGCGCTTTTTCTGAAGGCTATGGTTACGTGTAGTGAGCGTCAAGTTGGCGTACCCGTGGCAGACATCCAGGATCTGATGATTCCAAAAATTGCGCCTAAATAGTACCGAATTAGTACCGAGTTCAAAAAAAATAGTACCTTCGTAATTTCGGAGATATGAGCCCTGTTTAACGGGTACGCTAACTTGACGTTAAGCTGGCGTACCAAGTTTGGATCTCGAAGTTTGTATGTAGAAGTTGGCATTCATTTTTTTCAATGTTCCATTTGCTTTTCTGTTATGCTTTTATCGTAAAAGGGGTACTATTTCAGGCACAATTTTTTGGTATATAGGTGGCTTAGGAATTCAATGGCTTTCTGTGTGATATCGGTCGGGTACGCCAGCTTGACGGTGCAAAATATTTTACCCGTGTTTGGTATGAAATATCTCAGTTTCTATAAGAGCTACGAAGTTGAGACTTCGGGAGCCAGGGGTACTATTTGTGCACAATTTTTTGGGATATAGAGCATATTTGGGAACAGCACCGTTCTCGAGATCCAAAACTGGTACGCCAGCTTGACGTCAAGTTAGCGTACCTGTGAAACAAGGCTCATATCTCCGAAATTACAAAGGTACTATTTTTCTAACTCGGTACTAATTGGGTACTATTTAGGGACTATTTTATGGAATCATCAGATCCTGGATATCCTTGAAGGGTACGCCAACTTGACGCTCACTACGGGTATGAGTGAGTGCGTGTGCGTGTGCGTCAGCGTGTGCGTGTGTGTGTGTGTGTGTGTGTGCATGCTGTGTTTTTGTAGGTTTTCACTTATATCGTATGGTCTTATGCACACGCATTTTTGTTTATTATTTAGTATTGTACTTGTTCGGTCGGTCTGTCTTTGATTCACACTTCGACATCGATATCGATGACATTTTAAGGTAACATAATATTTTGTAGCGTTCATGTTTTATTTCTATTTTTAACCGACTTCAAAAAACCGAAGGTTCTCAATGCAAGGCGTATTTTTTTATTTTTTTATTTGTATGTTCACCAATTATTACCTTATCTCTCATCTGCTCCGGCGTGATAGTGCGGTCGGGGGGTATCGGCTTGCCGAGGTGCGTGACCAGCTTGACGGGGAAGCCCCCGTACACGGGCGCGAGCGGGATGCGCGTAGCGGAGTAGATGCGACGGCAGATCCCACGCAGCCAGCCGACTGTGCGGAACGCCTCGCGCACGTTACGAGTCACCATTGGTACTATTGGCTGTGAATAAAAGCATTTTTTTTTATTGTTCTTCAAAAAATATTCATAAATTTTAATTTAGATTTACTTTCGTGCTGACGTTTTTAGAATATTGCATTGTCATAAAGATTACATACACGTCAATTTCAAGCCGACTGAAAATGAAAATATTTATTTTGCAAGTAGGCCACATGGGCTGTTTTACATGTTTGAAGCTACCAGCGCTTCGAAAGGAGCGAGAGAAGCTCAGCAGTAAGTCTTTTTTCCAACTTTTACATTAGAGTTTTAACTTAAACTAGCACATAAAAAGGGCGGCATACAAACCTAATGGGTACAAATTAATTATAATAAATAATTAATAAGCAAGATGTATAGTGACCGCGTCTGGACAAGTTAAGTGACTTAGAGATGTATAAAGCCTCTAAGGGTCTTAATAATAATAATTAAAAGAAAGAAATAAAGAAACATCTAAATTGATTACCTAATCTAGGTTGATTGCACCTATAAGTGGGTCAAAATGGATTTAGTCGTGGATTCTGGCCCCACGTTGGGCGCCACCGTCATAATCTTCATTGTTACAATTTAAATAACAATTTTTATGTACTGATCACTTTAGCTTCCTGGGTGACCCGAGGCGGTTCTTCCAGTGCAGCTATTACCGCGGTGGTCGCAGGTGGTTGCCCCGTACCGGCTAACTTAGTCCATAGAGCATGACACTTTTGACCGTTGCAGCGATAAATTTGTACTGCATTCTGACATTAGGATCCATTTACTTAATGTTGCACGATTTGACGCCCTTTGTGTTGCGTAACCTTAAAGTGTGGAAACACAATCAGCGCGCGTCTCAGTAGGTAAACGAAAAAGGAAATCTGTCCTAAGGCCCCACGTTGGGTGCCAGTGTCACACTCTTTAGTCTTGAGTTATAGTAACAACCTTAACACATTCAATGCCTAAAACCCGATAATCGTGTTTTCTATGACTTTGTCGCCACGCCGAACGACTCGCTGGTCGGGTTCTCGCTATAGCAATTTTGTATGGAGGCAATTTTTCGGCACCTGGGCTGGCACTGAAAGTGTTAAAATTACTTTCATTCATATATCTTGTGAGTGACTGACCACATTAGCCTCCTGCGCGACCCGGGCGAAGCCGAGCCGGTTCTTCCACTGCAGCTGGTAGCGGTGGTCGCCGAACTGCGCCTCGTACACTCCCCCCGGCGAGATGGCCAGCGGGTGCCCCGCGCGCAGCACCGCCGCGCACTCGCTCACCGTGCCGGGGATCACGTTCAGGCACTCCAGGAGAGACTTCCACCCTGAATAGAAAATGCTTTTATCTACACCCATATCATAAAACCTCCATAATGTAATCAAAAACCGTAGGAAATGACCAGCATTATGACACAAAAATACATTTTTGCATGAATACACAACATGCCTTATCATAACAAAATGTTGCATTACAAACATACAAACATTATGATGCGATTTTCGCATCACTTTGTTCTCTAGTTTTGTAATTTATTTTCTGAAGAGGACTGTGAACCGAAGGCGAAAATTACCCTTTTCTTACAAAAGGCGATAACGAGTTCCACCCCTTAAATGTTAACCGATTTTGACCAATTTTTGATACGTTGTCAGTCGGAACAAAATATAGGTCTCTACGTTTTTTGAATTGTGATTAAATATCAAGAAAGTCAAATAATGCGCAAATTAGTTTTGTATGAGAATACTGAAACCACAATAAAACTGAATTTATTGATCATAGTGAAAAAATCAAAACGTATAGACCTAGATTTTGTTCCGACTGACAACCTATCAAAAATTGGTGAACGTCGGTTAACATTTAAGGGGTGGAAATCGTTATCGCCTTTTGTATGAAAAACCGTAGGTTCACACTCCTCTTAAGGAAAAAGTTTAATAGCTACAATGTTATGCGAAATAAAGAATTTCTATTATTAACTACACCAGATGGACAGTATTAATTGTCTTAATTTGAGTAAATAATCGAGAAAAACGCGAAAAATACGACGTTCCCAACTCAGCTTTGTTTGGCTACTTAACTACCAAAACAAATAGAGTATAGTTAAAGTACAATGTCAAAACAACTGACCTGGTATCTTGAACATGAACCGATCGGCGACGGTGTGGACGGACAGTCTCTTGAACAGCGACATCCGCGCGGTGAAGTAGTACATGTCGATGGGCAACGCGCCGTGGTAGTAGATCACAAGAAACGGTCCCGGGGGGATGTTCTCTAACCCTTGGATCTCGTACCCTGGAACACATGCTTTGTTAGACTTATGTAAACATAATAATGGGGAAGTTGCATGAAAATCATTATTAAGAAATAAATCTTAAGAAACTGAAAGACAGACAAATTTTGACTTACTGAATGGTGAAGTATAGTTATTAGTATAATTCATAGCGGCCGCGCTTTATGCAATTTATTCTTATCTATGTATATAAAAACCGGCCAAGTGCGAGTCGGACACGCGCACGAAGGGTTCCGTACCATTATCTATAAAAACGGCAAAAATCACGTTTGTTGTATGGGAGCCCCCTTAAATATTTATTTTATCCTGTTTTTTAGTATTTGTTGTTATGGCGGCAACAGAAATACATCATCTGTGAATATTTCAACTGCCTAACTATGACGGTTCATGAGATACAGCCTGGTGACAGACGGACAGCGGAGCCTTAGTAATAGGGTCCCGTTTTTACCCTTTGGGTACGGAACCCTAAAAACGGAATTCCGCAGCAAGATTTTCATAAAATCCGCGACGGCTCTTTTTCTAGCTTTTGGATTGAACTATTGTACTAAGCAAACAAAATAAAAAATATATAATAATATCTCTTGAATAGTCGTGTAGTTCATAGCGGCCTGTGAATTTTGAAATATCAAAAGAATATATAGAAAAAAATCCAAGTCAAAACTATAAAACTACTATAAACGTTAAGAATTAACCGTAAACTGTTACTACCTACATTCATCTTATTACGTTAAATTTATATCAGAATAATCGTCAGTTTATAAATAATTACAATCTCATACCTTTTTTGGAAAAAATAATTCATTATGCAACTTAAAATAAACTTAATTAAATTAAATTACAACTCCCAAATTACTACACAATGTGATGCGTCGGCCGTTCGAACTCAACATTGCGCGAGCGCTCGTCGAAATCGGACATATGTCGCGCCAAACGATCGTTCCCAATGTAAAAAGAGCGCTGACGGCCATACATCTTATATGGCCGTCAGCGGTCCGTTTACCTAATCTTTCAAAACGGAATTTAGTGATAGCCCTGTTAAGCAAAAATAGCCTGCTTGCTATGAACATGAGTCGTAACGATTGTGGTTCAGCCATAGACATGTCTCGACAAGTTCTCACCGTGCCACAGCCAGCCGTGCGCGTCCCACAGCGCGCAAATGGCGAGCCGCGCCGCCATGCGCCAGTCGTTCTGCACGCCATCCACCACTCGTAACCTGAATTATTGACAATACATATTGTTATTTAAGTGGGAAAGGCACATTTCCTTTGTTCTATTAATGTAAAAGTTTAGGTAAAGGGGATTCTAACTCTCATGGCATTCGCAAATAAGGTCGGCTATGTGAGCCACACCAGAGCACATGAACGACATCAATGCAGTTGAAGCAGTCGCCGTGGCCGAAACCGGTCAGTGCCTCTATTCGGGGACACTAATTGATTCTGTAGCGATTCGCGAGCGAGATGTCTCATCTCGCTCTTACGCATAACGCGTCGTGTGGAAGAGTGGGATGAGAAATCTCTCTTACGTGTCGCTACAACATCACTAAGCGTTCCCGAATAGAGGCGCTGGAGAGTACTACCAAAGTGACGTTTGAGTGAAGTTTTTGTATAGGATGACAACTTATTGAGGGACATTTAACTATTTAATCTCTAATCAAATGCTTAAGTGGAGTTTCCTTTGGTTCACAGCGCTCTTAAACTATAATAATATATACGAGGGTAAATAATGTGTAGTGTTATATGTGACCATTTTATACGTAAATATAAATATAATGATTGTCTACACATAATTTCACACTGTGTGTAGCGAATTAATAAAGAAGAAGCAGTCGCATAGGCACAATTTATATAAAATCCCTACCTATATCAAAGGAAGGAATTCGCACAGCCAAAATATTAAATGTACACCTATTACAACTTAATTAGTTTCCTACCGGACATTACATATAAATACGAGTATATATACATCACTACACAAAATACAAAATATCACTTCGACAAATTTCATAAACAACTTATATAATTATTTAGACGTCATAATAGCCACAAATCTGTGGGATAGTGTAATATGACAGATTATACCTTCTACAACATATATAATCTATGATCATAGACTTGTGTACCTTAATCTAATTCATCCTCCAAAAAAGTAAAATAATATGGAATATTATGACTGAATTTAAATGAAATAATTGATTATTTTTGCTAATACACTGAATTAAAATTATTTTGTTTTTAATAAAAAAAAAATGTTATTTCATTTACTCACACAACACCATCTAGCGAAGAATAGCAATACTAAATTAAGTAGTGAAATGAATTCTTTACTCGGTTTTTAAATAGTCTATGACTGGCTTTATGAAGGCTATCTATCGATGAGTGGGAGAAGTTTTTAGCGTATTTTTAAGCTATCGAAGAAGGGTTCAATGTTATATAAACGTGAGTATATCGTGTGACCTTTTGTAATCAGGTGGCTCTATTAGCAAAATAAACAGAATTAAGAAATGTAAATTAAATATTATGTTGTGAAGACGTGATCAAGAGGCTACTTTGTATTCGGAAAAACGCACAGTTCGTGAGGGCATAGCGATGTCGGATTCCATTTTCAAGTTTAGGAACTTTCTATATCAGATGCATCTTTTGGACCCTGGCAGAGGGGTCTCACCCCGCATTTTAGGTACGCTCGGCCGTCGGACAGCTCGGAGCTGTAAATCGCAGTAGGTTGGCGCTCGCTCGCTTGCCGATTCGCGCATCATCAAGTAGCCTAGATGTTTGGTGTTGTTGGGTGACGTGGATAAAAACTTGACAACCCTAGCGTACACAAAAGAGCAAGTTTTATGCGACTGAGAGAGAAAGCCTGATTAGGCATATTTTCGTACCTAAACACCGGTTTTGTTGCACAGTGATTCTTCTGTACTATTATCTATTCTGTGCCCCCGGTGAGGTTAGTTTGAAGTGGATTGATGTTTTAATTCATATTTTGTTAAACTGAGATTATTTATAATGTATGATTATTGCATCATGACTAATCGTGCATAAAATTATACCGTCTACGTGGAATAATGGGCTGTTTATGTGCCTCAGACGACTCTATCTCCAGACGTTCACAAGTCAAGAGTTCAACATTTTGTGCCAATTATTTTTATCTTATTAAATTTTCAGGTAATAAAAGGCATACGGGCGGGCATGCATTTGACTCATGATAGCTGTATAGATAATTAATTATATTCATAATTGAGCACCTCTGATATGTACCTTTTGAATGCCACGGCTGAGTGCGTGAAAGCGTGCCCCGCCGAGTGACGGCTGTAGCCGACAAAAAGTATGTAAAACGGCATGCCGTGGCATCAGACACGCAAATCTGCTGTCGGCTACAGCCGACTGTGGGGTTCAAAAGGTTAATAGACTCATTACCGATACGAGCAATGCACTCCGCCCTCTGCCAGTTAAGTTTTACTTCATACCTTGCAGAGCCTTCTACGTTGTTCCAAGGGTGAAGGTCTTCTTGTGAAGGCCATAGATGCTTGATTAGTATTGTATGATTACCTCAGTTATTTATATCTAGAGTTATATATACGGACCTGTAGAGCCTGTATAGGTGGAAGATGATGCTGCTGGTATATATGAGCAGGAAGATGACGCCGGGCAGCAGGAAGGTCACGATCACCGGCATCAAGAACCACGTCAGCCACAGGCTGTATTCTGTATCCACGTATTCCACTGGAATAGGAAATTAGCACATGAGTAAAAAAGTTAAAGCAGGTTTTGGAAAACTTGACTGCGAACACATGTACGCTATATATAATTTTTGAAGTGTTTATTTCCAATCTTTCATTTTGATACCTTGATGGGTTTGGATGTTTATCGGTAATTCCGCCATTTTGTTTATTTTTTAATCCATATGCACTATGACACTCATGATATTAAAATCATTCATTTTATGAATGGATAATAGTTTAAACGTTGTCCGATTGAAATATCGATGCGAATACTTGGGGCCAATTCGAACTTGTGTTCGCTAAATTTAAAAGTCACTAAATTTAAAATAAGAACCGTTGATCTTGATTTTGACAGCTTTGTGCTATACAAAACAGAGTTGGACGTTTCTTATTTTAAATTTAATTTTTTTTAAATTTAGAAGGCACCGTTTCGAATTGGACCAACTGTCTCATTAAAACTGTTTGATTATGAGTTACTACTTCATAATCGCAATTGTAAAGGCTGCGGCCCTAGCAACTAGACCAGAGGATAAGGTATCCCCATTGTATCTCCCATTGTATCTTTTCTCTTGGATACTGGTATGAAAGTGACGCACTAAGGGATAAGATGTGGATAACTTATCCTCGTGACAACCTTCTTTAGCTAGGGCTGCAGGCTATATGAGTTTTACTGTTCTTCAAAGTTTTACAACCAATTATTTACTTTTAATTCCCTGCGTTCATCAGCAGACGGTTTTCGGCTGACATGATGATAAATATACTACAATCATTGAAGTAGAAGTAGTAGTAGTAGTAAGAAACTGCTCAAAGACGTTCTCACGATGCTTACGTTTGTAATGTCAGAACGCGAATATGACACCATCGCACGTTCAGTCGCACGGCAACCACCATCCTTGACACCCATTTAAGTGACACTGTTATAAAGTATCTAGTACTATTCCAGAACCTGAGAGACAGCACCACCGAACCCACCGTCCACAATGATATGATAGCGTGTGAATCAAGCAATATTAGACTTTTGTATGTATGTCGCAAGAACTAAGACATCAGCAGTAGGGTGTGTTAAGCACATGGCGCTGCGCTGGTGTTTGATAACCTACTATGAGACTTGTTACACGAAATTGTACTGATAGGCATATCCCTCTTTTGAGATCTTTGACTACAATTGAGAGAGAGTCCTCCAAGTGGATCTAGATTTCAACCCCATAGGAGTCGACTTTTGAAAGTTTGCAATGGATAAGTTTGGTATGGGAAGTTGCAAAGTAATGCTTGCATTGAAAAGACAAGTCTAAAAAGCTAATTAAATAATGAAATGGGGCGTAAGTCGATAACAATGTCAAAGGGTATCCTTTGTTTTACGAAATCCTTATCTGAGTTGAGGTGTGCACGCACCATGCACGTCACCTATAGTGGCCGTCAACCAAAGTGACGACTGAGGCCATAAACCATCTCTTTCGCACTTGCATGGTGAATCACAACTGCAGGGTCGCATAGTGCAGGAAAGAAAGGAATGTTTTTCCCCAGTCGTCACTGTGGCCAACAGTTGGCCAACTAATCGCAGACATCGGTCATCGGTCCTGACAGGACTGATATAACACAAACTATCATCTACATAATATCCTTGATGACAAAGCTTTGAACGAGAATAGGGACCAGGGAGAGAGATTTATGGGTCAAGTATTACAAGATGTAATTTGTGCTTTTCTGTCCGATACTCTGACGAGTGTATCTGATCTAGAATAGACCAAGATATATCAAGATTATAAGACAGATAAACTACCCTCTTGGAAGAGCCAGAATAATCATTTATATTTATTCTAAATACTAGACGAAATCACAGGCTGCCTTAGCGTACAGCGAGGGTTTATTAAAGGATTAAGTTGATGAAGAGAGAGAGGTTGGATTGGGAGAGGGACCATCACACGTGATTTAAGTAGTTGGATAAGATGTGCGGGCTACCATAAGTCACTGTATCTATTGGTATTGGTACCTATACTCTGCTATTTAGTTGGCCAAATTGAAATTGTAAGTCAGCCGGATTTCTTAGAGACATAGTAATATTTAATCTTTACGCCGCCTGCCTTTTTCAGCGCGCAGTGCCACCAGCGCCAGACTCTTCTTTAATCGACTAAGGCGTTTAGCGGCAGGCGAGTCGAGCACGAGAGTTTTACATATACATGTTTTAAATTAAAATAGTACTTGTGTGTGTTATCTATGGTATCGCTATGGAAACGCAGCGTACGCGTGATGCGTGCTCGGGGTCGACTTATATTTACGGGCCAGACGGACCATAGACGGGAGATAAACGAGCCGGATGTTCAGGGTACTATTATATTATTACTGGCCTGTCGGTTCAAGGTTCGACTGGACTAATTAGCCAGGGTTAGCAGGCTTGACTCCGCCCGAGTCCACAAGGTTTGCTCAAAGACTAAAGAGTCCAGTCGTTTGTGTTTTATATAAGCCCGGCGTATGAAAAAAAATAATTATGGGGAGTAAAATCAAACTGCGATGTCACACTGTCACACGGTACGGAGTGACACGATGTTAGCCGAAGATGCGTCGGTCGCTTCACATTGCATACAGATATAGTGAATAATGTTTCCATCGGTAAAACTCTGATCTCAATCGGAAGACGACGGGACCCGAAGTGTCAGTTAATTATTGTATTCAATGAGTGTCATGTTTATATTCATTAATATGAAACTTTATTATTTACTGTCAAATGTCAAAATGAAAAATGACAGCATGGTATGATGGGTACTGGTTTATTTTATAATCGTTCGTAAGGAGTAAACCTGTCGTGCTTCAGAGCTGACACACACACACTTTTTTTTATGTCAATTGACTGACAAACCGGCAGACGGCCCACCTGATGGAAAGTGGTCTCTGCCGCCCATGGACATCTGCAACACCAGAGGTGCTGCCAATGCGTTGCCAGTCTAGGGAGGATGGGGAATGGGGATGGGATAGGGACGAGGGAATAGGCCTCCGGATCTCATCACTCACCGTACGAAACGCTATAGCTATTACTTTTGTGTTTGTGAATAACAAATATAGGCAACGACTAGGACCCTATTTCACAAACGCGACAGATGGGAATCTATCCATATTGATTGTAGTGGTAATGCTGCGTTCCGTGCTGGAGAACGCATAGAAACTTGTAATGAGCATGAATGTTTTACTATAGTCATGGTTGTTAAGTATTTATAACATGTATGTATTTATCTAATCTATATAAGTATTCGTTTCGTTGTACAGTACACAGCCAAGCGTATCCTAGTTTGGGGCTATCAATGTGTGTTAGTTTCAGAGATATTATTATTAGGGTCAATTTCAAAAAAAAATGTACGTAATTAAGGCGTAGTTAAGAAAAAGTTTAAAAAGTTCCTCTGTGTTACGAAAATTAGCAATACAATTATATGGCTTATGGCTACAATTAATAAGGTATATAATTGTACGGCTAATTTTCATAACACAGAGGAACTTTTTAAACTTTTTCTTAACAACAACGCCTTCAATACGTACAATTTTTTTGAAATTCAAAGTCAAAGTCAAGTCAAAGTCAAACTATCTTTATTCAATTTAGGCTTTTACAAGCTCTTATGAAGGTCAAGGAATGAATCTACCACCGGTTCGGAAAAAAATCCTCTACTGAGAATAGCCGGCAAGAAACTCGGTGAGGTATAATTTTTTCAAATTAGTACACATATAAGTCAACAATGATGTCTACAGTTTTACACAAATCTAAGATTATACCACAGCAGGTACGCCCATCGAGACCCAGGGATCGCCGGTGCAGGTCACGCTTTAAGCCAAACGTCCCTGTCCGTGACGTAGTCTTTAACTGAGTAATATGCCCTAGAAATAAGAATTCGCTTTACAGTAGCTTTGAACATTGTGTCTGTTTGTTCTATAATGTTTTTAGGTATTTTATTGTAAAAACGTGTACAATTTCCTAGAATGTACAGTTTTAGCCAGTCTATAAGTTGGTAGGTACTTTAAGCTTTCCGGTATTTCTAGTAGCCTTTGGCTTATCTACATTTCTAGGAAAATTGTATAAATTTTCTGATATACATTATTATTTCAATTATGTATAGCGAAGGCAGAGTTAGTATTTCAATTTCCTTGAAAAATTCCCTCAGTGACTCGCGGGTGCCCATGTTATATATGGCCCAGGTGGCCCTTTTATGGAAAATAAAAACAGACTCTAAGTCAGCAGCTGATCCTCATAAAATTAAACCGTATGAAATAATGCTTTTGAAATACGCGAAGTAAACCAACCTTGCCGTCGCTACATCAGTCAACTGCCTCATCTGTCTGACTGCAAACGCAGCAGAGCTCAACCTACTCGCTATGGCTGTAATATGGGATCCCCACTGCAGTTTTGAGTCAAGTGTTAATCCTAGAAAAACAGTTGACTTTACAAATTCAATGTTTTGACCGTCTAATTTAATTTACCCATTTACTCTCTTTACTTCTCATATATCTTAGGATTAGGTTTATAAAATTTCTATCATAAGTAAGTGCCGGCAGCGGGGCAGGGCTCTACCGTTTATTAATGTTGTTATATTGTCGATCATCGTTTCATCGAATGAGATCGTTTTGCAGAATTTCATTTCTTTTTATGCTGAATTTGTTAATACATTGGATACTTTATTCATTATGGTGAAGGTTAGGTTACGTTAGATAGTATTTACATTAAAATGTAATGGAAGCAGGAACGCAAAGAGTGCACATGGTCATGGGCACATAATATTAGGTTAGGTTAGGTTATTTTTTCTCAAAAATAGAAACACATTATAAATCGCGCATGTCAAAGTATTTCCTCTGCTGCACTGGGAGTGAAGAAATAGCATAGAATGTGAGCGTCAAGTTGGCGTACCCTTCGAAGATATCCAGGATCTGATGATTCCAAAAAATAGTGCCTAATTAGTACCGAATTAGTACCGAGTTCAAAAAAATTGTACCTTCGTAATTTCGGAGATATGAGCCCTGTTTAACGGGTACGCTAACTTGACGTCAAGCTGGCGTACCCGTTTTGGTTCTCGAGTACGGTGCTGTTCCCAAATATGCTCTATATCCCAAAAAATAGTGCACAATTAGTACCCCTGGCTCCCGAAGTCACAACTTCGTAGCTCTTATAGAAACTGAGATATTTCATACCAAACACGGGTAAAATATTTTGCACCGTCAAGCTGGCGTACCCGACTGAGATCACACAGAAAGCCATTGAATTCCTAAGCCAGCTATATACCAAAAAATAGTGCCTGAAATAGTACCCCTTTTACGACAAAAACATAACAGAAAAGCTAAGTAGAACATTGAAAATATAATGGATGAATATTCTTCATTGTCATAGTACTGTCACGTACAAAAGTCTTATTTTATTTATATTTATTATTTGTTCTTTCAACTTTTAAGCAGAATGTAAGTGAAAGTTTTAATTTACTTAATATTCATTGCAATAGCCAGATGGGTTGGCATAACGCAGATTATAGCAAACTAGGTTTTATCCTTTTGCGGTACTTTAGTATTAGGAGTTTTTCGGTCCTATAGCTACATCTGCGTACATTTACTCAGCACGTTAAATATGGTTAAAACATAACAGTAACGGCATCTGTTTACTTAAGTTTTCAACATAATCGTTTGCTAACCGTTATAAAGTTCCTCTCTGTTTGCGTCTGTACCAAAATGAGTTTGTATGTAGAAGTTGGCATTCATTTTTTTCAATGTTCCACTTAGCTTTTCTTTTATGTTTTTGTCGTAAAAGGGGTACTATTTCAGGCACTATTTTTTGGTATATAGCTGGCTTAGGAATTCAATGGCTTTCTGTGTGATCTCGGTCGGGTACGCCAGCTTGACGGTGCAAAATATTTTACCCGTGTCTGGTATGAAATATCTCAGTTTCTATAAGAGCTACGAAGTTGTGACTTCGAGAGCCAGGGGTACTAATTGTGTACTATTTTTTGGGATACGGAGCATATTTGGGAACAGCACCGTACTCGAGAACCAAAACGGGTACGCCAGCTTGACGTCAAGTTAGCGTACCCGTTAAACAGGGCTCATATCTCCGAAATTACGAAGGTACTATTTTTTTCAACTCGGTACTAATTCGGTACTAATTAGGCACTATTTTTTGGAATCATCAGATCCTGGATATCTTCCACGGGTACGCCAACTTGACGCTCACCATAGAATGCGTGCAGATGCTTATCGTCCTGGCATGTCGTAAAAGTCGACTAAGGGACGGGTCCTCTCCTCTCCAACATGGTGGACTATCTGTATGGGCGATGGGCTGAGCACCTGTCACCGTACGGTTCATCATACCATCTTAGGACTAATTAATCGAACGTGGCCACAAGTAGTCTTTTCCAACCCATTAGGGATTTCGGGCGTGATGCCATGTATGTATGTACGTATGTCAAAGTATAAGAATTTAGATTGAGATCGTCAACAATAAGTTCTCGTAATAGAAAACTATCGCTCGGTCCCTTTTACTTGTATCGGCAACAAGCAGTATTTCCGATAGATTTCGATAGCGAGAACGGTTTGCGTAAACTCATGGCATGGGTACTGGTCGTCGGTTCACCGTGTGGGTGGTCTGCCAACGCCGCGCCTTCCTGATATATTGATGTACTATTATAGTACATTGTGCATCTAGGGCCGTCAGAAGGGGATAACTAACGAGAGTCTGTTAGAAGCCCGACGCCGATAGGCGAGGGCTTTTATGACTCGAGTTTGTTATCCCCTTACTGCCCGTGATACACACAATGTTTTTCATCACATTTGCGAGGAAATGAAATAAAAATTAGACAAAAAAAGTATATATATTAATTTTATTCCCATTTTATATCGTGATTAATTATCGTGAATTATCAGGTGGGTGTTCATAAACTGAGCGTACGCTGCGAACAGCGCGGGGCAGCTCCGCTGGCTTGCGGTAGCGCGCGCCGCCGGCTGCGGCTCCCGAGCAGCTCCGCCGACCTGGCGCACTTAACTGCCCGCGGGAGTTCGAAACCATACTATATCCATAACTCCCTAGGGAGTTATGGATATAGTATGGTTTATAACTCCCGCTGACGGCGGGGCCCATAGAGGAGTTAAATCGGCTATAGTTGCTCTATACGCTTGCGTATAATAACACCCTTTCCGAGCAAGTGTCATGAAAATATTATTATAATTAAAATCATAGGTTATGTACAAAGGTTGTTACCAGCCAGACTGATACTTGCATCCTGTGTAACTGATAAGTGTTTGTTTTCATATTCGCATTATTTACAAAAGCATAATGTTTTCCAACGATACCACGACTGTGGTAAAATGCATCAATAAGATGAGTTTTTTTGCGACATATTTATAATGCAACGGACATTATCAATTGGATGAATATGAATGAATCAAATATAAATATTTATGAGTCAAAAGTTCATGCAATTTATCCATAATTATTTGTTATTTATTGTAGATTGTATTCTTAACCAGATTCGATTATTATTATTATTTTAATTAGATTTAATCAATGTTTAAATATATGCACGTCTATATTCAGTCAGGCTGAATACACTGAACATCAAAGCTAGTTACAACACAACGTTATATATTCTAGCAAATAAATTATTTGAACGTGTATACTTATATTGTTTTGATCAAATCATCATAAAAATATAAAACGGTTACATACACAACACATAATAAAGAAGAAAATTACATAATATTTTTGATTTATGTCGTGAACCCAAGTTGCAGGTTCTCATGTATTTATTTTTTCCTTAATCAATCAATACATCAATACATACATATGAAACAGTACCGTGGCTCACTTATAGACAATGCACAGCCTAAACGGGTGGTCCTAGAGGTTTGAAATTTGGAGGAGACATTCCTCGAGTACCCTAGAGGTGCACTAAGGAGGGATTTTTTGAAATTCCATCCCTAAAGGGGTGAAAAGAGGTGATAAAGATTGTATGGAAAATGCCATGTGGCGGGTCCATAGAAAACACTCTCAGCACTTTATATTCACTTTTTATACGAAACTTATAGCGTACAAGCGAACTGATTACTTTTTTCATAACAACTTTAATCCCACTTTTTCAAGAACACCCTTTGCGTTTTGTAGTCTTACAATTACTATAGTTTTTGACACTGCAGTAGAGATGATTTGGTCGCGTACCGGATATCCGGAATGGCTATTGGCCGAATAGCCGCATATTCGGCCGCACGCGAGCTATGTCTAAAGTCGTGTTAGCTTGAACCACAGCTTGAAGGACCTTCGCTCGTCTAGCAAGCAAGTTTCAATTTTAGCTAGTTACGAATTGTACTTAAATGCACGACGTGATGTTACATGAACTTTTGTTATTTAAATCAAATTCAACTGAGTTTTAATTTAATAACTGAATATCTTTTATCCTTTTTTTCATCTAACCTTTTACTATCCGGTATTCGACCGGATAGTAACATCTTGACCGGATACGCCGGATACCGTATATGCATCATACTTCCCTGGAGGTTTAAAAAATCCTCCACTGCATCTAAAATTAATATAAAAGACAATCTGCGGTCCTAACATGCCAGACACGGAGATAAGTTTAACCCGTTTATCTCTATGACTATCTCTTTCGTCGGCACTAGTGTGAGAGAGACGCAGAGAGATAAGAAGGTTTAACTAGGGTCTTGCATGTTAGGGCCGCTGAGAGATAGACTTAGACAAAACTAAAATATCCTCTGGTTCTGTCATTCATAAGCATATTCATTATTATCACCAATGTTCCGACTTTATCTACTAACGATTGTTATATCGATTTATGATTGCCTAGACAAAACTCTAGACGATTCTGTATTGTTTCCTAATCATATCTGTTCACCAATTAGGTGGTTGCGTAACTCGTATATTTCCATGTAATGGGTCCATTTGCCTGCAATCTGGTTGTTTCCACGAGATCAAGTGTCATAGTATCAGAAGCCAAATCGTTTTCGTTCTTAGGGTTTAATTGCTCGGAGTTGTTATGCCGGCAATGTTTTTCTGAGTTCTATACACATATAAGATAAAAGTTACTACAAAAACCGGAAAGTGCGAGTTAAACTCGCGTGGAGGGGGTTCCGTGATTATATGAAATTTCATATGTTACTTAAAATACCATAGACTTCTTATAGCTTTTCCTGCGATCTATAGGTAAAGATCAATTTTGTGTAATTTTTTCGAAATTTTAGGCCCAGTACTTTCGGAGATAAAGGTGGGAATGATCAATTTTCACCTAGTTCGCCCAGGTACGAGTATTAATTATATAAAACGATCAAAATAAAGTATAAGTACTTAAAGAAATAGTTAGTAAAATTGTTGAACATTTGCGTAAATACGGTGAAGTCATTGTAATGTAGTAAACTAGAATTGAATGGCGCACGCAATAATTCATTTCATTATTGCCAGCGCCTCAAAATAAAGTAACTGCGTGCAAAAATACGATACAATACTTTACTTTCAAAGGATAGCGATTTAAATAAAATAATGAGTTATTGCAAGAGATAAAAATACGTTCAGTAATAAATATCACTTTAAAATTATAATAGAATAGATGAATCTTAATATGTTTAGAAACAGACGATATATCGACACCAGAGGGCTTAGCACACTAATTTTTATCGCGCACATAAAGCATCTGTCACTTTTTAACTAATGTGCGGGTGCGAAAGGGACGAATGCTTTATGTGCGCGATAAAAATTAGTGTGCTAAGCCCTCAGGCTTGTAGAGGGCTGTGATAGTTGCGTTCGCGCTTATGAGGGGATATCAAAAAAACGCGTTCTGAAAGATTAGGTATATTTAACGACGGCCACGCGTCGTCCTCGTCCAATGTACAAAGAGCGCTGACGGCCATGTAAGATCTATGGCCGTCAGAGCTCTTTTTATATTGGGAACTCTCGCTTCGCAGAGCACAGAACCATCTTCGACAAGCGCACGCGCGGCACTGACTTCGGACGGCCGAGACATCGCATTATGTAGTAAATTGGGAGTTGTAATTACGTTCATTTTAAGTTTTATAATGAATTATTTTTCCAAAAAAAGTATGAAATTTTAATCTACTATATAAAAATAAGTCGGGTTTTCCTTCCTGACGCTATAACTCCAGAACGCACGAACCGATTTCCACGGTTTTGCATTCGTTGGAAAGGTCTCGGGCACCATGAGGTTTATAGCAAAGAAAATTCAGGAAAAATTTCAACAGAAAAGCGGGAAAACCTTTTTTCACATACAGCGCCATCTCTGATACATAGCTACACCAAACGAAATGTTACATAAAACGAAGCCATCTGGTGGCGAAACGAAGTTCGCCGGGTTTGCTAGTTGTTTATAAAATAAAGATTATTCTGATATAAATTTTACGTAATAATATTAACGTAGTAAAGAGAAATTTACGGTTAATTCTTAGCGTTTTTAGTAGTTTTATGGTTTTGCCTTGGTTTTTTTTTTACATTATTGCATACATATTTCAAAAATCCGAGGCCGCTAGGCACTACACGACTATTCAAGACCTATTATTATATTTTTTTGATTTCATTTGCTTAGTAGAGTAGTTCAATCTACGAGCTCGAAAAAGTGCCTTCGCGCATTTTTTGAAAGACTTGCTCCGGAATTTCGGCTTTATAGCAATAGATAAGAATAAATTGCAAAAAGCGAGGCCGCTAGGATCAATACTAATAACTATACTCCACCATTCAGCATGTCACATTTGTGTAAGTCTTTCAGTTTCTCATAATCAGAACGCCAAAGTTGCTCAATTATTGAAAAAATCGTAATAGGGCTCTTATGCGCTTCCCTCGTCTGCCTCTAACCCCGCCGCTTATGGCTTTTTGCCTCTAATGTTGATAGCGGGGGTCACCTGGCAATGCGGAGAAAGTGTGTATCTTTGTGAATAAAATATTAAAAAATGTTCTCAGATAAAACCCACTTTTATAAAAATATTATAAAATGAAAATGAAACTGAAAATATTTATTTTGCAAGTAGGCCACATGGGCTCTTTCACAGGTCTGAATCTACCAGCGCTTCGCAAGGTGTCATCTGCTGAGAAGAAACGCCGCAAGAAACTCAGCAGTAGGTCTTTTTTCAACTTTGACATTAGAGTTTTATCTAAAGACTAACACATAATGTGCAACAAACAAACCTAATGGGTACAAATTAATTATAACAAATAACTAATAAGGGAGATGTATAGTCTCCGCGTCTGGACAAGTTAAGTGACTTAGAGATGTATAAAGCCTCTAAGGGTCATAACAATAAAATAATAATTGAAACATAGAAGCATCTAAATTGCTTAATCCAGGTTAAATGGAGGTGTAGACAGTCTCCACGGTCAAGTATAAAGATGGAGATGTAAGGTCTCCAAATATCAAAAAGAAACATTTGAAATATAATATTTCATGTCCTATGTCATACAAATATATGAATATGAAAAACTATCAAATATAGTATAGAGAACACTACGAAGTCTCTGTAGTCAGGTTCAGCTATCGCACAAAACTAATTAATCAAAAACTAACCAATTTAAATGGTCCTTGCGAGCAACAGCAAGTATATAAAGAACTCCCTATCCTTGATTGAATAATGCACATAACTGTACCTATGCCAAAATATAACCATTCGCAACTAAAACAAAGCGTTTTCTCAATTAAGCGGCATTAATCATTTCTACGATTAGATCCTACATTTGAAGTGGTAATTAAATTTAGTAAATTAATGACATATTTATTTAGTGTTAATGTACCAACGGTATATTATACCGCTTGAAATGGTTTTAATGACGAAAATGTTAATGAAGTGAAGTTAGCCTCAAGCCGTATTCGGCGAAGGTTCGGCTACATTCCGAATCCCTCCTTCTGTCGTTTTATTATTATCATTTTTATCTTATTATTATTATTATCATTTTAGTTTCTAATTTATATTTTGTAATGACGATCCTTTACGGAGTTACCTACCTTTTCATTTGTGATTCTGACATTTAATATTATATCTTTTTATTTGTATTTAATTACTGACGCTCTCAATTTAAATTCATAATTCATTAATATCATATTGAGAAATAAATAAATCTCCTCCAATCTAAAGTGGATTCATCCATACTTGTCTTATTTGGTAAACAAGTTTCTAACCTCAAAATGCACCTGTTTTGGCTAAAGCAGCTGTTTCCTTGCAAATAAAGGAACCGGAGATAATATTTTAGACGTTGCTTTGCCAATTTTTAGCCTAGGTTTGCTTTATTTAGGATTAAACAGCGGTTTCACCCAAAAATTGCACATTTTAAGGTTATAAACTTGTTTACCAAATAAGACAAGAATGGATGAATCTATTTTAATCTCGTTGCGCGCGTCGAACCGTTTACTGCCACAGTACTAGTAGCTAACTTCGCAGACGAAAACTGACGTGGTGTGAATTGTATTCTATTTCCAAGCAAATTCGTTCCTCGGGAACTATGTTCTATTCCGGGATGAACAGAATCCTGTCCTTCCCCAGACCCCAAAGTACATCATTGCAGGTAGATCAGTGAATCGAAAAAATTTCAGCGGTTTAGCCATGATACGTAAGACAGATAGTTGGATAGAGCTATTTTTGCATAAGTACCTACATGATATTAGGATGAATCCAGGAATGTGGACAAAAGTTCCGAGAGTATTACAATAGGCTAGTTTCCTGAAAAAATCTAATTAGTCAGACATTTACTTTTTCTTTTGTCAATGATATGTATAGTGCGTTGAAGTTCCGCGTGACGTCACGACTTTGTACACTTTTTACCATTAAATGACGTCATTAGCCCCCACTCCCGAACTTTGAAGCGCGTTATCTTTGTCAATTTTGATTGATTTGATAAAGCAAAAAATACGTGGTCAATATTTTTTGATAATCCAACTGACGAACTAATTAGAATTACTATTTTTTTACCCTGGAAACATCCCTATTAAGCTTGCTTTGCCATTGCCACCGTAATAATTTTAAACTGCAGGGTATGTTTAAACTATTTAGGTATAAAATTAATTAACAAACTATAATAAAAAACTAGTATTACTCCAGTCTTGCAAGCTAAAGACAGGTTATAGCTATCACCATAAAAGTGCCGACGCCAAGGAGGTATCGTCCGTTAACCACCTGTGCTTCTCGCCCTAAACTGAAGGCCGCACTGTTTAACCCTTAAATGCATGGTGTACGATGCATCCTACAAGAAAATAACTTTTTCGAAAAGTAGCGTCATCTATTCTGTCCTTAAGAGGATCGTATACCAAATACATCCAAAACAAAAAATGAAAACATTTCTACCGCACTAAATGTTAACCGATTTTGATAATTTTTTTACATTTTATGTATCAACCTGAACAATATCTAGGGTTTAGTAAATAAATATTTTGATTCCATAATCTCGTTATTTATATTCATTATAAAAAAAATGCAATACTTACCTGTTTATATAATTAAATTTTCAAATTCGGTCAAAGTGTAAATTTTGTCATTGGACACAGTCCACAAAATTTCATAAAAGAAACTAAGCTTTTTTCATATCATCACTACATAGTATAAAACAAAGTCGCTGTCGCTGTCTGTCTGTCCCTATGTATGCTTAGATCTTTAAACTACGCAACGGATTTTGAAGCGGTTTTTTTTAATAGATAGAGTGATTGAAGAGGAAGGTTTATATGTATAATACATGCATAATATTCTAGAGAAACATTGATAAAATTAGAGGTTTCTAATGTGATGTCGTAAATAAACACATTTTATTGCGCTTACATTGCAAACGCTGGCTGAACCCCACGAGATAAATCAAAAAAATGTACTACAGTATTCTACACCCTAAAAAGGTCAACAAAAAAGTCCGCGATGGTATATGTCTATCTCTTAAGGATAACCCACAATATCCATTTTTTATCCTTAACATTTTACGGGAACAAATGGCTTAAACAACAAACAAACAAAAAAAACTGACAAAAAAGCTGTAAACGTTGTTTATAAGGACATTCTGTAGTAGGTAGGTATATTTAGTATCAGCATTGCACCCGTGCGAAGCCGGGGCGGGTCGCTATATTATAAACTAGTTCGCGGTCCTGTCATAAAAAAAAGGTACGCGTGTTTATAAACGAGATGGCGGCAAATTGGAAAAAGTTGTAAATTGAAGGTTTACGTTGACTGTTTTTGGCAATATTTTAAAATGTAATATGTTTTTATTTGAAAACTTAACATATAAGTATCACAAATATTGTACAGATACTGCAGTTAATAAAGTTTTCCAAATATAATTAAGCAATTATTGTGTATTTACTTATGTCGAGTGCTGTTAAAATTAGTGAAAATTATACCCAATCGCTATCATATATATAGTCTTCGGGTAAAAACGTCCACGCAAGGGTTAATTATCATCACGAAATCAGCCGGTAACAAACTCAACGTTGCCATAAATTATTGAAGTTTATTTTCCCATGGATCGATTTTGAGATACGAGCTTTTTTCAAAGTAGACACGACACAGGCCGTTAAGCCATTTACCCATCCGCCGGAGCGACATAAATGTATTATGAAGAAGATTGTTCACTTTGCTGCATACGCGCTCGTTGAAATTACCAAAATACTTTTTTTACGTGTATGCTAAAAAACAGAATAGACTGCAATAGTTCGCTCCGAACAGATATCTCGCGATGAACCTATATAATGCATTGCATTATCTGAAATCCCCCCCCAGCCCCCGGCCAATTCTGATCATGTTCAAACTTAAAAATTTGTATCTACCTCTCTTTTTGCAGTGGTAGAGCCAAACAGTAATCCTCACTAGATGATTACTGTTCGAATGGGCCGGCTCGACAGGGGTAGTACCGCACTCTCACAGAATATCGGCGTAAAGTAATAGCTTGCTATTGCGTTTCGTGCGGTGAGTGACAAGATCCGGAGGCCTATTCCCTCATCCACAACCCATCCCCATTCCCCATCCTCCCTAGACTGGCAACGCATTGGCAGCACCTCTGGTGTTGCAGATGTCCATGGGCGGTGGTGACCACTTTCCATCAGGTGGGCCGTCAGCTCGGTTGTCAGTCAATTGACATAAAAAAAAGAAAAAAAAATACTACTTTTCTACCAAATTTCAAGAAGATCGATTCAACGGTTTCTTTTGATATTTGGAGACCTTACATCTCCATCTTTATACTTGACAGTGGAGACTGTCTAGATCTCCATTTAACCTAGATTAATCGATTTAGATGTTTCTTTGTTTCAATTTTTATTTTTATTATTATGACCCTTAGAGACTTTATACATCTTACTTACAAGTTACTTAACTTGTCCAGACGCGGAGACTAAACATCTCCCTTATTAGTTATTTATTAGTATTAATTTGTACCCATTAGGTTTTTATATTGCACATTTTGTGTTAGTTTCTAGATAAAACTATTGCCAAAGTTGAAAAAAGACCTACTGCTGAGTTTCTTGCGGCGTTTCTTCCCAGCAGATGTCACCTTTCGAAGCGCTGGTAGATGCAGACATGTAAAAGAGCCCAGGTGGCCTACTTGCAAAATAAATATTTTCATTTTCATGCAAACTATGAACCCCCTTTTCACCCCCTTAGAGGTCAATTTTCGTAAAATCCTTTCTTAGCAGATGTCTACACTCTCAAAGTACCTACGTTATAAGTGGTATCCCGCTTTTATATAAATAGATTAGGATAATAATACTGTTTTTAATATGCACGCACATCAAAATGTTACTTGTATCATTAAAACTCATTGTCGGATTTAACAAACCATGACATTCAGAGAGTGGCATTCACTTGAAAAACTATAGTCTGCTGCATTAATTTGCACAAAGTAATCTATCTTGTTATAATTTTGTTTTTGCAGGCATCACATCCTTGCGACCGGTTCAGGGTTGACACCTATCATTAAATTTTATTTTAAAAGAGAGTAACTCGTAATAGCGAACCAGTTGCTGTGTATCAGCCCTACAGTTTAATTAAAATTGTTGTATTTTATACCAACTCGTAATGCATGCATAGGGCCAGTCATGGCTAAAATAAATGGTATTATTATTATTATTATATTATAATGTCATTCTAATGGTGACCCCAACGTATTTACTTGTAAGTAGATTATTCTTGCTTTCGGAACAGCGCATTTTTCTGGGGAAAAAGGTACATGCTAGCTCTCCGGCTCTTTAACAAACCTTTCGCATTCATCGCATTAGTAAGCATTATCTTTAATAGATTGTCACGATTTCCCAATGAAATCTTTGTCATGTGTTAATGCCTTATCGATAATTTTATAGCAATTGCACGGCCAAGAGCATTAACCCTAGCTAGATGAATGGACACTTCGAATAATTAAAACACAAAGCCGATTGCACTTTAAAAATACACAAACGAGCTGACGGCCCACCTGATGGAAAGTGGTCACCGCCGCCCATGGACATCTGCAACACCAGAGGTGCTGCCAATGCGTTGCCAGTCTAGGGAGGATGGGCAATGGGGATGGGATGGGGATGAGGGAGTAGGCCTCCGGATCTCGTCACTCACCGTACGAAACGCAATAGCAAGCTATTACTTTACGCCGATATTCTGTGAGAGTGTGGTACTACCCCGGTCGAGCCGGCCCATTCGAACAGTAATCATCCAGTGAGGATTACTGTTTGGCTCTACCACTACAAAATATTCCGGTTGATTCCGACTGTAGTCTTCCTCGGATAGCTGTCAGCAAGGCTTGCGTTATATTCTAAATATCTATTTATCATTGACCAAATAATGTTTGGTCAAGTGCATAGCTGGCAAGATCGTTAATCCGTTAAATAACGAAGTTAACATTTCGAAAGACGGATTAACTTTTAAGTTTACTTAAAAAAATGTTAACGGACTCATTAACTTCCGTTAAAACAATTAAAGTCCGTTAAACGTTAATTAAGGGCCTTATATTTGTCAAAAGTCCGCGCGGCTTATGTCAGATAGCTTTTGATTTGACTTTTATCTCTAAATAATTAGGTACTATTATAAACTCTAATGCCTGAACTTCCATTTCCCATACCAAAATTATTTTAGGAAATCACTAACGCGACGACACATAAAATGCAATTTCTAATTGTTAACGTTAACTACCGTTAAATGCTCCGAAATGTAACGGTTTAACTCAAACGTTAAGTTTTCTAGAAATGGATTATCGATTAACGAAGTTACTATTTGATTAACGGTGCCCAGCTGTGGCAAATGTTACCATGCTTCAAAAGGTTAGTTTTCATTTGACACGAGTCCAGACGGCGACATGATTACTTATGGGTCACTGAAAAAACTGTCCAAGTTGAAGATAGAGTTCATGGATTCATGTTCAAGTTTCTTTAAACACCAATACAATGGTGTTATGCGGTGACGACGATTGCACATGGTTTACAAAGGCCTAACATACAATAGGTCAATGCTAAAATAGGCAAAACATTTAAGTTTTTCTGTCCTTGTATCGCAACTAATGTCGGATTTCCTCAACAATTTAACAGAGAAAATAAATTAAAATTACCACCATTGTTATGATGAAATCCAACCTTAGATTGTGTGCCGAATACGGCCAATTATTTCTGACCAATCCAAGTTCAAAAACTCACGTAATTTCACAAAAAAAGTGATTCCAAGGCATCCCGCCGAAGCCAGATCCACTTTTTCTCGAAGCTCGCTGATTATAAATTTATAAAAAATTACCCCACTTCACGGGTAATAGGCCTTACGGAGCGAAAACGAAATTAGCATTCAGGCGTTATTCTGGAGCATTTTTTTCCAAACGGGTTTAACGTCAAAGAGTTAAAATTAAAAAGACTAGACTCGCCATATGAACTTGAAAATGCGCCAACCTAATTGCCATAATCGACCGAGCGAGCGAAGCGAGCGAAGCGTCTCCGTTTCAGCTTGGGCAAAAATGCTTTCGAATGTCCAGCGGATGTCCGGCGTCTGTCCATTTGTTCTTGTC
This sequence comes from Tortricodes alternella, assembly GCA_947859335.1. Classification (NCBI taxonomy): domain Eukaryota; kingdom Metazoa; phylum Arthropoda; class Insecta; order Lepidoptera; family Tortricidae; genus Tortricodes; species Tortricodes alternella. The sequence continues at coordinate 7,322,334 of OX401975.1, read as the reverse complement.
TACAGGTCGCAGTTCTCAACCGATTCTCGTGAAATTTTGTGAGCAGGTTCTATAATTATATAGAATTTTTTGTCGATTCAGTTTTTAGTTTTTTTTCTAAATGGCGGAGATATGGGGGTTTTTGCAATTACAAACTTATTTGTGGTGTTGGTAAACTGACCCGACAGTATCAGTTTTCCAACCGCAAAGATAAGTTTGTCGCGAGGTCTACAGCTCACGGAGCCACTAGTTATATTATTTCTAACGTCAATGTCTTCGCTCGACGACGAAGACCCGCCTGCCGCATAGAAAACTGGTTTGTGCCGGTATGGAGTTCGACGGCGAGTGATCGCCGCGCAAATTCGACAGTCACATCCCAGAATAAGTCAGCATCTAAGTCAGTTATCTGCACCGTGATCCGCAAGCCACGCCCTAATTCCCGAGAGGACTGCGTTGGATGGTGATGGATTATAGTACTCTCGTGCATGAAAGAAAGGGATAGCGTAGGCATTTTGCGCCTGGCGTTAGCGCCGAGTAAATTAAATGCCTGTAAGGAAGGAATTCTAAATGTGGGCTACCAGAACATTTAAATGATAATCATCATTTTGCAAAATTAAAATCACCATGAAAGACGCTGTCGTTTAGCGACGCCGAAGTAAACACTTGGTGACTTTGAAAAAAGTATGGAGCGAAGGTGATCTAATCGTGTTTACGATCTATATTACAAAAAACCGGACAAGTGCGAGTGAAACCCGCGCGGAGAGGATTCCGTTCCATACATGATTAACTGAAATTTCCTGTTACTTTAAATACCATAGACTTCTTATAGGTTTTCCTGTAATCTATAGGTAAAGAACTATGTTTTGTATTGTTTTCTAAATTTTAGGCCCGGTAGTTTCGGAGATAAAGGGGGGGAATGGTCAATTTTCGCCTATTTTCCTAAATAACTTCCAAACCATATATTTAAAAATTCCAATAAACACATATTTAAGATCCTCTTAATAAGCCCTTTCATTTGATATGTCGCATGATATAGTTTGCGCAACTTTTTTTTTTTAATTTTCTAATTTGCCCCCCAAAAGTGGGCTCCGTGTTCAAAATTAATTTATTTACGTTACGCATCCCTGTTGCGGTCACCAATTTACATAATGAATACCCAGTTTCAAATCAATCGGTCCAGTAGTTTCTTTTTTCCTTTTGAGGTACGGAACCCTAAAATTGGTCTCTTTTGTCTTTCTAGCTAGCATATCCCCTAGTTGAGCGAGCTGCTATATACTACCTTGCCATCCCACGCGAAGAAACTATACAACTACTTTATATAAAGGTCAATAAACAGGGTTCAGCAGGTGATCCGCAAAGCCAAGGTTGCAGACGTTACAACTATGTAATTATTGGCAGACTAGTAATTTCCTAGGCAATTCATGTAGATAAACTAAACTTTTTTCGATGATGTTTTTGCAGGGATCAATTGTAGCATTCTTGTATTATTGGAGTGGAAATATTCGTAATTATCTCGAAGATGTGATCGTTATTCTTGGGAAGCAAAAAGCTTTAATATTCTCGAGGATACCTACAAATCAATAACAATCATATCCATACTAATATTATAAATGCGAAAGTGTGTTTGCTTGTTCCATTTTCACGGCTGAATCACTCATACGAGTTTGATAAAATTTGGTGTGAACATAGTTTAAAGTGTTTAAACCCTGAAGAAGAACATGAGTAAATCAAATAAAATAGGGACTGGCAAATTGATTTACGGATAGTTCGTGCAGGCTGATGCGAGCCCGATAATGTTTTTTTATGTATCTGCGCAATTTACGGCTAAACCGCTGAACCGATTTTGATGAAATTTAGAATGGAGATAATTTGAACCCTGTGGCACGACATGTATAGGCTAACTTTTTTTAAGTGTGTTATATTAATTAACGGTAAGTTCGTGCGTGCTCGATGAGAGCCCGCAATAGACTAGTTTCCTGAAAAATACTATTTAGTCCGTCATTTACATTTTCAAAAAAATATTGAAAAAGTATTTTATTCTTTTGTCAGTTCAACTAAAAATTACGAAAACATAGTGCGGACGTTCCATGTGACGTCACGCCTTGGCACAATTTTTTACCATGTAGTGACGTCATGAGCCCCCACTACCGAACTTTGATGAGCGTTAACTTCGTCAATTCTGTTTGATTTCATAAAGCAAAATTCCTTGTTCAATCTTTTTTTTATAATCCAACTGCCGGACTAATTAGAATTTTTCTTTTACTCAGGAAACATCCCTGTTTAAGCGAAAAAAATAAATTTAATATGTCAGTACCAATAAAAATGATTTCCCAAGCAGACGCCGTTACTGGTAAAAGCTATCGTATGTACAAACTTCCCGCGTTCCACGCAGTTCGTAAAAAGGGATCATTGACTTTGACGTCGTTCAACTAATTTTAAATTGACTATTGTCAAAGATAATTGCGAGTTCAGTTTGATTTAAAAAAAAAAGTGTGTGTGTGTCAGCTCCAACGCACGACAGGAGTTTACTCCTTACGAACGATTATAAAATAAACCAGTACCCATCATACCATGCTGTCATTTTTCATTTTGACATTTGACAGTAAATAATAAAGGGTCATATTAATGAATACAAACATGTCGCTCATTGAATACAATAATTAATTGACACTTCGGGTCCCGTCGTCTTCCGATTGAGATCCGAGTTTTATCGATGGAAACATTATTCACTATATCTGTAAGCAATGCGAAGCGACCAACGCATCTTCGGCTAACATCGTGTGACTCCGTCGTGTGACAGTGTGACATCGTAGTTTGATTTTACGCCCCATAATTTTTCATACCCCGGGCTTATATATGAAAATCGATTCTTAAGGAGTAAACTCCAATATGCCTGTCACATTTCAATATTATGAAAATCAGCGACTTTTCTTAAATAAAATAAAAGCGGTATTTTTGTTGCTGTAATTATTATACCTATGTTTGCAACAATTTTGTCACTCAACTAAACCTAAACAAATACACAGAATTTAACAATTGTTTTTAAAAATAGCATTCAAATGAAATGCAAATTAACCAAGGTTTTGTTTAAAAGTAGAGGTCAATTTTGTGATGCGTATGTAGTGTCTAATTAAAGTATGGATATGGGTATGTTATATATATATACCTGTACAGGAGTGGCTCACTTAAATTAATAGGATAACAGAAAGCTTCAATTATCAAAAAATAAAGTTCGTAGAAAATATCTAGCCGTAGGTAGGTCTAAATAATAATTCTTCTAAAAACAATATTATTTATTTCCGATTTTGTCGCAATCCTATCATATTTTATTAAGACGGCGTATAAACGGGCGGCAGTATCGCCCGACATCAAAGGACTTACCTCACTGTATGTATCTAAATTCTTAGATTAAAATTTTAAAGGTTGTTTCGGCAGTTATCAGCCAATTTGCTGCCCTCCAGCAAAGAATATTAAGTAACCCTATAAAGAGTCCCTCAACCGGTCCGTTGACTCAAACCAACCTTAAAGGCCGGGACAAACCAAACGCGGTTGCGGCGCGTTTGCGGCGCGAACGCGGGTCCGCGCCGTTGTCGAACGGCGCGGGCGAATATACCATGCCACACCGCGGCGGCGCGGGACCGGCGCGGTCCCGATGGTTTAATATCCAAATAAAGTTAAATAATACCCGCTAAGTGCGAGTCGGACTCGCGCACGAAGGGTTCCGTACCATTATCTATAATCAAGAAGAAAAAAACACCTTTGTTGCATGGGAGCCCCCCTTAAATATTTGTTCTATTTTAATTTAATTCTTTATTTTTAAAGTGAATATATAACTTAATATACTGTGAATATTTCAAGCGTCTACCTGTTGCCGTTATCAATATCGAGCAGAAACAAGCAAAAAAATCACGTTTGTTGTATGGGAGCTCTCTTAAATATTTATATTATTCTGTTTTTTAGTATTTGTCTACAACAACAAAAATACATCATCTGTGAAAATGTCAACTGTCTAACTATAACGGTTCATGAGATAAAGGCTGGTGACAGACGGACAGACAGACAGACATGACGGACAGCGGAGTCTTAGTAATAGGGTCCCGTTTTACCCTTCGGGTACGGAACCCCAAAAACTGCTTGTGGGATATTTAAAAAACAGTTTTCAAGCGGACGAAACCGCGCGAGATGGCTTATATTTAGCAAGCAACATTTATAAAAGATATTGGGCACTGGGTTGTTTTCATAAGATAAGATACATTGTGTAAGTCACATTCAAGTCAGCCGTAATGTTTTCGCTAAATGATTTCTGCGGAGTTCAAGGTCATTCTGTAGCGGCGAGAGAAATGAATGAAATAGTTTTGGAGTCCCTTCGGAACATTTTTAATCTTCTTGAAAAAAAATACGTTTATCGGAGTTGTTGGCATCCGTCCTTTTCGTTTCGTACTACTCGGAAAAGGTCGGATATTCGAGTGCCGGCGATAAAACATAATTCCATATCCATAGCATAGATAGAGTCTTGTATCATTGGGAGACTTTGGGGTTTAACCCCTAAATTCAACGGCAAAATAAGTGGATTGAAAAACTTTTAAGTGGAGAACATTCTTAGGGGTTTTCTTAGGGGTATTAGGGCTCCGTTTTTTTTTAAATTTGGTACGTAACAAAATCGACAGTAAGTGGTTGCCCCTTTCTCGAAGCTACAAGTTATAATTTTACAAGCAATACCTGGCACCACTGCATCGGTGTTGCCAGTTTTTTCTTGTAAAATTGTAACGAAGCTGCAAGTTACAATTTTACAAGCAAAAACTGGACACAATAGTTGTAATCGGCTTATTACACCTTCCTAAATTTAGTCACTTACGAGAGGGACGCCGCGATGCGTTAGAATGTGATTGAGAAATCTCCATACGTATCTAACGTATTGCGGCGTCACTCTCGTAACTAAATTTAGGAAGGTGTCAGTGGCGAAGCCTGCCTACAAGCCGATTCCTGACGGCTTTACCAAGCTAGAAAGCTACGGCTAGCTGTCAGTGAAGTCCATGTTAATCTAACTAAATGTCAGACCCGCTCGTACGGTTCTAATTCTTCCGGCTTCCCTTAGGAAATCTTTGACGCTTCGCCACTGGAAGGTGTAATAAGCCCATAACCTTCGTCCGTTCGCATTTGGTTCGCATTGAAAACGGTCCTTCTTCGTAACTTGACATCCGTAACTGGCGTCTACGTAATGACAACACTGACGACTGACAAGAGAATGGTACGGTTATGGGTTATTTGACTGTGGTAAAGAAACCTGAAAAAAAACCGGCAATCAGTGATTTTAGTAGTGCATGTTTAGGGACTTTTCGTGTTGATTTCAGATGTCTCTCTCTCTCTCTTTTAAGAGTTGGCAACCCTGATCCCGAGTAGTCATAAGCAGGTGTTAAACAGGTCACTAAAGACACCTGCTAAATAAAGCTAATAGGATTGCAGAATAGTCATGCAATCGTTTATTTTACCGCGCGAGCAAAGGTAATGCTTTTCGCGGGTAAATCTGGTATATCTGTTTTCTGGTGCGCCTAAAATCCGTTTGGGTGATTTTGCGGATTTTACAAGTTGTATTGTGTGACCCAAAAAAATACGGGTTGGAAAATATAATTTTAAATGCTATAATTTAGAAAAAAAAACAAACAAATAAATTTGTGGGGAATAATTATGGCGTCAGCATAATGCTGCTAGTACTGCAAGTACTGATCGATGAAAAGAGACAAAAGAAATGCCTATCCAAAAATATATTCTAAAGACGCCACTGGCGTACGGAACACTTTTACAAAGATTGGATCGCGCTTGGCCGTTTATCAAGTGCCAATTTTTTATCGGTCACTGATTGAACTCCGATACTTTTCTATCTGTTTATAAAGAAATGACATTACGTTTTTGTTATTTTCATACATTATCTACAATGTTATGTAACTTTTAAATATAATATGCCTATAGAACTCCAATATGACCTTAAAACACAGATAATAGGGTTGAGTTAAACGTCCACTATTATATAGCCTTGAGATGCCTGGAGCCCCCCAGAGGCCTTAATTGGGGACTTTGCCAAAGGGACTTTCAACTTTATTAAATGATCATACGATTCAAAATATCTGAACGTCAGAGCCTGGACGGAGACGGAACATTAAAAAAAATACAGCGGTTCCTGAATCGCAACTTGTTGGAACGTGGGATGTAGAGTCAGCGTCAGAAGTATAGTCTACACATTTAAAAAACGTGTTACTCTAAGCTGACATATACAAACATAATTCGTCACCATACGTCACCTTGGAACGACATGGTACAACGACTTTTCGACGCCGGCTGTACTCGTAATTTACAGTGCATCTATTTTCTTAACGTCTCTCGGCCAACTTCGTGTTCCGTCAGTCGTCGGATCTTTATCAGTTGCATTCGTTTCTATTCGGAAATACGATGATTGCCGAAGTCCTTAGAATAATAATGCAATTAGTAACGCAAGAGTTGACAACCCTGATCCCGACTAGTCATAAACAGGTGTTAAACGAGTCACTAGAGACACCTTCTAAATAAAGCTAATAGGGTTGCAGAATACGCATGCAATCGTTTCTTTTACCCGACTGCGCGAGCAAATGTAACTCTTTTCGCGGGTAAATCTATAGGTTGGTTTCCTGGTGCGCCTAAAATCCGCGCGCACAATTTGAAGCAGCAAAATCGGAGCCATTTATGGCTCCGAACGCCGGGGCGCTCCGTAGTGTCAAATGTTAAGGAGCATCACGCTCGGTTTATTGCTTCACTTCTGTCAGGGCGTTTGTATGTAAACAACCCTTCTATGATTTGTAATTGTATGCAAGAGAACATTAAGAAAATAGATGCACTGTACTAACGAATGTTTATTTCGAGTACAAACAGTTTCTAGATAAAATGCGTTATGTAATAAACTAGTGGACCCGCAACAGCTTCGCCCGCGGTATTTTCCATACAAACTTTATCACTCCTCAAAATTTCAAAAACTCTCTCCTGAGTGCACCTCTAGGGTACTCGAGGAATGTCTCCTCCTTTCAAACCTCTAGGACCACCCGTTTACGCTGTGCGTTGGCTATAAGTGAGTCATGGTACTGTTTTATATGTAATTGATACAAAACCTTAATAATACGTTTGTTCGTATGTTTGTTCCTCTCTCATGTCAAAACAGCTACGGATTGGCGTGCTTTTTTGCACAGAGGTGCAGTGATTCTTAACACTAGCAGCCGATGATCAGCTGATAAACGAAACTATTAATTTAGGCTGTAAAGGCGAAGTGATTCGGTCTAAATTTGAATGCTACCCACAGACCATATATCCAATAGACTCCGCATAGCCGGGCGCCCCCGCTGCCAAGCGTTGTGACCAAATGGCCACAAGTGGCGGGGCCACAGGGGGTCGCGCGGAGCCTACAACCTCGAACGCACCAATCGCAGCGCTCTAAAAACCCCGCGCGCCCCGCAACATTGGCAGCTTTATTTGCTAGGATATTTGGTCTGTGTGTCTTGTCTACCTCATCGCTGATCGGCCGCTGCACACCTCAGAGTCACATGGCAGCTATTGTTGGAGGGCCGGCCCTAGCATGCCAGACACAGGGATAAGTTAAACCCGTTTATCTCTCTATTTCTTTCACCAGCACCAGTATGAGTGAGACGCACTTAGAGATAAGACGGTTTAACTCATCCTTGTGTCAACCTTGCTAGGGCCGCTGAGGGAATAGTGCTAAACGAACTTCATGCAGGCGAGGTCGCAAAAGATTAGTCAGATGTAATATAATGCCATGCCCATCCGACAATGTTCAAATGTAGAATTTCTATTCTTGGACCTGTTTGGCGATGGGTTTTTGTATGTTATTGTATATTGTTTTTTATATAAATAGATAATTATAGCAATTCGCGGAGCATCAGCTATCTATTACCAAGTTTCACTCGACCAGAAGTACAAACGTCTTTTACAAAAATCCAAAATTTCACTTGAAAGTAGGTATTTCAGAGATATAGAGCAAAGGAAACAACGAAGCGGATAAGGCCGCAGTGTAAACAGCGTCTAGTTTACAATTAGATCGTCCGCTTTGAGTACTAGAGTGGACGCCTCAACTTGTTTTTTTGTAAAGCCTGTTGAGGCCAAATGGCACAAGCGCCTATAAGAAAACGATCACCGCCGGACGCGGCGCGCATGCCCGCTCCGTCATCAAGTGCTCGCTGTCATTTTTTTGAGATGTATATCTGTTCTAATGTAACGTAATAGGTACTTCAACGATCGTCCGTTTGTTTTTGTTCGTACGGTTAGAAAATACCGTAACAACAAACATAAGCATGCAAAACAGAGGCATATCCTAATAATAAGTTATTAAAAAAAACTTACTATAATAAATTACTGAAATAAATACTGTTTATAGCTATTACAACGTATAATCTGTTTATAGTAATATTTTATAGCAATATGTAATAGTTCATCATAAGAGGTTAAGTACATTTTTAACCAATCACTAAGTGACCAAATCGCAGATTCACGCGGCTTCGGCATGATTCTACCGACGCAGCTGTAATTACCTTGCACAACTCACACATAAACTTTAAAAAGTTAATGAAAAACATTATGGCATCTTTAAATCACATCCGTTAATAAACCCACAAAAGAATTGACTCCGTGGTGTCCAATTTTTCCCGCCTTATTTTATTTTTTTAGACTCGTTCCAAATCACACATTAGATTGCATTACGGTCGCCGAATTAAATTTGTCACAGGTACAATGACCGGTGTGATTGTATGGAACTAAACAACGCGGAATTCAAACCGCGTCGGTTGATGCGGTTTTCGGAAACCGCATACTTGAAATAGTAAGTAATACCTATTACATTTTACTATGATGATATATCAAATTTCTGTAAAAGTTCCAACAATACATTTTTGCGGTATTTGCAAACGAAGCACAATTGCTTATAATTTATTTCAAGAGTAAATAGTAACAGGTATATCAAAACATTCTTTTTAGGAAGCAAAATACATGTTTGTTTCTTGACATCGTCACTAAACAAATTAAAAGTAGCAATTAAAAAAAAAAAAAAAAACTTACAGCAAAATATTCCCATATAGAAGCCGACGACCGCGATAGCTATTTTCATGAAATCATTTGTTGCGTCCAAATCGAACTTTTTCAATAAATCACTCATGGTGTAAGCTTTTTCTTGTCTCGCGCCGCACTGACTGTCCACCATCGCTCATAAAAAAGCAAAAACTTTTTTTTTAAATTGAACCGATTGCACTGACACTGATAACCCCGCGACCGGCGTAGATACAGCCGAAATGCATTCAGTTAGTTACATCCAATGAGGAACGAAGTTAAAAAATAATTTATACATTGGATCGAAGCGTATGTATGTCTTCAAGGCTAGTATGAGAATGACTGATGCGAGCAAAACTTCGCGTTGCTGACAAAAGCATTAACCAATTAACGGCTATCTAATAACATTAGTCACTTTTCTCTACTATCAGACGGGATTCGTATTAGTTTATAAAGGATCGAGTATTGTAAAATTGTGTATCGTGCGTTCAACTTCGTTGTGACGGAGCCTTAAGCCCTAAGTCAATGGCTTTCGTGTCAAATTCGAATAACAAAGTAAAAGCTAAATATATTCCCGGTAAGGGCAAATATTTGTGTGATGAGCACGAATGTTTGCTCCTGAGTCTTGGATGTCTCCTATGTATTTAAGTATTTATTTCTCTATATAAGTATGTATATCGTCGTCTAGTACCCATAACACAAGCCTTAAGAGCTAACTTTGGGACTAGATCGATTTGTGTAAAGATGATCCCATGATTTATTTATTTATTTTGAATAGCACCTGTAAATGTCCTCCAATTTTTGATTTCAACAGAATGCATGTATATATTTGGGAACAGAGAAGGTCGTTATCACAGAATAAGTAAAGCTTTATCAAGGTAAATAAGTGAGGAATTATCTGTGATATTTTATGGAAATCTATTCCATCAATTGCGATATGTAAATAAACCAGGTTGGTTGGTCTTCTGTTTAAACAGTTAAAACGCTATGAACCGGGAATTGACACTGACTGTGTAGTTTCAAGACATACCCAGACGGTTTTTAAGATAGCCTCAGGGATAATCTCGCGAACGAAATTCCGACAGAGGGAGAAAGATCTGGGGGGAAAGAGGGTGATTTAAAAAAAACGATGAGCAAAAAGACGCCAATACTTCATCTCAGCGGCCCAGCATGCTAGATACGGGGATAAGTTAAACCCGGTTATCTCTAAGTGCGTCTCTCTCACACTAGTGCCGAAGAAAGAGATAGTCAGAGAGATAAACGGGTGTAACTTATCCCCGTGTCTGGCATGCTAGGGCCGGTGATGAACATAGAAACAGGCTCGAGTTTTCATTATCGCCCGAAAACATCGCACGTACCGCACGTACAGTCGAGGTCATAAATATATAAACGTTACCAAAGGGCCAAAAATATCTGAGCGCTCTTACGCCATTGACAATAAAGTCGTGTTCACATATTTGTGACCTCGTCTGTACGTACGATATACACATAATATGAAACGCATACTTGCTTTCCGCTGCAGTCGGGTTAAAAGTGCATGTTTTACGTTCTCGTAATCGCGTGTTTGTTATAGGAGTCACGGCTAAACCGATTATATTAACTTATGCTTATACATAGCCAGGTATAGATTCATTAGCGAGTCCGCGAAATCGCATATATAAAGTGGATTCATCCTTACTTGTCTTATTTGGTAAACAAGTTTCTAACTTCAAAATGCACCTTTTTAGGGTTCCGTACCTCAAAAGGAAAAAACTAAACCCTTATAGGATCACTCGTGCGTCTGTCTGTCCGTCGGTCACAGCCAATTTGCTCCGAAACTACTGGACTGATTGAGCTGAAATTTGGTATACATATGTAAGTCGGTGACCGCAACACGGACGCGTAACGTAAATATATGAATTTTAAACATGGGGGCCACTTTTGGGGGTAAATATTGTGTGACATATCAAATGAAAGGGCTTATTGTGAGGACTTTAAATATATTTTCTACTGAATTTTAAGAAAAATAGTTTGGAAGTTATATAGGAAAATAGGCGAAAATTGACCATTTCCCCCCCGAAACTACTGGGGCAACTCTATGGTATTTAAAGTAACCTAGTAAATTGCAGATAATCATGTACGGAACGGAACCCTCTCCACGCGAGTTTAACTCGCACTTGTCCGGTTTTTTTGGCTAAAACAGCTATTTCTTCGAAGGTATATAAAGCAAATGGAGATAATATTTTAAACGTCAATTTCCCAATTTTTCACCTTGGATAAAATAGCTGTTTCACCCAAAAAAGGTACATTTTGTGGTTATAAATTTGTTTACCAAATAAGACAAGTCAGGATGAATTCACTTTAGTGGTATTTGAGTCTTAACAGGGATTCTAAAGTTTAAATAATCTGTTTTTTTTTTTCTATCAGCATATTAATAATGTTTGCAATGTTTTAAAGGAGATATGGAAAAGAAAAATGACAATGTCAAAGTCAAATTATGATGTACTTCTCCCTGTGACTTCGTTCGCGTTGCAATTCGGTTATAGTTATTTATTCCGAGAACTCTACTACAGCTGAACCTATATCTTAGGTCCCGGAAAAGGTTCCAGCCATGGTAGTCTCTAACATGCGCAGGAGTTGATCAGCGATGAGGGACTGTTTTTTTTTTAAACAGAATGAATTTGTATTATATTCAATCCAAATTAATAATTTTGTTTATGCGCCCATCAGCTGCTTCGCACGTTAGATAATCACAACACAGTGCAGAGACAATTATATACTTCAGCGGTTACATGGCCGAATGGTAACAAACATACACTTTACATTTATAATATTAGTAGGAAGTAGGATAGGCAGAAACAATAGTAGATTGTTGCACCGAGCAGAAAGTGATTCATTATTGCGCCGAGTGTTAGTTTAGAGCCCAAACACAAGTGAGGGCTCTAAAAACACGAGCGCAATCATACATCAACTACTGTAAAAAGTTTGTAAAAAAGTAAGTCTAGTCTGGTATGTCACACCCATAGATTTTTTATATAACCTATGACACTCGCACGTTCTCGCCAAATCTTAAGATACCTTATTTATCGGTCCAATCGTTCAGAAGCTAAAGTAGTAAGAAAACTTGTATCTGCTCAATTAATTTTCATATTACGGCTTTTTTTTTAATCTGTTAGTAACCTTTTCTATCTTTTCAGCCAGTACTTTGAGCATAAAATTTTAGATGGGGCAATCACACTTCGATATGGCCGCCGACATGTGGACTGTTTTGCTAACAGCGAGTCTAAAGAGTGGTCAGCTGTCCCGTCGGACTGTGAATGGGCGGATTGGGTGGCTGGGGGTGTAAACTTCTTGATCCACTATCCAAATAAAAAAAAATACAAAACAGTGCAATAACGAATACATTTTTCATCACACTTGCTCGGAAAGGCTGTTATTATACGCAGGCGTACAGAGCGGCTGTAGCCTACTTACCTCCCAAGGGCAGTTATGGATTTTGTATGGGTTATAACTCCCGCTGACGGCGGCGCGACGCGCAAGCCGGCGGAGCTGCCCCGCGCTGATCGCAACATACTTACAGTTTATGAACACCCACCTGATGGTAATTTACGATGTAAAATGGAAATAAAATTAATATATATACTTTTTTTTGTCTAATTTTTATTTCATTTCCTCGCAAATATGATGAAAAACATTGTGTGTATCACGGGCAGTAAGGGGATAACAAACTCGCGTTAGTTATCCCCTTCTTACGGCCCTAGATACACAATGTACTATTCTATGCAACTTAATTGCTCTAGAGCAAATAAGGGCTGCTTTGTGCTAAGTATAAGGCCATAATGATGCAATTAAAGCGTAGTTGAAAGAAAAATAAATATTCGTTCCTTTCTCGTATTGTGAACGGATGCTTTTATATTTCCAATAATAAATATATGTACATATTTAGTTGTGAGAATTTGACATCAACACTGGTGACACACCGGATGGAGAAGTTTTAAATAGTGACAATGATTGGATTAGAATTATACGTATTTTTTTACATTAACGTTTAAGTTTAACTCATTGTTTGTCCGAGAAAACATGATATAGCATTCATTCTTTATTCAATTCTTAAACCTTCGTATGGAGAATTTGTATAAACTTTATCTATACATATAAAACAGTACCGTGACCGTGACTCACTTATAGACAACGCCTAGCCAAAACGGGTGGTCCTAGAGGTTTGAAATTTGGAGGAGACATTACTCGAGTACCCTAGTGGTGCACTAAGGAGGGGTTTTTTGAAATTCCATCCCTAAAGGGGTGAAAAGGGGTGACAAAGTTTGTATGGAAAATACCGCGGGCGAAGCTGTGGTGGGTCCACTAGTTTATTATAAAAAAGACTCAAAGTCTCTAGCTGAATACGAATACGTTTGCAAGTTTCGTTGTAATATTGCGTTAGATAAATAGGAGTGCAAACAATAGGCTATAGAGCATACGGAATGTATAATAATCACCCATTAAATTGTTTTTGGATAGTACACGCAATCAATAATTTAACATAATGGTGAAGGAGGGGCTTTTTACAAATAAACGTCACACTCAACAGCCCAAAGACAGACGTTGCAGAGCGTCAAGATAGCGTACGCGTACGCGTCGGAGATATCCAGAACCTGATGGTTCCAAAAAATTTTACCTATATATTATATATGTAGTACAAAAAATGGTACCTTTGTCATTTCGGAGACCTTTTCGTAAAGGGTACCTTGCCTGGATCTCCAAAATGGTGCTGCTCCCAAAAATGCTTTAAATCTCAAAATATAGTACGCCTGCCTCGCAAAGTCTACTTTGTAGCTCTTTTAGAAACTGAGGTATTTCATAGCAACCACTGGTAAATTATTGTGCAGCGTCAATGGGTTTGTATGGAGAAGTAAATATTTTCAATGTTCTATTTAGTTTGTATTTTTTATCGTTAAAGGGGTACTATTTGAAATAGTAATATTTTGGAATATCAAAAGGAAAAAACGGATCCCTTATAGGATCACTCGTGTGTCTGTCTGTCTGTCCATCTGTCACAGCGAATTTGCTCGACCGATTGAGTTGAAATTTGGTACACATATGTCGTCGGTGACCGCAACACGGACGTGTAACGTAAATAAATGAATTTTAAACATGGGGGCCACTTTTGGGGGTAAATTCTAAACAAAATAAAACAGTTTTGCAAACCTTAGCGTGACATATCAAACGAAAACTCTCATTATGAGGATCTTCATTTTTTTTATAATTTTAAGATAAATGGTTTTGAACTTATTTAGCGTAATAGGCAAAAATTGACCATTCCCCCGTATCTCCGAAAGTACTGGGTCTAAAATTTCGAAAAAAATACAGAAAGCAGTTTACCTATATATTACCGGAAAACTTATAAGAAGTCCATGGTATTTTAAGTAACATAGGAAATTTCATATAATCACGGAACCCTCTTCACGCGAGTTTAACTCGCACTTGTCCGGTTTATTGGTATATTATAGCTGATTTAGGAAATCAATGGTTTTCTGTATGATCTTTAATATTTTAAGTTTAGTTTAAGTTACTAGCGTCTTATCTCTGAGTGCGTCTCTCTCACACTAGTGCCGACGAAAGAGATACCTAGTCAGAGAGATAAGACCGGGTTAAGTTATCCCCAGGCCAGCCATGCTAGGGCCGCAGATTCTATTAGATCTACGAAGCTATTTGAGTACTATTTTCCGTACTGTACTATTTCTTGGAATTCTCACATACTGGATATCTTTGACGAGTAGGTACGCTGACATGCCGTTCATGCTTTCTTAACCTTTTGGCCGCCGTTGTCGACTATGCGACTATATAGGTTATACAAGGTAAAAAAGACCTTCAGCACCTTGACTTAAAGTTGAAATTCTTATTACTTCTCAGACCTGCTTGGCGGCCAAAAGGTTAAAAGCCGTGCTACACGGTTGGCAACCGAGCTCCCGACCAAGGTCACCTTGGTTAGTGGTTCGTTGCTCACCGCCGTCGTGTTTCCGTCTACACGGCACAACAGGGCATTTGGTTGCAAACCACCTTCGACACGGTTGTAAACCAGCAAGGTCACCTTGGTCGGGAGCTCGAATGCCAACCGGCATGGCTTCTACGCTAAAAAGATATCGGTCTGTGAGACAGACAGACAGACATGGCGAACCTATAATGGTTGCGATTTCGCCTACAGAACCCTAAGGAGGGGCTCCGCGTAGCTTCTCGGAGTTTGTCACAAACCGAACAGGAAACAAAAGTTAAACTCAATACATATTACATAATTGCATATATCGGGGACAATTGAACATAGGTCAAAAGTTATTGAAATGAGTCATTATTTATGAGGCAAAAAATATTGTGGAGTGCAGTAAAGGAGAACGAATACATTGTCGAATATTAAAATAACTAACCAGTGAGGCCAATTGGAAAGTGTGTTCGCTAAATGTAAAAGTCACTAAACGTAAAATAAGAAACCACAAACTTGATTTTGACAGCTTTGTGCTATACAAAATCAAGTTTGACGTTTCTTATTTTAAGTTTAGAATTTTTTTAATTAAGAAGGCACCGTTTTGGATTGGACTTTATATTTGACCAAATGTAAATAATTGAACGAATTTTTCGAAAAATGACCAAAAGGCTATTTGTTCAATGGGTTTCTGCCCAATCAACATTCGGACTTGAAATAGGCTTCAATCATGTGGAAGAGACATGATTTGCATACTTTCAAAAGTGGTGTTTCGTAATTATTTATTACTATTGTTTGTCCGTGACTAGGTCCATGTGGAATGCGCTTATCGCAGGGGCGGATCTTCCCCCATTCATATCCATCTTTTGTGTCTGAGCCGCAAAATGTGCACACATCGCCACTTGTTTGTAATGGCAACAATTTCTGGGTTCTAATATAGCCTATGTCCTTCTTTAGCCCTACAACTATAGCTATTAAAAAAAATTATATATGTTGCTCCATTTTGGCACGTAAGTGGAAAAACATTTTAATAGACACTTTGCTATCTATATTACTAGTGAGGAGAAGCAGTGGTGGCGTAGAGTGGATTGGTACCCCGGCCGGTTTCATATTGAGCACCCCTACTTAAAATAAAACACCAAATACTAAACATTCGTATGGTGTCTGGTGTCATGTCTTGGTGGTAGTTATTCATTGATATGTCTTTAAAGAGGGACATTTTGTGCACCTTCTTTGGATGTACGAGTGAGTTGTTGTTGTCACCACTTGGTGCTTGGCACCCGGGGCAGACCACCCCCTCCACCCCCCCTTTACGTTGCCACTGAGGAGACACAGGCTTACTCACTTGTGGCTGCCAGCAGACCTATTCAGAACCTTAAAGCACCTAAAACAACTCCAATGCAGTTTTTGGAGATATTATAATTGTACGAATAGTAATAAATGGCAAGAAAAGAAACCGTTTAATTTAGCATGAACGATTTAATTATGTAAATAGCAGCTATTCTTATAAAGATCATGTGGCATTCCTAGTCAACTTATTAGGTGTATTATCTCAACTTTATTTTATTAGGCGATCGACATAAGTAAAAAACGTGACGGAACCGGTTATGTCCACCGCTTCATAGTTGAGTATAAGTCAAAAGTTTCAGTTTATTGTAACCATTATTAACCATAAAAAGTTTTATACGACTTGTTTACTTCGGTGAAATTTAGCAAAACTTAATAATACAACTTACCCATCATTTCGTAAAAGGTATTAGACAGGACAGCCGTGTAATTATCGACGAAACCCATTTTCTTCAGAAACAGCTGATCACTTCACTAATTATTATCATCAAAAATAAAACTTTTTATACAAAACTGACTCGACACATACAAAAGTAATACTTGATGTAATTGTGAAATACAGGTTGAAGCATTAGGATATCAAATAACGCTTTGTTTTCATTATTGAAAACAAAAAGAGTTCAAAGCAATTGAATCGATCAACAACAGTGACAGTTATCTGACAGTGTCAAAGAATGACGTCGACGTCAGTAGGATTTTCATAGGACATAGGACATGCCTACAAAATATATACATATTTATCCAGCCCCCGTAGCACACTATTTTTTATCGCGCACATAAAGCATTCGTCCCTTTCGCACCCGTATATTAGTTAAATAGTGACAGACGCTTTATGTGCGTGATAAAAGCTAGTGTGCTAGGCCTTCTGAAGCCGTGCAAAAGCATGCAAAACTGCTGCTTGCCGAGACGGTATATTGCGGTAAGTGTGCTTTAAATAAATAACTTTACCATAGTATAAACAGATTGTATCATGCCTGTTTATAATATTCCTTTACGGTATTTAGAATTTCATATAAAGAGCTTTATAGGTTTTGCCTTAAAAAAAGCTAAAAGGCTCGAGTCTTTTGGAATACTAGTTCTTTTTATTTTAACTAAGTTAGGGTGAGGCCACACCTGTCGTTCTTTGTTACGGGCGCCCGTCAGTTATGCATAACCAACCGCAAGCGCGAGCGCTTGTATTAATTTCCTTCAGTCACAAAAATACCCGGGTGCGGTTATCCGCAGGTGCGGTTGGAGCCTTAATCTTAAACGATACACATACTATGTTTACCTGACTATATATTACACGGGCAATTTTTATCTCTGGCGATAGTCGGATCTTTCTTTCCCACTTTCTCCCGTTCTCTGTAAGAGTGAGAGATCCAAATGTTCCGGAGACAAAAGTTGCCCATAGAGCCGGCCCTAAAATGTCCTTGGTTTGCATAAGTATAGCATTTTGCTTGTCCCTGTTGGGATGAATGCTAACAATAAAAGAATCTATACTTACGAGCCCACATTAGAAAAACCTGAGGTCGCCGTTGTCGGATACGACAAGGAGGACGTAAGTGACTGGAAAAGCCGAACTTTGTTTTGAACACCCGGTCACATTGGAGGCAAAATAAATCTCCACCAGCAGTCCAGCCTCCTGAAGTCCGTCTTTTACTCGGAACTTAAGAGTGGGAAGCTAAAAAGAGGGGGGCAGTTTCTACGATACATGGACGTTTTAAAAAGAAATTTGGTCTCTTGTGGCGTCCCTCCTGAGCGTTGGGAGGAGCTTGCGGAAAACAGACCTGAGTGGCGTCACTATATTAGACAGGGGGTGGTTGCGTTTGAAGAAAATCGATTTGGTAGTTCTAGACGAAAAACGCCACCAACCTAAAACCTGTCCGAAGCCCGTCTATAACTACACGTACAAAAGAATCTAGCCAGATACTGACCTACAATATTAATAATATATTGATCGTCGGTAGATGATATTTTCAATATCATCGAGACTATACCTGTATAAAAAGGCAGCATGGTCCACAGGACTTAGTCTAGCCGGAAGGACAAACAGAAAAAAATAAGCTATATTTCTTTTTTACTCAGGCTGCCAACTTTGGATATTTACCCCTAATTTAGGGGCACAGTAAGTAGAATGGGATTTTTTAGGTTCAAAACATTATTAGCGGGTTTTTGGGGTTACTAAAAATGAATGCAAAATTTATTATAAGCATAAAAGATGAGTTTATTATATTATCATAGTATCAATTGCATCTTTTGTGCAATCGTGAAGAAAACCGTGCTGTTTTCAGAATATTTGTCTGCAGTACTTGGCCTTTTACATACTGATGACATTGACAAGAGTATGATATGAGTTATCAGTGTGGTAAAAGGGGCTTACAAAATAAAGGGTGGTTAGTGATTTAGGGGGTTTTAGGTATTTATCGACTTGCTTTTAGGGGTTGAAGAGTTGGCATGGCAACCCTGTTTTTACTTGTCAGTTCAGTGCTGTCAATCAGAAACAAGAATATGTGTTTATTTATTATTTATAAAACTTTGGTTTACCATTAAACAATCATATATTTTTTTTATACTGTAACTTACTCATACAACATACCAAAATGTTTTAAACAGCTGGCTTCTTCAGATTTAGAATGAGCGACAAGATGTACAAAAGACTTCTACTGCGGCGGCGGCTATGCAAACGATTTTTACTTTTGATCGTTGCATTCATAGTTTCATTTTATGTTTCCATGTTATTATTTGGCGATTTAAAGTCTCCCGTGGTCATGCATTTGACTGATTTAAGCCGCTGCCCAGCTTGCTATGGCGTGTCCGTTTGCCCGGAGCTGTATTCCAATCAGATAATAATGGAGAGCAGTCACAGTTGGTCACGAATGTTCAATGCTAAGAACGTGTATTATGGCGTCACAAAGTCCAATCGGCGGGTGGTTTTAAAGAAGCTTGCCCAGAATTGGGAGCTACAGATGTTTGATTCAAAGTTCTGTACGAGTTGGCAATTAAAACATAACTGTAACCCTAAAGATATCGTAAACATGAGTCATATTGACGGGATGATTATGGATATGGTTCACTATAACGTTAGTTGGCCGGACACAGAGCCTAGGAAGGGTCTGGTGGTTTGTCCGTATGCGTACAGCATGTTAGACTTCATGAAGCCTATGCTGACAAAGCAATCCAAGTGGGACCTGATCAATATTTGGACTCTCTTGAGTATCAACCCAGAGCCCTTGATTTTACAAGTAAGCACTATCAATCTTTTACCCTTAGGTGTCTTTCACATTAACACACAGGTGTGGTGGTGAGCGTGGTCACAAAATATGATGTGATGTGTTCATGTATGAAACGCACGTGCGCGCCACGACAAGTCAGCGCGCCCGCCACCGCGACTGCCCCCGTTAGTTGTACGTAAAAGACTCCTAACACTACAGGCATATGTACTTATTAATTAAATATATCTTGTAGGTACACTAAAACTTCTATACTTTGAAATGTAATGTATTTTTATAAATCATCCTTTGTATTATTTTTAATGAGAAATATTGGGTTTTCAGCAAACGATCGATCGGTAACATTACTTAAGATTATATTTGCAAATTTTGTAACCAAAAAATTCTCTATTGATTCCAGGTGATACCCAAATCCAAGGGTTGGCCAGTCCCAGCATATGGTGGAGTATGTGGCCGGCTGGAGGTTGTGGCGTATGAGGGAGAGCCTCTGTCCTCACTGCTGCATGTTGCCTGGTATCGGAGACTAAAGTATGCCAAGAAGATATTGGATGCGGCAATGGACTTCACTTTCAAGCATGAAAGGTGGGGTAGGGATAGGAAGTTCTAACAGCTACCTGTTTATTACTAATGTGTCATTGATAACAACCATAGATGTTAAATTATTGTCACATTAAGTGTGAAAACCACCCGATAGCATTCACTGATAGAAATGAATGCTCATGTGCTTGATTACATTTACATTGCAGTAGACCTAGCTTAAGAGTTCCAATTATTTTTGTTAAAGCACAAAGTACAAAAGTGTAAATAAAACCAGAATTTTACCATTTACATTGTTTCAAGATGTTTATGTAAACAACAGCCGAATTTTTCCATTGTATGCTTAATTATAATTCTTTTTGATGTTTTCAGGTATCGATTTTACCTCATGGACTGGTCACTGGACAACATAGTTGCAAACGAAAAAGACGAAATCTCATTCATTGATCTAGAAGACATTGTTATTCTGGACAAGCATATCTCCCCAAAAAAAGACCTGCCGCATTGGTACCAACGCTACAGCAGAGAACCCATGGGACCAGGATTTATATTCTCTATTGAAAACATGTGTAAACATCATCTTAGTGACCATAATCTGTGGGCTGCATGCTACATTTTAGCGGGCGATGATAATCCTCTACTGTACCCTATTCCCAAAGAAATTAGTGCCTATAGACCGTATTTAGACAAACTGCTCAAAGCATGTCTGGATGGTGAAGATAGACTCCGAGGCATAACCAAATTGCAACATGTTGTTAATGAAATGTTAATGGATGAAAAGGTTGTTGGTTATGGGGCTGCTGTTAGATGATAATCGATGAACAAGTCTGTATTCAAAATCTCTTTTCGTTCTGTAAAATTATTTCATTCCGTTGAAAGGTTGTGAACTGAATTGATCTTACTTTTGTGTCATATGTATACGCATACATAAGAAATTGTATCAGAGTGACTTTTGTGTATTGTATTGAAGCATTTCGTGAATTGTACAATAAAAATGTGCTGTTTTTAACCTCGAATGTTTATTTAAAACTGCCTGTGCCCTGTTTCCACAACAACTCGCCAAATTTCATCGTAATCGAATAAATGGTTATACATAGGAGACAAACGCACAAACATTCATTTTCTATATTAGATTATAACCGGTTACCAAATTGTTTCATTTATGGTACGTTTCAAAATATGAAGAGTCATTTGCAAGTTGTATAAATTACAACGTGCTCAGATTTCAGGAGACGTGGAGAAGAATGGTATTAGACCATTCATGAATCTATTACCTAAGGGGCTGTGTACCTTAAAGCTAAAGTCACATCAAATTAAAAAACTCAAACTGTCAGAAACGAAACGTCAATCAATACTTTTTAGGTTATGTTATGTTGTCGTCTCGTTTACGCTTGCTGACCTTTTGTTTATAAGATGAAAACTTGATTTTGTTATTAAATAACGAACATAATAGATTGAAATTAAAAATGTCTGACTCCGATTCAGATGAAGAAAACGCTATTCGTTACGGAACACCTCTGGAGCCGTATGAGGAAGGTAAATATGTGACGAAGTAGAGCGGCTATTGTAGAATAAAATTATGTTGGATCGTAGAGAACTTATCTATCCATAGCGGTGTGTTGCTACACAAAGCTTATCTCTTGAGCTTAATATATCCCAAAACAAGTTAAAGGCATAGTTGCTGACCTATTTAATCTTTTCCAGATGAGATCCCCTCAAAGCGCAAGTACCAGCAGCAGCCGGACCAGTTTGCTGTGGACGCGCATGGTAGGCGTCGCTTTCATGGCGCCTTCACCGGCGGGTTCTCTGCAGGCTTTGGGAACACAGTTGGTACACCTGAAGGATGGACACCAGCTACATTTAAGAGTTCTAAGCGGGAGAAAGCAAACTTTTCTGTGAGTTAGATTATATGTCAGCATTTAATTATTAAACTAAAATTACAACCATCTTAAGCTCAAGGTTTGGCTTTTTATCAACCATCAACCAAGGTATGTTTATCTCCAGTTTAATCAATCTGAATATCGTACATACAGTAATCATGTTCTGACTTCAGTGCTAAATGAAGTAAATAATCAAGGATTTCTGCTTTGTTGGGGTTTAAAACAGTACAGCCATAATTTCAATTTGCATTCATTAACTTCCATTATTACTACTTTATATAATTAAGTAAATAAAAGACATAACTTTAAAGCAACAGTATACGTAAAAAACTGAAGTAAAGCACCTCTTGTATTTAGTAGTGAAGTGTTCAAATAGACAATTGGACATTCGATATTTGAAATTGGTCATAGATTCACTACAAATTCGGTTCACAACTACAAACAAGAGTTCCTTTTTGTAACTTTTTTCACCTATACAACATTTTTGCACATTGGATGCACTGAATTGACCTTGAATCTTGGCTTTTGATACTAAGTGGCGCACTGGCACCTTGTTTTCTATTAAGTAGCATTGTTTATTAATTGCTGATGGACCATTCGGACTTTTAGACATTACTATTTAGTGGAGACTACTGGGAAAAAATCCCAGTTATTCCTACACATTTATTGATGTGGGTGTCGGATTATATGTAAATGAGTGAGAAGTAAATGCTGGAAACTATTTATTTGCCGTAAACATTGCCTGAAACCTAACCTAACCTTATCTACATGACAGCTACAATTTAAAATATTCTAAAAACTAACAGTTTTAGAGAAAATTTGATAATTGCTAATGAAACTTTATGTCAATTGAATTTATTAGGGCAAATAAAACTATGGAAAATTAAGGAAGCCCGCTATAATCTAATTTAAAAACCTACAACATACTAATATAAATGTGTGGCACTAGTGGAGACCAAGGAGTAAGAACGTTAGGAACTGGATTAAACCCTACTGATTTCCTGCATTGCAATATACTTACTTTCAGGGTCAAAGGCCAGAGGACTTCATGGATGAAGAGGACCGCAGCGAGTATGGCATAGCACCACAGCAGATGCTTACTCAGAGTGAATTCTCAGGGCGAAAACGGCCCATACAACAGCGGTTCCATGATGGCCCTATACCAGGTAAAATACTTGAGCATTTATTCTCTCAAACTTTTGAACGCCACGGCGAATGGCGAAAAAGCGTGCCACTAGTAAATTATGGAAAACGGATTACCGTGTTGTCAGGGGCACGGAAATCTGCTGCCGGAAATAGCTGACTGGGGCATTCAAAAAGTTAATTATTATTTAAAACGACACATGAATTAATTGATTTAAAGTATAAACATGTATGGGCGATGGGCTGATCACCTGTCACCATACGGTTCATCATACCATCTTAGGACTAATTAATCGAACGTGGCCACAAGTAGTCTTGTGGCTCTGCCCACCCCATTAGGAATTTCGGGCGTGATGCTATGTATGTATGTGTATGTCTGAACTGTGGTACTGTCCATTTGAACTGGGAATGATCTGGCTATGGCATATTGCATGATCTATCTCCACGACCCGCAGAGTCAATTATGGTGCCATACCATTAGAACTTTAACAAATAACTTATCTTTACAACTGTTGTAACTAAATTATCAACAGGAGAGCCAGTGTTAGAACGGTTGCTGCGGCCAGTTCATGAGACGGCCGCGGTACGAATGCTTCGCGCCATGGGCTGGAAGCCGGGACAGGGCGTGGGTGACCGCGTCACCAAAGCGCAGAAGAAAACTAGGGGGGACCAGCATAAGGTGTATGGGTGTTATATGCCAGAGGAGATGAGAGAGGTAAGTGAGTTCTAGGGAAGAGAGGGAGGGAAGATGCATCATTTTTTTTTCATTTTGTATAGGAAACTGCTGAGTAATAGAAACCAATCTGTGTATCAAGGCGCGATGTAAGGTCTCCAAATATCAAAAACAATTTGAAATATAACTTTTCGTGTCTTAATAATATAAATATTATTGGCTATTAAGTCAATAACAGTTCATTAAGAAGACACAACAGGCAATGGCGACAGCGCCAGGAAACGATACACACACTCCCGGACACTACCAGGTTACACGGTTGCGTTTCTTCAGACCGAATTCATAAAGGCCACTCAAATTGCTTTAATTAAAGTCACGTTTCCATGACGTTTCTGTATACGTTGAAAACTAGTTGACAGACATTTACAGACCTGCGAAATTTAACTTTTTTTTCCCTTTCCAATTATTATGTTATTATTTTGTATATCAAAATACGGTGTTGTTTTTTTCTAGCACGTCGAGATTTATTTTTATTGATATCATCATGCATATTTTCGAAGTTTTTAAAATTTTCATGGAAAAACATAAATTTCTGAAAAGTAAATTATATTTTTATTTAAAAAGCTACTATTGCCAGTTAAAAATAATGCTTAAGAGACTAAGTAAATCAAAAAGACTTATGGTATATTATTCTACTTTCTTCAAAACTCCTGTTAAATCTTTTTCTCTTAAGCTTTCTATCCGGTTCATCTCTCTTCAATATCCAGCAGTAGTCGGCCATCATGTTTGCGTCCCACATTCCTTGGTATCTGCTCACCATAACCTTAATATCTTGGTGGAAGCACTCACCTTTTTCTTCACTTACGGCACCAAGATTCTCAGGAAAGAAGTCAATATGAGAATGCAGAATATGTAACTTTATAGTGATATTGCAACCCAGTTAATGAAAATTACTGAGCATATATTCACTATATTTTCATAACCTGGGCTTTTCTTACATAACTTCCACATATGTAACAGAAGTTATCTGGAGAATTAAGAAATTTGCGAGAAGTCATTTTTCTTATTTATTTAGCACACAAAAATTACAAAATAATTCGTACCACAGTCGATACACGTAAGTC
This sequence comes from Tortricodes alternella, assembly GCA_947859335.1. Lineage (NCBI taxonomy): Eukaryota > Metazoa > Arthropoda > Insecta > Lepidoptera > Tortricidae > Tortricodes > Tortricodes alternella. Next base: position 7,297,411 of record OX401975.1, on the reverse strand, counting down.
GTAATTTTACTCATGATAAACAATGACTCATGTGGGTAGATGATATTTACATGTCATCGATTCTACTAGCATACACTGTTATCAAAGAAATTGGAAGTTAACGCTAGTAATACGTGGTAATACTAACAAATTTTTAAAAACTATTTTTCTTAGAAACATTACGTGATGGATTATTTTTATTATTTTTTTCGTAGCTTAGTACCTAATACATACCCAAATTGCTAATTAGTTTTTTAAGGGGAAAACCATCGCAGGCCAGATTTAATATCTAATCTAATGTTTAAGTGAAGAAGTTAAAGCTTCTTAATTTGACCATTGGATTCAGAGCTGGCCAAGCTTCTTCATCATTTAAAAAATATCTTCAACCTTATAATATCCTTTCTTAAGAAGCAAGCCAAGCTATGATCGGCTTGCTGGTATGGCGATGGTCTGAATGACGTCACTTTCCGAGAAAATAATAAATAAAATTATTTAAACTTTTCAACTAGCTAAAAAATAGACATGTGTAAAAAGTTGCTGTTATTGTTGAAATATATAGTAAGGAACTGCTCAAAACAATTTTCGCGATGCTTACTTTTGAGGTGTCACAACGCGAATCTGACACCATCGCAGGTTCAGTCGCATGTCAACCACCATCCATGACACCCGTTTAAGTGACCATGTTATAATTGAAAAATTGCCCTCCCGCATCGTGCGGTGTGAGACAGCACCACCGACCACACCGCTCACAATGATTTGATAGCGTGTGAATCAAGCAATATTAGACTTTTGTGTGTATGTAGTAAGAACTAAGACATCAGCAATAGGGTGTGGGTAAGCCATGGCGCTGGCGTTTGACAATCTACTATGAGACTTGTTACACGAAATTGTACGAAATATCCTTCTTTTGAGATCTTTGGCTGTAACACACACAGTAGAAATTACAAAGAGGGTATCAGTGGCCATTCACTGTCACCTATACTGCCATCTTCTAACTAAATAGGTAAGGAATGGAAAAATGACCGGCTTGAGTTTTTTGAGAGGTTATAGCCATTTTTAATATTTGTTTCAGTCAACCCAAGCCTCGGACGGCTCCGACTCCGAGTTTGAATACGACACACTGTTCGCGCCAGACGACTATGAGCCTTACGTGCTGCAGCGGAAGGACGATCGCTTCGGCCTGGGCTACTCCGGTCTGAGTCGGCACTCGGTGCTGGGGAGCCTGGCGGGCGAATACGGGCAGGGGACGTCGACGAGCCATTTGATTATGAAGGATAAAGGAAAAAAGGTAAGAAAAGGAAATTCATTATTCTCAGACAAGCCGCCATGTGATACCAACCCCAAAACACACTTGTCAAATCGTGTGCTAAAGTTGTGGAATCCCCAGAAACTGTTACTAGAGTACCATTAGTGAACTGTTTAAAAAATAGACTGGATATACTTAAAAAAAAACAAGCAAGTGCTGCGTACAAGCGATACAGGATTTCGTTGAGGGGGGGGGGGGGGGGGCAATTCTTATATGATTATACTTACATTTAATAGACTCCCGCATAGCCACGCAAACCTGATCCTAATATTCAAGGTTGTAGGTAGGAAAAGTTATAAATACCTTTCATATAATTTTGCTACATGCCCCTTTGTGTGCAGGTGTCTATCCGCGGTCAGGCGTTCGGCGTGGGAGCGTTGGAGGCCGACGATGAAGACATCTACGCGAATGAGGACATGTCGCACTATGACTTCTCGCTAGGGGGCGCTCAGGAGAAACAGAAACCGAAGACCAAGCAGGAGGCCAATGTGAGTATATAACTTTTTATCAAGCAATAAGAGCCTTTTTCTCACACCTGCTATACTCTATTCGTTTAGGTACCTAAACAAACCCACGTGACTCAGCTAACCAGCCAATCAAGACATACCATAGATAAAAACAAGCCAATCAAAAAGTACCATAGATACAAATGATGCATTCCATTGGCTGGTTAGCTGAGTCACGTGGGCTGGCAGGCGAAGAAAAATAAAGAATATATCTAGTAGCTAGGGAGCTGGGTGCCAAAATGTCTATATGATTTGTTCGCTTGGCAGACCTGAATTGTTCGATTAATGACAATGTAAAGAACCACAGAAAAATAGTCTGCCACCATGGTAGCGCTGCGTTTTCAATTGACAGCGTTTCAAAAATAAAATAAAATGGTTTGCTAAATCATTTGTTCGTGTCTGCCTCTTGGACTGATGGTCAGAGTGATCCTCAAAACGATGAACATCGAAGAGGCAGACGTGCAGCGCTCTGTGTAATAACGGGACGTAGTTGCAAAAATGTAAATGAAAAAAGCTATACAAAATCATTTATTTGTTCGTCGTTCTCGTTGCGTCCATTCGATTCATTAGGACGGTCTAGGGCGCTGATTTTTTCAGTATGATTTTTAAAGTTGTAATTCAAATACGCAGGGACATACGACTTTCATTTACTGGCCCAAATCGATTTGTAAAGACTTAATCTTTCTGAACTTGTATCTATCAATATGAAAGACGAACAAATCATATGCCAAAATGGCACCCAACTCCCTAACTATACGTACATGCAGCACGAGCAATTGGACAGGTTACGTTAAAAATGAAAATCAAATATACATTAGTGGGCAACTAATAATATGGGCCACGCGTTGCCGACCGCCGGCCTAGACCATTAATAAGGGTACTTGTCAGTGGCGGAGCGTGAGGGTAAGCCGGTGCATAATTTCTTAACTCAAACATTATAATATTATTATTTACTTCTTGTATTAACATAAAAATTGCATACTTATTACATATATTTCGTATGTAAATACAATATTTAATGAGTAATAATATAATGTTAAAAAATTGAAATGATACACTGGCTTACCCTCACGCTTCGCCTCTGGTACTTGTGTGCCGTTTAGTTTATACTAGTGCGTCTCAGGTGCTGGAAGGGTTCGTGCGGGCCATCCAGCCTCTGCCAGCGCTGCCGCGGTACCCGGCGCCCGCGCTGCCGCGCGACTTCGCGCCGCTCGCGGCCGGCGCGCGCCGCTCCCGGTTCGAGCCCAGCCCCGCACCGCCCCGGGACCAAGGTTAGCGCCTAATGTGTTATATAACTAGCCAATAAAGCTGCCATCTTGCAACGCGCGGGGGGTTTTAATAGCGTTGTGATTAGTGTGTTCGAGATTATGCGTGCCGGTACCCCACCCGATCCCGATTCAGTTTATTAGGGTACGTTACCCTAATCAACTTATATACCCATTAAGAGGGCTATCACTACATCGCATTCTGAAAGATTAGATATATTGGACGTACGCGTCACGTCGCCCTCGTTTAACATATAAGATGTATGGCCGCCAGTGCTCTTTTTAAATTGGGAACTATCGTTCGGCGGGACATGGGTCTGCTCTAATCAACCGCCGGCGCGGCACTGAAAACAGGCGGCCGACCCGTCACATTATGTAGTAATTTGGGAGTTGTAATAACGTTTATTTTAAGTTGTATAATCAATTATTTTTCCTAAAAAAAGAAATCAATTTTAATTATTTATAAACTAACGATTATTGTAATATAAATTTTACGTAATAATATTAACGTAGTAAGGACAAATTTACGGTTAATTCTTAGCGTGTTTAGTAGTTTTATGGTTTTGCCTTGGATTTTTTTTCTACATATTCCATGCATATTTCAAAATTCCGAGGTGGCTATGAAGTACACGACTATTCAAGAGATATTATTATATATTTTTCATTTCGTTTGCTTAGTAGAATAGTTCAATCCACGAGCCCGAAAAAGTGTCGTCGCGCATTTTTTGAAAAACTTGCTGCGGAATTTCGGTTTTATATCAATAGATAAGAATAAATTGCAAAAAGCAAGACCGCTATGATCAATACTAATAACTATACTCCACCAGTCAGCAAGTCAAATTTGTCTAAGTCTTTCAGTTTCTCATAATAAGAACGCCAAAGTTGCCCGATTATTGAAAAAATCGTAATAGGGCTCTTAACCTCATTAAGGAAAGATGTGTGATTTAACTGTTAAAATTATTCTTTGTCAGGTCTCGGCCGCCACGACTTATCCGCTGAAGCAAGAGGCAATCTTCTCGGAGAAATTCCCGTACCCAAAGCGAGCGTACCTACAGAACTACCCGACCCTATCGCCCAGCTGTTCAGCAGAAACGTCAACTTCGTCACCACAGACACGATCATAGACAAAACAATAGCCACAGATGCAAAAGAAAGCGAAGATTTTATTTCAATAAAAGATTCGGGTAAAGAAATATCAAAGGTATTCAAGCCGTTCGTTGGTGATCCCGCGAAGCAAGCGAGATATGAGAAATATTTGAAAGATGAAGGTAGCGTGTTAGAAAGAGAGGACACGATGGATAGATTAAGCGCGTGGGAGAGGAACAGAGAGATTTCAGAGTTCGAACAGGCCGCTAAGTTGTATCGGCCGCTCTCTGGCATTATGGGTGACAGGTGAGATTTTTTTCTATTTTATTAGGGTTCCGTACCTCAAAAGAAAAAATCGATCCCTTATAGGATCACTCGTGTGTCTGTCTGTCTGTCTGTTCGTCTGTCACAGCCTATTTGCTTAGAAATTACTAGACCGATTGGCTTAAAATTTGGTGCAAATATGTAAGTCGGTGACCGCAACACGAACGCGTAACGAATGAATGAATAATGAATTTTACACATGGGGGCACTTAGGGGGTAAATTAGAAAAAAAAAGTTTCTCAAACTATATCATGTGACATATCAAATGAAAGGACTCATTGTGAGAAATCGAGATATATTTTTATCAAAATTTTAAAATAAATATTTTGGAAGTTATTTAGGAAAATAGGCAAAAATTTACCATTCCCCCCCTTACCTACGAAACTACTGACGATTGATAAAATTTTGAAAAATATACGGAAAATAGTAAGAAGTCTTTGGCATTTAAATTAACATAGGAAATTTCAGATATCCATGTACGGAACGGAACCCTCTCCACGAGAGTTAAACTCGCACTTGTCCGGTTTTTCTGATATATTTTTTACTCTATATGCAATACTAGTAGACCTGCCATAGCTTCGCCCGTGGTGTTTTCCATACAAACTTTACCAGCCCTTTTCACCCCTTTAGGGATGGAATTTCAAAAAAATCCCTCCCTAGTGCACCTCTAGGGTGCTCGAGGAATGTCTCCTCCAAATTTCAAACCTCTAGGAGCACCCGTTTAGGCTGTGAGTTGTCTATAAGTGAGTCACGGTACTGTTTTATATGTATTGGTGAATACTCACATTAACAGCTGTTATTTCCTCAGTATACCTTTGATGAGCTTAAATATATTTTAACAGATTCACTCACGCCTCGGAACCAGACGACGCTCTCAACCCCCTCACTGCCGTCGCGAAGAGTTCCGTCAACCGCGGACAAGCCACCCAGCAGCAGATAGCAGCGGCCGGGGCCGGCGCTTACGGCGTCCTGACGCGCTCGGAGGCGCCCTGGCGGCCCGAGGGCCTTGTGTGCAAGAGGTTCAATGTGCCCGAGCTGGGAGCCAGGTTAGTTCATGAGGCTTCTGCAGCAGATAGCAGCGACACACACGGGAGGGCTCCTGCGGCATTCCTCACTCACCCTTGCACATATCCGGTTCCGATTCGATTTCCGAAGTGTTGTAAATACTATTAGAAATAGGAACGATTTAAATTTCTAGTACCAACTAAGTATTTGCCCCCCTTTATTTGGGCTTTAACTTTCCCCCCCCCCCCTCCCTCTCTCTCTTTCTGTGTAGCTGAATAGGTTTCGTTTAAGTTATAATTATATATACTTATATGTATTTATTTATAGTTAATATTTATCTGTCTTTTTAGCTTGTCTGTTTATATTTAGCTATCTATCAAGTTAATATTTAGCTTGTCTGGAAGAGATTGTTACCTAGCGATAAGACCGCCCATTGTTTATAAGGAGTATTTGTATTGTATTTTATTGTAATTTTTATTATTCCATACTTAGCTAACATAGCTATAGCCAAATAAGGAGTAGGAATTTAATAAACTGATGTGCGTCTGAAAACTCATTAATTTGAAAGAAAACGTATCTGGCTCCATTGAGTCATAAATGTTGTCCACTTCATTAATAAATGATTTTGTCCACAGACAAGAAACCAAGAAAGAGGATAAGCCGAAAGTATCTTATTCAATATTCAATTATCTGGAAAATTCTGTGCTCGATAAAGACAGCTTTGCAAGGGAGCAAAGCAAATTTAGCGGTTCCAAATCATTAAGTAGAGAAACTATTAGCGTTCATAAAAATAATGGCAAGACTAATCCTGCAAATGCAACTGCAAGTAATGAAAAAGTTAATGAAGAGTCGAAACCGAGCACGAGTATGGATACAGGTATAAGTAAAAGATTAACAGTAGCTGAACTATTTATGAAAGAATCTGAGAAAGATTTGAAAAGCAATCAAAACGTCGAAGTTACTGAAACAATTAATAAATTTGATAAGATGGATTTGTACAAATCTATATTTCTAAGTGATAGTGAAAATGATGATAATGGTACGAAAAATGATGAGACACTACAAAATGATACTACGACTGCTAATGACTTTATGGATGTGCCTAAGAATGTCGAAAGGAACCTATCACCACCTCGTGGGATATTTGCTAACATAGATTTTGATGAAATCAATTCGTGGAAAAGCAACGCCGAGAAAAAGGCACAAGAAAAAACCGAATCAGATAAAGATGTTATAACTGTAGAAAAATCTGCAGATCCTAAAACAAATCAGACTGAGAATGTATTTGATACATACGGTCCTAAAATACCGGATAATTTAAAGAAAAGGCTAGAGGAACTGCCAGAAAGAGAGACAATGGAAAAGCCTTTATATAGAAGTAGGAGTGAGAGAGACGTCGTAGATGTGCTATCGTCCAGTTCTGATTCGTGGGTGGAGGCGAAAGAAGTGAAATCTAAAAAGAAGAAGAAGAAACATAAGAAACAGAAAAAGCAAAAAAAGTCCAAGCATAAGAAGAAGGATAGATAAGTATGCAAATAAATGAACTTTATAGTAATTCTTTTTTATTACCCCTTGTTCATTATGTTTCTAGGAGAAAATCGCTATCCTTACTTCCCACTAAAATTACTAGTAGCTCTGTGAGCTGTAGACTTCACGAGTCTATGCGAGTTTACGTCTTAATAAGTAACAAAAACGTTTTATCTACACCCATATCATAAAGCCTCCATAATGTAATCAAAAACCGAAGGAAATGACCACCATTTTGACAACCAATTAGGAAAAACCAGTGCTGCAATGTTATTCCCGTATCGTTTTTAGTATAGAAATGAGATTAAATTTGGAACAGCTGTCAAAACTCAAGTGGGTCTCTATTCTAGTATCCATAGATATTAAAACAGTTATTGATACGAAACGTCGATTCAGTATGTTTTTTTAATATAAACTGCACAACATTTGATCTCGAGTGACATGAGAATAGAGACTTCATTCGTTTGTCTATGATTTTTAAAAAAATGGTCTTGACGGAGGATCGAATTGCCGCCATTATGTTTGGTGTTTTGCTGAACGAAAGTAGAATTGTTGTAGAATTGAATAGAAAAAGTTGTTTGTAATTTACATTTTAGTTGAAAATATGAATAGTAGTCTTCTCGGAGTGTGTGTGATGTGAAAATGCGCCGGATATCGGAAATATGCAGCCACGATTGCAACAAGTAACTTGTTGCCAGAAAATATTGTTTCTGAACCCATCATGGAGGATTTATAATATGTGTGTAGATAAAGTTATGTATGCAACTCTGCATAATTTGGCCTTAAAACACACGTGCGATCTTATTATGAAACTCGCTTAAAAGCTCGTTTCATAAAACCGCACTAGTGTTTTAAGGCCTATCATTATGCAACCGTTGCATAAACTACTATTGTGACATTTTTGAACAGTTTTCGAAATTACTGAAATATGATATAATTATGATCGAACCTGCTCACAAAATTTCACGAGGAGCGGTTGAGAAATGCGACCTGTCCGGACATCCGGATTTCTATTCTATCCAAGTTGAAACGGAGACGCTTCGCGCGATATTAATGCGAAAGTTTGTGTGTTTGTTACCACTAAGCTCCGTAATGGCTGAACGGATTTTCATGAAACTTGGTATATAGTTAATTTAGGTCCTGGAATAGTATATAGAGTAGGTACTTTTGATTCTGTGAAATCAAGTTTCCGAAGGAATAAAATAACTATAACGGACGAAGTAATGTAATGTAATGTAATAAGACTATTATTGTACTAAAGAACACAATTACAAAAAAATAATGATAACAGGGGGCCTAGCTCATTAACTTTTATCGCCCACATAAAGCATCTGTCACTTTTTAGGGTTCCGTAGCCAAATGGCAAAAAACGGAACCCTTCGTTCAGATTCGTCATGTCTGTCTGTCTGTCTGTATGTGTGTCTGTCTGTCTGTCTGTCTGTCTGTCCGTCTGTCTGTCTGTCTGTCCGTCCGTATGCCGTGCACAGCCATTTTTTCCTAAACTATAAGAACTATGCTACTGAACTGAACTATTGAACTATGAACTATTTTCACACAAAAATAGAAGAAAAAAAACAATACATTTTTGGGGTCCCCATACTTAGAACTGAAACTCAAAATTTTTATTCATCAAACCCATACATGTGGGGTATCTATGGATAGGTCTTCAAAAATCATATAGTCATATCATGAGGTTTCTAATATCATTTTTTTCTAAACTGAATAGTTTGCGCGAGAGACACTTCCAAAGTGGTAAAATGTGTGTGCCCCCCCTGTTACTTCTAAAATAAGAAAATGATAAAACTAAAAAAAACATATGATTTACATTACCATGTAAACTTCCACCGAAAATTGGTTCGAACGAGATCTAGTAAGTTAGTTTTTTTTAATACGTCAAATCACGAAACCCTTCGTGGGCGAGTTCGACTCGCACTTGGCCGGTTTTTTTACTCATACGGATGCGATAAAAATTAGTGTGCTACGGGGACAGAAATGTACAAAGGCGAACTTAAGAGGGCGCTGACCGTCCAGTGGCGCCCTCATCACTGTTATTGTGTTTTTAAGTAAAAAGTGGCCGCTATTTTCATAAAACGGTATGAATAAAAAGCTATGTCGCATAGCATATAAATTGTGTATTAAGTTGCGAAACCACTTATATGGCTTCGATTTTAATAAATTACTTTATGGCCGAATTCGGAAACGCCACTGCATTTGATTGGAGATTAAATACCTAGTTAAATGTCCGTCAACTAGTTGTCATCCTATACAAAAATGTCACTCAAACGTCACTTTAATTAAAGATCAATTAGAGTGAACTTTTTGAATTTGGCCATTAGTTTAATAGAAAACAATTACAGTGAAGGCGCCACTGGACGCTCGGCGCTCACTTGAAGTTGTGGGCAGGATCTATTAGATTTACATACGCGTTTGTTTGTTCCCCTTTCATGTCAACTTAAAACAGAGCGACGGATTGACCTGTTTTTTTTCATAGCGATAGATGAAAAGCCGAAGAAGTACATAGGTTACTTATCACGGACAAATGCACATTTCCAAAAGGAATAGCGACAAACGAATTCCACGCCATAAATAAGAAAGAACTTAACCCTCTCACCACCCGTCCTAGCACGGCTGATACGGGGACAAGTTACCCCGTCTTATCTCTATCCCTTTCGTCGGCACTAGAGTTAGAGACGCACTGAGAGCTAGAGTTGTCCCACGATAACTCTGCAATGAAAAAATGGCAACCCCATACGTCATTCAATACGACGGATTGAAAATTTGTATGGCATGACGTATGGGGTTGCCATTTTTTCATTGCAGAGTTATCGTGGGACAACTGTAAAACGGGGTTAACTTATCCTCGTGTTAACCTTGCTAGAGCCACAGTCATATATGATAGGATCACATTATAAAAAGCCCTCTCAACACCAGTGATAGAGACAAAATTTGACCGCAAGGTAACCCAAAGAATATTAAACTTATTCGTATTAAATAAAAATGCGAATAACGCAAAATCAACATTTCAGTCAGATTATCAGCTTTAGGCACCAAAACAGATAATATTGGTGCAGAAAACAAAACATTTCCGTGTTTACGCACTTTATGCGCGCTCTTTTATTTCCATTGTACAAGGTTCAAAATAGCGTAAAAAATGAACAAGTGGTCTCGACATTTCGCTATCTGATAAAGTTACACGTGTTTTGGAATCGTTTGGTTTGCTCATAAATATGAAGTTTTATTTCCATCGAGGTTTAGAAATCGGATAAAAAATATTCAGTAACTTTCCATAGGTACATCGTCCGCGTAGAATCCCTTAAGTGCTTAATTGACGGATTTTCATAGATTTTAGGCACTATTTTAGATTGTTTGTTGTTTCTCAACTTTCCTTAGGGGTCATCCATAAAGTACGTCACATTAATTTCGTGATTTTTTGACCCCTCCCCCCTCCTTGTCACAGTTGGTCACATTTGTGAGACCCCCCCTCCCTAGTGTGACGTCACATATTTTGCAATTTTACAACTAAAAATTAATAAATTAAAACAGCAGTTCCGAAATTAATTTTATTTCAACTTTAATTTTTTTTTTTTGTTAATCAAATTTTTTTTTTATTTAATAACTCGCCAACAAAACAATTTGTTCCTTATGCATATACAGATAGAGATGGTTTTTTTTTTTAGATGTAATAGTGTGTAATAATAGATGTATTAGATTTTGAAATGTGACGTCACAAAACTTAGGACCCCTCCCCACCCCTCGTCACACAATGTCACACTTCGTAGACCCCCTCCCCCCCCTTAACGTGTGACGTACTTTATGGATGACCCCACAGGATGACCCCTTAACATGCGTAAGAGACGGAATTTTGATTAACATTTTAGCTATGTTTTTTAAACTGTAAATCCTAATTTATAAATTATAATTTTTATGTTAATTTTAATTAAATCGGCCAATGAGGGCTCTGTGTGACCGAAAATAGTTTTTGACATTCCCTCGTGATGTTTTTGTGTATAAAGATAGTTGGAGGTTCGAAGAGTGACGGTCCAGACATACAGTCCCAGAGGGAATAATCGTTAACGAATTCCATGCGAAGTCGGGGACGAAAGCTAGTGTAGACTTGCGCAAGGTCGAAATGTATGTGTCAAACGTGTTGCGTATGAGCGTTGCTATCGTTACCAGGCAGCAGTAGCGGCCATATTAGTCCTACTAAAAAGTTTCGGCCATGCCTCGAATGAAGAACATTTATTTACAATTACAACCGATATTTGCTCGTACGTCGTTACGATATTTACTACGACGTAACAAGCACGGTATTCTTGGCTGTTTGACGTAATGCCAATGCTTACGTACCTATGTAACGCGAAAAACATTCTACGAATACGTAAAAATAAAATGTTTCCTCTCTGGTTCCGTATATGGACCATAGTTTTCTTTTGGTTATATCATGGTCATAGCAAATATTAGAGCAAGAACGCATGCATAAAGGAATTCGTTTCGGGGTGGGTGGGAATTTTTGTGTGATATATTATTTTAGGCCCCCGGGGAACTTGCACCGGGCGGCAGTTTTAGGGGGCACCAAATTAAAAATTAATGTATTAAAAAAACTAGTTTTACTAAAGTCATTAATTTCAAATACTAGAAACTGTGGCTGGAAGGGAGGGGCGTGAATGTCAAGTTTTTGCCCCGGCTCGGAAATCTTAGATCCAGAGCTGGTGACTCCCTATCTTTATGATAAAATCCAAAGGTGAATGCCCAGTGCTTCGGTCGTGAGTCACCGGCCCTAACATGCAAGACACAAGGATCAGTTAAACCGTCTTATCTCTAAGTGCGTCTCTCTCACACTAGTGTGGATGAAAGTGATAGTTATAGAGATAAACGGGTTTAACTTATCTTTGTGTCTTGCATGTTAGGGCCGCAGGGGTGGGATGTGTCAGAGGATTTAGAACAGTGTTTTTCAAACTTCTTGAGTACGACTCTTTACAAGTAAAAAAAACCCACGAACCCCAATGAATCCTATTCAGTGGTTCCAACTTCCAACTACGAGGTATTTAAAAACCTGCCTAGCAACGCAATCTCCTTAGCAAGAGTGGGCCGCTGCGGCCCTAGCATGCCATACACGGGGATAAATTAAACTCATTTATCTCTCTATCTCTTTCGTTGGCACTGGTACCTATTAGATAGACGCTCTTACAGATAAACGAGTATAACTTATCCTCAACTGGGGGCCGCGACCCACAGGTTGAAAAAACAGATTTAGAATGACAAGATGCTAAAAATATGCGATGTTTTAACACTCGCAAATTATTTCCATGTGCTAAACACGTTCTAAAAAAAACACCCGTAGTAAAAAGATTTTATGCATAATATTATTGACGATGCCCTAAATGCGTCAGACATTCCATTATAATTTATAATGAACAACAACATTTGATTGTAGTCCTGAATAGTTCGTTACGTTGAAAGTGTAGGCGTTTACTCCGACTCCAAGGTTACATCAACTATGCAATGGCGGGAACAACATAGGTTTAGACAAAATCAATGGGAAAATGAAAATAGACAAGATTTTATTGTTCTAGAACTTACTTCAGGCTAGACAGGCTGTCTGATGCTAAAGCTAGGGACAGAAGTACACCTAAATGAAATCGATATTATTCGTATAAAGTATACATTTCTTCTTTGTTACTGGATTATTTTATTATAGTTGTTCAAAAGCAGAAATGTATGCAATCATATGTAAATCTCCAAGTCAATGATGAAATTGTTAACAATTACCAACATAAGTTTACAAGAAGAGGACACAGGTATACAATTTTGTTAGGGAAACGAAGATAGCATGAAAACTGTTGATGGAAAAGAGACGCAGAATGTGTTTCAATGTATGGTAAAGAGAGATGCAAGAATATCACTGTTTACAACATATTTTTTCCGTCAAGGTTGGTACGCATGCGTCATTAGGCGGTGTCAGGGTGGTATTCGAAAGATATATATTTTTTTAATAATTTATTTTTTGGTGTATGGAGGTTTTATTTTTAATAAGGACCATTCATTAATTAGTTTTAAGGATGTATACCTACCCAATATATTGATTTGTAAATTTATCGCTGAAATTGAATAGTATGGTAGTTTTAGTCGTTTCGCATAAGTGTAATAAAAAATAAAACCACTTTACCGTTCTTTTAAAGGAGATAAATAACATTTAAGATTACATGTGTTATGTGCTGTGCCTCTGTTATTTGTACCGGAAGTTGATTAAATTATAAGAAAAAGTGAAAAATGTTTCTGTCTCATAGTACTTTTATAATCAGAAAATGTATTTTCTATTACTTTGTACCCTCCTCGATTTTTCGATGACAAAAAAAAAATCGTTACCGTGGTTCCCACGGAAATATTCTTGATTGAATTTCCATGTGTCCGGACCGTTTCAAAAATTGCATATTGATTGGTTATGACTCGAGTAGTTAAATCAGGTTCTGATTTTATCTCACATACTAAATAATTATTAATAATCACACAATTTGTACATTTTAAATCATTATTCGTACAAAATTACTCATTGCCATTATTTGGTGCAAATAAAACAAAACTTGAAAAATAAAATACATCCTTAAGTTAACTGACTTTACTGTTGGCCGAATTCATTTGATTAGAGATTAAATAGTTATGTCCGTCAACTAGTTCTCATCCTATAAAAATACCTACGTCACTCAAACGTCACTTTAATTAAAGATCAATTTGAGTGGCCTTTCTGACTGAATTTGGCCATGTGTCTAGTTAATTGATGGGACGCTAGTATGCTGCGAAATAAAATGTTTCTATTTCAGAAGTCGTGAAATACAAATTTTACGCTTTTTATATCAACCCACAACGTCAAAAACAATATCGCGTTCATTTTTATGTAAGGTCGGAGAAATTATCCTCTAACCTTTTCATCAATTTGTTGACATACGGCGGTGCACGCATTCGACGCGTGACGCGATCGCATTGTTATCATTAGTCACGTTTACACGGTCGGCAGTAACACGCAGTTGCGCAAAATAAAAACAAAAAACTAAATCCGACCCTGGCAAAGTACAATCAGCTGTTTGTAATGACAGTTCTCTGACAAATACAAAATGGTTGAAAACTAAAGTTGGCAAACAAAGAAAGGCAGCGTAATAGCGTTTATTAGCGTTAAAAAACGATTTTTAAAGGGGAAAGTGTGTTAAAATAGTTCGTATTGAGTGTTTAGTGCACGATGCTGGATCTGGAGATCGTCCCGGAGCGATCCCTGGGCTGCGACGCCTGGGAGTTCGTTCTAGGTGAGCCTTATTGTGTTTATTTCTTACGTCAAGAATTTGCGTTGTATTTACGCAGGATGTCTTACGCAATGGTGTTTTGGACGCCTTAAATACCTAGCTCAAGAACCTATTCGAAATTTGAATGCATTTAGTACTGGCCATCGACTAAACATTGATTTTTTTTAAGCGTAGTGTCAATGCCTTTGTTTCGTCTTTCCGTTTGAATGTTTATTTTTTTATTTGTACACTTGACCGTGAAACTAGTTCGCGTCGTTTTCACATTTAAACATATTTCGTAAGACATTTTAAGGACGCACATCTATGATGGTGGTTGACGCCAATTTTTTTGACAGTGATCAAAATGTAGCTAGGTGGAGTATAATAAAAGACCATTTTTTCCAATTATATCCTAAAGCAAACAATAGACGATTAATAATAGGAGACATACATTGTCAGTCCTCCTGTTGGATGAAGTTTAAAATGGATCGAAACCAAAATAAATGCCGTTAATAATTAAGTTCTATGCCTTGGATATAATGTCTGAAATCTGCTTTACGTTTATTGTGGATTGGATCCTGTTCCCTAAATTAAGTCCAATTGTACCTACCTAACTGTTGTTAATTTCATTATCAGCAGCAAGTCACAGCATAAACATATAGGCTATATAATATTTCATACAAATGAAAATTCATGATCATCTAGAGGCCAGTATTTACCAGAGGCCTTCTAACAATTGAGCTTTAAATAATTTTCTTTCAATTTAACTCTTTCAACGCCTTGTCCAAATGCGAAAAAGTGTGCCACGGATGCCAACAACGGCATTAGCCCATACAAATTTATGAAAATGGTGTATCATGGAGTCATGAAAATCTGCTGTCATATATAGCCAACTGTGGAGATCAAATGGATAAACTAAAATTTAATGACTTAACATAAGCCTATGTCATTTTTATATGACTATTGGAAAGTTGGTTTGAAATGATTATCAAAAATTATTAATTAATGATATCAATAATTGAAAACTTTTGATTCAAAGGCATGAGATATTTAGTAGAAGCGATATAGAGAATTTCAGCGTTGATCAGTGTGCTAGCTCAAAACGAAATGGTATTGGTATATGGTATTTCTAATTGGAATCATATGTTCAAGGTTTGGGTTAACTTTATATTGGATTTGGTCACACTTTTCAATGAGAAATTTCGTTCCAAGTATATGACGTGTGCGAGCAGTGACATTGGCATCTATGCTTCGATTTGCTTTCTTCCTTATTTCTAAACAAAGAAAGAGAGAACAAATAAATTATTGTTCCATTCTCTTTGTCCAACTGTTTTAATACAACAAAGAAAAACGATTCACTGTCCATATTTTATTCTAATGAATTAATAATTTGCAATTGGTTAAGTCATTAAACTTGTACTTAAGCAAATATGTTCTTTTGTTTATAAAGATTTGAAACTATAGGTATTTGTTTAAAAATATTCAGTTTTAACTGCATAGTTAAGTTTGTGTTCTGTTATCTCAGTGTTGGTATTTCATGTTTTGCATAAATGATATCCATTTGTTTTGTTTAGGGAGATTGTAATTTAATAAACAATGTTTATAGGGTTGGGTAAAAACAACCAGCAGAATTTCATAGCTGAGGACTGGTAATCAAATAGTTAACTTTGTTAATCGCTAATCCACTACTGAAAAACTTAACTTCATTAAACATTAAAGCGTTACATTTCGGAAGATTTAACGGAAGTTAACGTTAATCGTTAACTTGTGATAGTAATTTCATGTCGTTGCGTTAGTGATTTACTTATAATAAATGTTGGAACGGCACTTTAGGCAGGACATGAAAACATGAGATGTAGTAATATCTAATTGTTTAGTG
Source organism: Tortricodes alternella (assembly GCA_947859335.1). NCBI lineage: Eukaryota > Metazoa > Arthropoda > Insecta > Lepidoptera > Tortricidae > Tortricodes > Tortricodes alternella. Next base: position 7,281,263 of record OX401975.1, on the reverse strand, counting down.
ATCAAATTCGAATCATTAGCTATCTGACAAATATGCATATTCCCATTTATAAACTTTAACTGATTTAACGGGTGTGTAAACGGTGGACTCATTGCTTAAGCCTTTTTATTGATTTTATGTTTCCTTTAGGTATGTCAATGTCTAGAAAATTCGTCTTCTGTTTCTCTGCCTTAAGCCAACACGTATTGTGGTTAATTACGCCTTTTTATACGTTATAATTTCCCTGCCTGTTGCTAATAGCTTCACCAGAACCCCCAAGACGTCAACAGGGTGTTAATGAGTCCGACAACGATTTTAAAAGTTAATCCCTTACTCGAAATGTTAACTGCATTAATTAACCATTAACGAGTAACGGTCTTGTGCTCAGCTATGCATAATTTTTACTAAACTATTTTTAAACTGAGACAAACTCAATATTGTTATTATTATTAAAATGGAAACTAAGGTCGTCAACTAAATGGATTTCTTGGCTACGATAAAATCATGTCATATAAACATAATCAACAGACTGGTTCTATATTACCATGGAAAGAGGAATAGCCATACAATCAAGCGTTCCTCGGACGTTGCGACGCCATCTATCGGTGAATTTCTTAAATTGCGGCTGCAGTTCCTTCAAATAATGGTTTCTAAAAGCTGGATGTTTTCAAAAACGTTGTGTAAAGACGCGCTACACGTGCCATTATATCAATAAGTTATTTCATTTCGTTTTTTGCATCGCTCTCAGGCTACGACTGTCGCGCCATCTAGTTTAACTGGATTTTAGCGGCTTCGGCTTATTTCGGAGGTACGGTCGGTTCGTCCATGCTAATACTACCAATCTATGATCTATGATTATGTTGATATGATAATGGTTGTATGGTGGCCAAAAAACGTCAAAATAAGCGTTGAGTTGAGACTGTGCAAGGTACTTCTCTGTTACAGCCCAGACATCCATTCTATTGACTGATTTTCTGCATTACTAATATTAATATTATAAATGCGAGCGTGTTAGTTTGTTTCGTTTACAAAACTTATCTTCTAAATCGATAGAGATGATATTTGTTAAGGACCTTTAAATTCACCAGTACCATGAGTTTACGCAAACCGTTCTCGTTATCGAAAACTATCGCTCGGTAATACTTTGCTCATGGTTAGGGTACAGGGGTGTGATGTGAACTAACTGGCAAGCCTATCTTGACCCCTCAGTGACTATAAACTTCATGTTCGTGCGTGTCTTCGACTTTTGTTGTATTCCAGGTGCAGTTCATGTACCTACGCCCCGATATTGCCCGACCTGATAATGCTTGATCAGTTGTTGGGTGGTCGCGAATAAATTATCTAATCGAGCCAATGATATTAAAAAACCAAAGCTGCGTCTTTCAAGATCAAAATTTTGACCCAGAAAGCAACCCAATTGTGATCATTTCAATTAGTCATGCGCGGACTTTAGGCCGAGTACCACATGTCGTGATCTATTGAAAATGTTCTCAAAAAAAGACATTCTTGAGCGAAATGTCGGTTCATAATTCTACAAAACAAATAAAAGGAAGAACTGATGCTTTATTTCATTTGTAGGTACATTCAACGTAAATAGAAGTAATAAAATGCATTTGTTTTGTTCATACATGATCGCCATATTCCAAATTAATGTGTAATATCCGCACGTCAAATGCCACCTAAAGCTGCACTGGACGAAAAGAAACGAAAAAAGAAGAAAATTATCTAAGTCACGTTTTTAAAACGAGTTGAGTATGGATATAACGTGTCTTTCTATAATGTCATTGAATCGAACATTATCAGGTCGGGCAATATCGGGACGTAAGTACATTAACCGGACCTAGGGTTGCCAACCGTACTATAATATATAGTTACTATTGTACTATATTTTGGCTCTATGTAGGTACTATAAACTTTTGAAGAAATATTAGTAGCGAAAATACTATATTTCGCTCAGTCCTTACAAATGGGCTTTGAGTTGGTATCTTCGCAGCTCGGATAGCCACAAGATGCGCAATCGGAATGTTAGTAAGACTCATTTTGTGTATTATATTTAATCAATCATACCTTACACCAATTTTGAAAAGGTTTTTCTTTAAGGTACTATATTTTCTTTCAGTGTACTATTTTATTTATACCTATATCCTGGAAAATATTATATTTGTCCCATAAATAGTTGGCAACCCTACCGGACCCTGTATTCCGACATAGCCGGCCACGGTCGTAGGTACCTAACTCCGCATAATGCCTGCGAGTGCGCGGGTCAATTTATGATTGTCAGACGAAAATGAGAGATCAAACTGAGCGACGAGATTTGTTACAAAATAACATAGTCCATTAATTACGCGAGGTGCTCAGGGGGGGGGAGGGGGTTGAGACGAATCTTACTAAATCTCACTTGGGGGAGAGGGGGGGTCTTGGCAAATATCACGTAATTGTTTTCTAGCAGAAAACGATGTGAAGCTGCGTGAAAGTTAAGTTAAATTAAAGCTAAATGAAAGTAAAAAAAGTGTCTTGAATAAAACATGGCATTTTTTTATATAAATTCACGCTTTTATACCAAAAATACAAATTTTGAAAAATCGCACGTGAGATTGGGGCAGGGGGGAGGGAGTCGAGAAAAATCGTACAACATCTCACCGAGGGGCGAGGGGGGGGTCAAAAATTTTTAAAGAATGTCTCACGTATTTAATGGACGCCCCCATAGCAGTTTTCGAGGGAATAGTGATTAACGTAAACCCAAACTAACAACATATTTTTTTGTTAATTCTTATCAGTTCACTTTGTTATGTAACTAGGTATGTGATAAACACGTTTCGTCTATTCACAGTATTCGGCCTTGGTTAAATACGCAAAAAGTCTGCGAATTTAATCCGCGCGCGGCTATTGTTATTACTTGTCAACATGTTTATGCCGTATATTTGTTTACGGGCGATTACTTGGAATCATAGTAAGATGTTTATCGTTTCTAACGGGGAAATAACAAGCGTTTCTACCGAAATCGAAATCTTATAAACTGCGTTGAATGAGAATTAGAGAATCAGCACCCTGATTTCTGTTTTTGAGTTAGGCTGATGCCACATGCGGCGTCGCTGCAGTGCTTATGTTGACACTTACCTGATAGTTAATAGATTCAGGCGTTACTTTGCGGAAATCCATATTATACTAGATTGCTTGAGATATACAGCATTTTTGGGAGCAGCACTATTCTCGAGATCCAAACTTGGTACGCCAGCTTGACGTCAAGTTAGCGTATCCGTTAAACAGGGCTCATATCTCCGAAATTACAAAGGTACTATTTTTTGAAACTTGGTACTATTTCGGTACTATTTAGGTACTATTTTTTGGAATCATCAGATCCTGGATATCTTCCACGGGTACGCCAACTTGACGCTCACGATAGCCCGACGTCGGGCTATCAACTTCTCCTGAGGATGCCTCGGTTATTTTTCACGTAAATACAATCGAATTTACATCACATTATGTAGTTACTAATGTTGAAATTCTGAATACGTGTAGGTATGTGGTCAATAAAACACCTGCTCGTTGTGAGCTCGGCGTAAGATAAAGGCGTTAAGTTCGGCTTCATGTTGCTCTAACTGGCATTGTGTAGAAATAGTACATTGTGCATCTAGGGCCGTAAGAAGGGGATAACTAACGAGAGTCTGTTAGAAGCCCGATGCCGTAGGCGAGTGATACACACAATGTTTTTCATCACATTTGCGAGGAAATTAAATAAAAATTAGCCAAAAAATATATATTTATTTATTTTATTCCCATTGTACACCGTGAATTACCATCAGGTGGGTAGAATAAACTGTATGTCGCGATCAGCGCCGGCGCGCCCCGCCACCTCGTGCATACATAACTGCCCGTGGGACTTCTAAACCATACAAAATCTATAACTGCCCTTGGACGGCGGCGCGTATAGAGGAGTGAAATCGGCTATAGTTGCTCTATACGTCTGCGTATAATAACACCCTTTCCGAGCAAGTGCGATGATAAAAGCATTACCACACTGAATGACGCCCGAAAGGCTGCATATTGTATTATTTAAATATACATATAACTACCGCCTGCAAGTACGTGTACGTGCTATCAAACTATGACTAAAGACTAGAACAATCGCATTATCACAGCGGACAATGGATATTAAAACGTAACAATGCCCCAGTAATAGACTGGTTAATTAGGGCGGATGAGTAACGGGCCTATACTATACCAGACGGTGGACACGTATAAAATAAGCAATTGAATATCTACACTTGCTGAAACAACCACAAGGCTCAAACGATAGCAGCACCATAACCATCAGTTTACGCAAACCGTTCTCGTTATCGAAAACTATCGCTCGATCCCTTTTACTCGTATCGGCAACAAGCACTATTTACGATAGATTTCGATAGTGAGAACGGTTTGCGGAAACTCGTGGTAAGGGTACTGACCCGCACTGCCGGCAGGGTCGAGGACAGTATTTAATTCGAGCTCAGCGGCCCTAGCAAGGTTGACACAAGGATAAGTTGTTAAACCGTCTTATTTTTAAGTGCGTCTCTCTCACACTAGTGCCGACGAATGAGATAGTCAGAGAGATAAACGGGTTTAACTTATCTCCGTGTCTGGCATGCTAGGGCCGCTGTGGAGTATTTAGATTACACCAAACTCAACACAAAAGTGGCCTATTGTGTACATCATAGATAGACAGAGATTAGAAAACAAATCACACTTATATTATAAATGCCAAAAGTGAGTGTGTATGTGTGTGTTAATTGTAGGTACCTGTTTGTTACTCCTTCACGCTTCAACGACTTGACGGATTTGGATGAAATTTTGAACGGAGATAGCCTAGATGAACACAGGATACTTTTCATCGCAATTCCATATGTACAAAGTCGCGGGCACAGCAGGTAATGAGGGAATGCCGGCCGTACAAAACAATCACACGTATTGCATACCAGGTTATGCCCTCGACTTTGGATAAAAAGTAGCCTATGTGTTAATCCAAGGTATAAGCTATTTCCATTCCAAATTGCATCCAAATCGTACCAGCCGTCTGCGCGTGATTGAGGAACAAACAGCTAAACATCGCAACATCTTCACATAGCTACTATCATATTTATCATTTATCATATTAAGTAGAATAGAATACCTAATCATAAGCATTACGTAAAATTTATTTTCGTAACTTGTCCGTGCTATTATCAGTGACCGGATAGGTAATCGATCTAATTTACATAGATGCAGATATCATCGTACATGACATTGGCTTATTATCGGTCATGTGCGAAATGTTTCTACATGGAGACGCTAGGTGGCAGCTGATTACCATACAACAAGGCGTACAGATAAATATTTCGTAACTTCAAGTGCATGTATCTTTCTTTGTCCAAGCAATATACATATATTTATTTCAATTGTACGATGTGCGTAGTACAACTCAATTGTTTGCTTGATTTATTAACTATGATCAATGAATACATACATACATACATAGGCATCACGCCCGAAATCCCTAATGGGGTGGGCAGAGCCACAACACTAATTGTGACCACGTTCGATTAATTAGTCCTCAGATGGTATGATGAACCGTATGGTGACAGGTGACCAGCCCATCGCCCATACAGATAGTCCACCATGTTGGCGAGGACCCGTCCCTTAGTCGACTTTTATGACATGCAAGGATGATAAGCACCTGCACGCATTCTATGCTATTTCTTCACTCCCAGTGCAGCAGAGGAGTACCATCAATGAATACCATTTCAAATAAAAAACAAAAAGTTTGTATCAAAAACACCTGTTCTTGGTGGAACATGAATTGTCTGTCTATGAGCAAGTACATACTTTGTTTTCACACAAACGATTCATTAACAAATTCAAGCGTTTTTTTCTACTTTTGGCAAGAAAATATTGGTTTCAATACGATGCAAAAGAGTTTAAAAAACCCTTTTTATCCGTGGGGTTATTCCAATTTGTTCCCACCGGGAATTAATGTTAAGAGGACTGTGAACCAACGGCAAAAATCGCCCTTTTCATACAAAAGGCGGTAACGATTTCCACCCCTTAAATGTTAACCGATTTTGACCAATTTTTGATAGGTTGTCAGTCAGAACAACAGAACCTAGATCTATACGTTTCTGAATATTGATTAAAGATCAACAAAGTCAAATAATCGCCGATTGTATGGGTACTCCTCTGCTGCACTGGGAGTGAAGAAATAGCATAGAATGCGTGCAGATGCTTATCATCCTGGCATGTCGTAAAAATCGACTAAGGGACGGGTCCTCTCCAACATGGTGGACTATCTATATGGGCGATGGGCTGATCACCTGTCACCATACGGTTCATCATACCATCTTAGGACTAATTCATCGAACGTGGCCACAAGTAGTATTGTGGCTCTGCCCACCCCATTAGGGATTTCGGGCGTGATGCTATGTATGTATGTATGTATGTATGTATGGGAATACAGAAACTGCAATAAAACTGATTTTATTAATTATAGTGAAAAAACCAAAACGTATAGACCTAGATTTTGTTCTGACTGACAACCTATCAAAAATTGGTCAAAAACGGTTAACATTTAAGGGTGTGGAAATCATTATAGCCTTATGTATGAAAAGCCGTAGGTTCACACTCATCTAAACCTTTTGAACGCCTGTAAGCTGTAGCCGACAGCAGATTTCCGTGCCCCTGACGCCACGGCATGCCGTTTTCCATGCAGTTTGTCGGTTACACCCGTCACTCGGCGTCCGGCGCACGCTTTTCTCCCGATTCTGCCGTAGCGTTCAAAATGTTAAACAGACGGCAGCGCTAGTTTGACAGTCAGTGCCGGAATAAGCCAGCGCGGGGCCCGTAGCAAATTCTGTCAAGAGGCCATTGGTTTGCCTTAGTAATTTTAAATTATCTTTGTACATTTTGATACCGACATCTTTCCATTGGCCTCTTGTATCCAAATAAAAAATTGAGGCTACGGTACTACTGACAGTGGGTAACGTGACCTCCCTTGATCAAAACTGTTCGTACAGCAGTTTAAATATGACGGCTGGCAGCTCAAACATAAATGTCGTATATTTGTTTCAACTGTTTTTTTTTGTGTGCTGTTATATTTTTAACCGAATGCGCGAAGCCAAGAGGGTATAGAGTTTAAGAGTCTATTTATGTATGTGACCAAAACTCGGATGTTACACTACTGAACTACTAGACCGATTTTAACCTTTTGACCGCCACAGTTGGCTGTGGCCGTCAGCGGATACAGGGTAAAAAAGTCCGTCATTACCTTGACTTAAAGTTGAAACTAGTGTTAATTCTCAGACATGCTTGGCGGTCAAAAGGTTAATATGGGTGTCATATGATTCGTGGAGAACGTGCGAGTGTCATAGGCTATATAAGAATTCTAAGGGCGCGTCATACTAGGATCAAAAATACTTTTGCGTCGCCATTCGGGTTTTAGTTTCTAATAACTAATTTGCTTTGTTTCTTAATGTTCTCTGTCACTGAAAATCAGCGCCCCGAGGCACGCCGCGGCATGCGGCAGTATACTTTTCACTCGGGAGCTTTTCAATTTTCCGGGATAAAATAGCCCCAACGAATATGCTTTCACCATCCCAAATTTCATCCAAATCCGACCAACCTTTGAAGCGTGAAGGAGTAACAAACAAAAACACACACACACAAGCGACACACGCATACACGCAGACACGCACACCCACACAAACTTACTTCGAATCAAATCGGTTCATTACCATGAGTTTGTGAGAACCGTTCTCGTTATCGAAATCTATCGGAAATACTGCTTGTTGCCGATACAAGTAAAAGGGACCGAGCGATAGTTTTCTATTACAAGAACGGTTTGCATAAACTCATGGTAATGGTTCTGGGGCCTCTATTCGGTACTGCTAAGTGATTTCCTATATGTTCTGTACGTGTTTGACGCGCACAGTGGTGGTTTTGGCATTTTAGTGACGATACAGTACATCACTTAGCAGTACTGAATAAGGGTCCAGAGGCCTTCTCAAGGTTGAGGCGAGGACAAGTTAACACCTAGGACCTCCGCGTGAGCGGAGCTCCGTCGACACTGTCTAATTGATTTGAAATAAGAGTGTCGACGGAGCTCCGTTAACGCGGAGCTCCTATTTCTGGGTGGTTTGGCCCTTCGGGCCTGCTGCAATACTGACATAACCTAAACCTACCTGTCGTCATTTTTATACATCGACAAAAATAATTCTAGTCTTTGTTATTTTTCGACATTATATAAGGTGTCGACATTACTATACCTCGTCATTTTTCAATATAGGTATTAGTCGCCTAACTCGTTAATTTGGTTGACTTTAGATACTGTAATAATGATTAGAACCAATCTTTGATAATAGTACATTCAGTCATTTATTTATTCATTATAATTCGTATTATATTTAGCACAAAATAAGATAGTTATAATAATAGATTACAACAGCGTATGTCACTAAAGAAAAGTGGAAGAAAAAAATATTAATAAATACAGCGTAACCAAGTTACATAAGAGTAAAATCAAATAAGAATACACATAAAAAAAATCAATATTCACTCCTTTACACCAAGCTTTACAAATAAGTACTATTTTTTATTTTCAGGGATGCATTTTTCTCAGTCGGTCGCCATCATACAAAGTCAAGTGGGGACGATCCGAGGAGTACAAGTACTATATAGTGACCAGGTATGTACTCAAATAATCCCTTTAACGCGTACACTGATTGCTATACGAAAAGATTTCGAGAGGATCGTGAGTTCAAACTCCGGTGCAACAAAAACATGATGATGTCCATAAGGAACTTTATTGAAACATTACAAACCCTCATTTATTTGCTGATAGTACAAGGAAAATGAAAGGATATATTTTTTGGAAATTAAATCTTGAGAATCTCTACCTATGAAACTAAGACTATCTATGAAAATCCGTCAATTTGCTCGGGAAGCTAAGAGACTAGGGCATGCTTGTCGATGCCGTTGGCGTATAGTTACTTACTACGCTAAAACTTTACTTTGAAATGCGTAGATTTGTCGGGAGTTCGCGCGCGGACTGTATTGGTACTTGCGTTTTTACAGGATTTCCGAATTCCAAAAGGGGTACATAAGGGGGTTTTCTGGTAAGAAAAGGTCAGCTTGATTGCGCGTATGAAATTTCAGCATTTTGTTGTTTTAGAACATGTATAGTTTAAATTTTCATCATAATTATTTATATTATTCTACTAATCATTTGTTCCCCAGTAGCCCAAGCCTAGTAGATCAAATCTTTAATAACGGCGAAAGTTGTTTGGTAGAATAATATAAATAATTTTAATTAAATATAGGTATAATGTTCTAAAATAATAAAATACTGAATTTTCATACGCGCAATCAAGCTGACCTTTTAGGGACAAAAAACCACCTTATGGACCCCCATCCTTTGGAATTCGGAAATCCTGTAAAAACCCAAGTACCAATACAGTCCGCGCGCGAACTCCGACGAATCTACGCATTTCAAATGCGTAAACTTTTAGCGTAGTAAGTAACTATACGCCAACGGCATCGATAAGCATGCCCTAGTCTTAGCTTCCTGAGCAAATTGACGAATTTTCACAGATAGTCTTAGTTTCATAGGTAGAGATTCTCGAGATATAATTTCGAAAAATATATCTGATTCTTCTTTTTCCTTGACTGAACTTGATTCCTCGGACTCGCTCTTAGTTATTTGTATTTTTCTGTTTCAGAATCCGCTTAGCGCAGACCTAGTAATTAATATGCCGCAGGACGGCATCCGGTTCATCTTCGACCCGGTCGCACAGCGACTCAAGATTATAGAGATCTACAATATGAAATTAGTTAAACTTAGGTATAGGTGAGTATACGTTTTTTCATTATTTTTTTAGAACTAATACACTGCGTGGTAGCTAGGGGCTGGACAGGGGGTGTATTTTGCAGACCCATAGTGTTGTTTCTCTTCCTAGAAAATAAGTCTAGGGGGGGAGGCCTCTTGCCTGACCCTAGCTACGATGCTGACTACACTAATTAAGGTCGCCGGTTCAAATCCCGTCAGTCTTGAGTAGAGTGCTCATATATACCTCGCCCAATGTAAAAAGAGCGCTGACGGCCATATAAAATACATGACCGTCAGCGCTCTTTTTACATTGGTAGAGGTATAACATAACCAGCGGCCCTAGCATGATAAACACGGGGATAAGTTAAACCCGTTTATCTCTAAGTGCGTCTCTCTCACACTAGTGCCGACGAAAGAGATAGAGAGATAAACGGGTGTAACTTATAACCGTGTTTGGCATGTAAGGGCCGCTGTGTTTGACTCTGATATGTGTTATTCGCGGCCAAATACTAGGTTATCCTAGTTTGGGCCGACGTGTTTGATGTTATTTATTCGTATAATAATCATTGGTAGGTAATAAATGCAGTTGTATAGTAGAGATACACGAAATTTATTAAAAGAGATAGTCCGCGAAGCGAAGGTGTATACAGAGTGTCCGAAAAAGCAACGTTCAAGGCCAATTGCACAATTTTGACCTATGTTAAAATGGTTTTCAAGATGTTGGCTCTTTTAATAAATTTCGTGTATCTCTACTATACAACTGCATTTATTACCAATAATTACCGGCCTGGTATTTGGCCGCGAATCACACACATCAGTCATACACAGCGACCCTAGCATGCCAGACACGGGTATAAGTTACACCCGTTTATCTCTCTGACTATCTCTTTTAATAAATTTCGTGTATCTCAACAAGTTACAATTTTACAAGCGAAAATTGGCAACACTGCAAGTCAGGTGTATGGGATCTGACATCGGTGTTGCAAGTTTTTGCTTGTAAAATTTGCCACTCGTATTTTCGTGAAATGGGCCGCAGTGGCCCTAGTAAGGTTGACAAAAGGATTAGTTAAACCGTCTTACCTCTAAGTGCGTATCTCTTACACTAGTGCCGACGAAAGATATAGTCAGAAAGATAAACGGGTTTAAATACTTAGGCTGCAGGTTTACCGCTGGTTGCAGGATGACAATACTGATAGATAATCTTTATTATTATTTTGAATAAGTAAATTAACTAAAGTTTAATACAGTTATCCGTGTGGTGCCGGCTAAGAATAGCATCACCCCATCTCCCCCCGTGGGTGTCGTAAAAGGCGACAGAGGGACCAACCGAAGGATGGGCAGCAGCGTCCTTCGAGTACTATCACGACCAACTGCGGTCGCCAACCCGCCTGCCAAGCGTGGCGACTATGGCAAATCCCCCCAGTTTTGGGGGAGGCCTATGTCCTGCAGTGGATGTTTTACGGCTGATGATGATGATGATGAATACAGTTTTTGTTTATGACATCGTTATATTTGCCGTCTTCAACGGAGCTGGAAACATTGGTTGCATAACGTCTTCAAAGTCACCCTGTATTTTTCCATAGGTGACCTATCTCATAGTAGCGGATATTATATTATAATAGGTATGTTATTGACTTAATGACATTATTATAATCGTCGTCTAATGATCGTATCAATGACTCAGGATTACGTAATGACTTTTGTCATTGCATACTTAAGTATTTTTTTATTTGATTGAAAAAACAATACGTGTAATGTCGGCAAATTAGTAGGGTTTGTGCAAAGACAACATTTGTGTTGCGATATAGATGTTGCTATGGGTAGGTACAATACAATACAATACAAATACTCTTTATTGAACACCACATAAAACATACTGGAAAAATACAAAGAAATAAGTAACACGGTATACAATAGGCGGTCTTATCGCTAAGTAGCGATCTCTTCCAGACAACCTTTTGAAAGAAGAGATGGCATAACGGACTTGCAAAGGAACGACCATATTGGTCCCAATTATTGGCGGAAACTTTAATATTGTCTTTTTCGTGCATATAAAAATACTACAATATTTATTTTAAGATGAACTATTGTTCTTTTTATATTTTGCCAGCGTTAAGGAAATTTCTATCTGAATTAAAGATGTACAAGTTCTATAAAATGTACAATAAAGTTCCGGATTTTTTAAGTTGTACAGAAAGTTAAGTCTGGAAGCGTGGTTCCTCAGTTAACACACATAAAAATCATCTCTACCGGTCATGTAATAAGGTTGTTTTCCGCAGTGGCATGTGCTTCAATTCGCCAGAGATAGCGCCATCTATCGAGCAGGTGGAACATTGTTTCGGCGCGACGCACCCCGGCCTTTACGACTCTCAAAGACACCTCTTCGCTCTCAACTTCCGGGGGCTCTCTTTCTACTTCCCGGTTGATAGTAAATTTGAGGTGAGTGGTTTCTACTAGAGATCTTCAAAATAGTGTTTCATAAAATTATCACATCCCAGAAAAAGTTACATTACAGTGTGTATTCTAAATATCCAAATAACTACAGATGTAGTGCATAATTAGTTTCCATCGTGTTTTATCGGAAAAGTTCGTATTATCGTGCTCTCTCAATTAGCTTCAGCAGGCCCCCAATTCTCGGTGCGTTCGAGATAATCTCACAATCGAGATTAAACGTCAGTGCATACAGTCATTTGACACAACTGTATGAATCTGACGTTTAATCTCGCAATCGACATTATCTCGAATGCATCGAGAATTGGGTGCACGTATCCATCATGTATGTCAAAATGAAAAATGACAGCATGGTTGTCATTTTTCATTTTGACATTTGACTATAAATAATAAAGATTCATATTAATGAATATAAACATGTCACTCATTGAATACAATAATTAATTGACACTTCGGGCCCCGTCGTCTTCCGATTGAGATCCGAGTTTTACCGATGGAAACACTGGTGACTATCTGTTCATGTTGTAATGACTTTAATTTTTTATTATTTAGTCTGGGAAAATAACGAATAGGAAATCCTAGTTTGGGACCTAGAAAAATCCATGTTTTTTTTTCAGCCTGGCTACGCGCATGGTTTGGGTTCGCTTCAGTTTCCCAACGGTGGTTCGCCGGTCGTCGCGAGGACCACCATATACTACGGATCTCAACACCAGGTAACATATGTATTAATGCTCTTATTACGTCGGTGTAAGATGGATTTTAGTATGACATTTCAGTAGTGAGCAGCTAAAGGAAGGCCCTTGTAGATTCTACAAGGAGTGTTGTATTTTAAAAAGATATAAAAAAATAGTGTCCGATCGAAACATGTTTTTTTGCCGAAACTTAAACCAAAACTTTTATAGATGTGTTAAAATCGTCGAATATGATGAATAAAAATATCAGTGGGCCGTTATTTCTAGAAATATGAACAATAAACTACTTGTAAGTCCTGTAGGTGGTATGACATGAGACAAAACTTATAAAAGTAAAAAAAGATGTACCTATTCTCAGTTATCATTTAAAAAAAATGACGATAAGCGAGCCTCAAAATACTACAGCGGCCCTAACATGCATGACACAAAGATAAGATAGACCGTCTTATCTCTAAGTGCGTCTCTCTCAAACTAGTGCCGACGAAAGAGATAGTCATAGAGATAAACGGGTTTAATTTATCTTTGTGGCATGCATGTTAGGGCCGCAGGTAGGTAAGTTGCGGATCGACCGAAAGGTTCGGCACTTTTTTGACCACAACCGAACCTTCGGCCGAAACATGTTTTTTTGATGAAACTTGCTGGAACCGAAACCGAAATTTCAGTCGAACACAATAAAAAATACAAGCTGTGTACAATGTCCAATATATATATATAAAGTTGTTAAAACCCCAAACTTTAAATCACTTAAAGTTGTACGATGGCATCTATAGGAAAAAATTACGAGGCCAGTCACGCGAAATTATATATCATCGGATAAATATTCATTTTAGTTGCATACCTAGTTGTCAAACATAAGAACCTCCTCTTTTTTGGAAGTCGGTTGAAAGAAGTTTTTATTTTGTTTTTTATTTTTATACTAACTAACATGTTGAGAAGGAGTAAAAGATATAAAAAAAGTTTTACAGCTCTATATAGTTCACGCTGGAATCAAAATAAAACCATAAACTACTTAGTTCTGAATTCAAATTCTGATAAACGATAAATCTAATAATAGATGGACATGGAAATTCGCATTCGTTTGTATTCGGAAATGCGATGATTGCCGATGTGCAATATTAACCGCCGAGCACTGTACGTTACATTGAAATGGAGGTATTGTTGAGCAATATTGATGGTCATGTGGTGTCCAGACGAGCAGCAGCGTGGGGGGCGCGTGCGCGCCGCTGCCGCCGCTGCCGCTGGCGTGCTACCGGCAGCAGCTGCACCTGCGGCGCTGCGACGTGCTGCGCTCGCCCGCCGCCACGCGCGGCCTGCGCCTGCACATGTTCACCGAAGGTACGCGGGGTCTAGTGGGGAGAGCTCGGCCGGTCCATCCTAACACCCCGTTCGGATTCTGCCAAACCGGATACTGAGTTCACACGTCTGTCCGGTTTTGTAGGATCCTGTAACACTGGAGTAAAGTAAATTATATATTTAATTGAATTTTTAATTAATCGTGATTAATTATAAAAAAAACCTTTTTAATAAACATTGTACTCGTGAGTTTAATGAATAAATTAAATGACAACCGAAAGGAAGAAAGTCAATATAAATTAAATTAAATATATAATTTACTTTTGGACTTATATCTGTTTATTTTTGTACTTGAGAAAACATAGAGAAATATATAATAAACAACTATACTACACTAAATACTACTAATATACTAATAATACTATATACTAAATATTTATAAAATATACAATATATAATAAATTATAGTTTGGCCAGGAATTTTTTTGCCAACCCACTCGCGATATATATTTTATCTACACCCATATCATAAAACCTCCATAGTGTAATTAAAAATCGTAGGAAATGACCACCATTGTGACAACCAATTAGGTAAAACCAGTGCTGCACCTTATTCCCGTATCGATTTTAGTATCGAAATGAGATTAAATTTGGAACAGCTGTCAAAACTCAAGTGGGTCTCTATTCTAGTATCCATAGATATTAAACAGTTATTGATACGAAACATCAATTCAGTATGTTTTTTTAATATAAACCGAACGACATTTGATCGCGAGTGACGTGAGAATAGAGACTTCATTCGTTTGTCTAAGATTTAAAAAAAAAGGTCTTGACGGAGGATCGAATTGCCGCCATTATGTTGGTGTTTTGCTGAACGAAAGTAGAATTGTTGTTGAGTTGAATAGAAAAAGTTGTTTGTAATTTACATTTTAGTTGAAAATATGAACAGTAGTCTTCTCGGAGTGACTGTGTGATGTGAAAATGCGCCGGATATCGGAAATATGCAGCCACGATTGCAACAAATAACTTGTTGCCAGAAAATATTGTTTCTGAACCCATCATGGAGGATTTATAATATGTATGTAGATAAAGTTATGTATGCAACTCTACATAATTTGGCCTTAAAACACACGTGCGATCTTATTATGAAACTCGCTAAAGCTCTTTTCATGAAAACCGCACTAGTGTTTTAAGGCCTATCATTATGCAACCGTTGCATGAACTACTATTAACATACTAAATTTGATATGAAATAATTTTCGTCTATTAAGCATGGGTGCAGATCGTCTCTAATTCGGATCCTCTCCTATAAGTTAGAGGGCGAGCCGTTGTGCATTATATAAGCTGTGATCGGTCGATTACCTTGCCGGCCTGGAGATGGGCCAGCAAAGTGTAGTTTGCCCGGCGATATCGAGCAGTGTGTCGCGCAGGCACGTCGCGCGCGCTGGAGGCGGCGCCGCTGGCGCTGAGCCGCGTGCTGCGCTTCGGCGACTCGCCGCAGGCCGTGGCGCGCGCGCTGGGCGCGCCGGCGCGCCTGTACTACAAGCACGACGACAAGATGCGCATCCACCGCCCGCCCGCGCGCCGCCCGCGCCGCGCGCCCGCCAACACCGACTACTTCTTCAACTACTTCACGCTCGGACTGGTAACTATACCTACTGTAACACGCAGATGTTTATTTTGGTTTTTAGGGTTCCGTTACCCAAAAGGAGCACCGGAACCCTTGTAGGATCACTCGTGTGTCTGTTAGTCTCTCCGTCTGTCACAGCCGATTTGCTCCGAAAATTTTGGACCGATTGAGTTGAAATTTGGTACACGTATGTAAGCCGGTGACCGCAACACGGACGTGTAACGTAAAAACGTAAATAAATGAATTTTAAACATGGGAGCCACTATTGCGGGGTTAATTAGAAAATAAAAACAAAAAGTATTACAAACTATATCGTGTGACGTATCAAATGAAAGGGCTCGTTGTGAGAATCTTAAATATATTTGCTTTGTAATTTTAAGATAAACAGGTTTCAAGTTATTTAGGAAAATGGGCGAAAATTAACCATTCCTCTTACCTCCAAAACAACTAGGCCTGGAATTTAAAAAAATACAGGAAATAGTTTTTAGCTATAGATTACAGGAAAACCCATAAGAAGTCTATGGTATTTAAAGTAACATTGGAAATTTCAGATAACCATGTACGGAACCCTCTCCACGCGAAAAAAATATGGGGATGAAATGTATCCTCTGTTTTATTCCAAGACATAGTCTCACTCCACCAAATGCCATCCCGTTTAGCCGTTTGCGTGTGATTGAGGAACAAACATACAAATATCTTTCTCACACACTTACACAGCTATAGCAATATTATTAAGTAGGATGACATATTTATTTAGCAAAATTGACGCAACTGCTTTATTCCAGGACATTCTCTTCGACGCGAGCACGCACCAGGTGAAGAAGTTCGTGCTGCACACCAACTACCCGGGGCACTACAACTTCAACATGTACCACCGCTGCGAGTTCGAGCTCGCCGTGCAGCCCGACAAGTCAGTATACGTCCAGTGGCGTGGCCACCGAGGGGCTACACGGTGCTGTGCACCGGGGCCCCCAAGCCTAGGGGGCCCTCGGACCCTGACCAGCAAACCTAGCTAAAAAATCTCCCACCTTAAACAGTTTATAGTTAGGCCCCCCGTTTCCTTTTTGTACCAGGGCGTTTGGTTACCTAGAAAATACATGTCCAATTTTATTATGAACGTCAAGTTAACGTACCTATAATGTCGAAGATATACAGAATCTGATGATTCCAAAAATAGTACCGTTGCAATTTCGGAGATTGGAGCCCTGTTGACTACTGTTGACACTAGATCTCCAGAATGGTGCTGCTGCCAAAAATGTTGTGTAACCCAAAAACAGTACCTAAAAAGTCTTGCTTCTGCCCGTGGCATTGTAGCTCGCAGACGGACGAACTGATTTTCATTCGTTTTTTTGAAACGTGACTTAATCAAGTGTTCTTAGCTTTGATTCTAGAAAATCTGTTCTTCTGTGTGTAGATCATCAGCTCTTTTCTAGTTGATGAAGGGATGTGAGCGACTTCCACAGGCGTGTTCAATTCGAAATTTGGTATCCTGTTACTTCAGTCAATGATATTGCAAGAACATAATAACCTTGACCTGATGCTGCAGCATCACCTGCAGAGTGCAGGTTACCCAACTCCTTACCAATCGAGGGATTTTTGAAATTTCTAATGGGGAAGTTGCATGAAAATCAAAATAAGGTTTAAATCATATATTATGAAAGTAAATGCAAACAAAAGCATATTACAGAAAAAAGCATGTTTTATTTCTACGATGTTGGTCTAAAAACAGTATTTTCGGAAATAATCGCAGATTCCGTTTAAGCGCCATACATTTTGTACAGCCTAACCTCAGCTGTGACGTCATAGCTGTTGTCCATTTTGTATGGAGTGTTTTTGCCAGTGGTATGAACAATGACTTCGTAACTCGTGAAATAATCAACATAAAAATGTTTTGCGTACACAGATCGGCTTCTATTACTCAGCACTTTTCAATACAAGATGAAAAAACAATTATGCATCTTGCCTATTTATATATGTATATATGTTATGTTTTCAGATGCGAGCAAATCTCGCTAGTGGACAGCGTAGGGGCCGTGCCCATAAACGCGTACAGCAAGTGGGAGAGCGTGTCGCGAGCGCTGCGCGTGTGCGAGCGCCCAGTCGTGCTGAACCGCGCCTCCTCCACCAACACCACCAACCCCTTCGGGTCTACCTTCTGCTACGGGTACCAGGACATCATATTTGAGGTGAGGACACAGGGTGAACAACACAGGAGTCAGGCATAGGTTTGATAAAGAGGTTCCACCGTTCTGTTAAGATTACTGGGGTATAATAATTTTAGGTCCGGTTTCCGGCTGGACGTCGATTACTTTCCCGAGTCATCGGTTTTCCTATTTGGTTATTAGTACACTTCTCGTTCGTACGATACAGTAGGTTATATCACATGAAAGCAAAGTGTTATATTTACGACATCGAGTGCAACGAAAGTCTCTGATAAAATCACGAGTGAAGCGAGGGATGGTATGGTAGAATCCTGAGTGTAGCGAGAGCTTAAAGCTATACAGCCAGAGATGTATGTATTTTTGCTACCAAGTGAGTTTTTTCCTGTGAGAAAAAAACAAGAATCACGCTTTTAACACACATAAAAAACATGCCAATAATATGCTAAAAAGTATGGTTAAGCTATAATAAATACGCTACGCATGGTAGAAACGATTTCTTTTCGAATGGGATGAGTGAAAAATAAGGTATTATAATAGTGCCAATGTGGCGTTACTCGCAGGTGATGTCGAATAACTACATCGCGTCGATAACGCTCTACCAGCCGGAGGGCGGGCGGCCGGCGTTCGCCGTCAACTCGATCGCGTGACACAATCAGGTAAACAACTATTTCAATAAATCACCATTCAATATCTCCACATAACCGTATGCCGAAAATTTCTTCTAATACATGAATAGATACATAGATCATTTATTTGTACTAAGCATACATTGTCAACAAGGGTTTATCCCTTAAATTACATTAATCATTTCAACAAATTACAAATTAAATTACATTACATTATAACAATATAA
Organism: Tortricodes alternella; assembly: GCA_947859335.1. Taxonomy (NCBI): domain Eukaryota; kingdom Metazoa; phylum Arthropoda; class Insecta; order Lepidoptera; family Tortricidae; genus Tortricodes; species Tortricodes alternella. The sequence continues at coordinate 7,262,374 of OX401975.1, read as the reverse complement.
TTAGGCATAAAATTACACTAGCCTAAATTGTATTGCATTAAATAATTATGTCAAAGATTGCGTATGTGGACATATTTACAAGAGTAATACAAGAGATACGTGAACTTAAAGTTCTATATAACTCCTCAGCTGCACTGGGAGTGAAGAAATAGCATAGAATGCGTGCAGATGCTTATCATCCTGGCATGTAGTAAAAGTCGGCTAAGGGATGGGTCCTCTCCAACATGGTGGACTATCAGTGGCGCAGCCTGCCTACAAGACGATTCCTGACGGCTTTACCAAGCTAGGCTAACTGTCAATGAAGTCCATGTTACTCTAACTAAATGTCAGACTTGCACATACAGTTCTAATTCTTCCGGCTTCCCTTAGGAAATATTTGACGCTTCGCCACTGTGGACTATCTGTATGGGCGATGGGCTGATCACCTGTCACCATACGGTTCATCATACCATCTTAGGACTAAGTAATCGAACGTGGCCACAAGTAGTGTTGTGGCTCTGCCCACCCCATTAGGGATTTCGGACGTGATGCTATGTATGTATGTATAGAGCAGTGCTTTTCAACCTGTGGGTCGCGTCTTTTCTTTACGCCATTTATATTGAATATTTGTATTTTTACATTATTTATTTATCGTTATTTTTGTTCGGGTCAAATTATAAAGTCGGTCTTGAAACAGTTTCTGTGATCGAAATAGGCTGAAATTTGGTACTGTAAATCCTATTAAAGTAAAATTGGTAAAAAAAGCTTGTCAATAAATATTTATCTACACCCATATCATAAAACCTCCATTGGTTAATCAAAAACCGTAGGAAATGACCACCATTTTGACAACCAATTAGGAAAAACCAGTGCTGCGATAAAGAAATAACATGACTTCTTTATCGTTTTTAGTAAAGAAATGAGATTAAATTTGGAACAGCTGTCAAAACTCAAGTGGGTCTCTATTCTAGTATCCATAGATATTAAAACAGTTATTGATACGAAACGTCAATTCAGTATGTTTTTTTAATATAAACTGCACAATATTTGATCTCGAGTGACGTGAGAATAGACTTCATCCGTTTGTCTATGATTTAAAAAAAAATGGTCTTGACGGAGGATCGCCATGTTGGCGTTTTGCTGAACGAAAGTAGAATTGTTTTTGAATTGAATAGAAAAAGTTGTTTGTAATTTACATTTTAGTTGAAAATATGAACAGTAGTCTTCTCGGAGTGACTGTGTGATGTGAAAATGCGCCGGATAACGGAAATATGCAGCCACGATTGCAACAAATAACTTGTTGCCAGAAAATATTGTTTCTGAACCCATCATGGAGGATTTATAATATGTGTGTAGATAAAGTTATGTATGCAACTCTGCATAATTTGGCCTTAAAACACACGTGCGATCTTATTATGAAACTCGCCTATCGGCTCGTTTCATGAAAACCGCACTAGTGTTTTAAGGCCTATCATTATGCAACCGTTGCATAAACTACTATTTTTTAACCTTATTGTTTCATTTGGTCAATCACTACAAAATTATTCACCTTTGTACTTTCATTATTTTTTATATCTACGCTTTGAATAATAACGCAATAGAAACCAAGCCCGCGCGCACAATTGAAGCAACAAAATCGGAGCCATTTATGGCTCCAAACGCCGGGACGCTCCGTGGTGTCAAATGTCAAAGCGACGGTTTATTGCTTCAGTTATGTCAGAGCGGCTGTATGTAAACTATCCTTCTATGGTTAGTAATTGTATGTATCCACGCAGATTCTAGAAATCCGATTACCTCTTTTTCAGGTTTCCCCAAGCAAAGGCAAGTACACGTCGTGAACGTACACTGTTTCGGTTGCCAGCCTCCACACTAATCCTCCACTAAAGTGGCAACATCTAGACAGTACCGCTGAAATGTTGCCACAAGCAGAATTGCTCAGCGAAGCGCTCACATATCCCCAACAAGAAACACCTAAGAGGAAACAGTATTGAAAAAAATGTGATAAAAACTGTGAAAAAAAAAACTAAAAAAAAGTTAAGTGAGTGACAGATCTCAGATGGTGTGCATAAGTCTTATTTAATTCCTTAGCAATGGATGAAAATAGAAAAAAAAACTTTTTTATTTGAACATAGAATAGGATGACAGATTATAAATAATTAGTCAAATTTGTTTTTATATTATCGAAAAGATCGGAATTTTAATCATGAGAATTACAGGAAGGCTGTTGTAAATATTTTTGATGATAAAAATTAAGGAACCATAAATCAATGTATTTTTTCTAAAAAAAAAGATGATTTTGAAAGGCGTTTGCGATTGCGTGTGAAAGATATTGGAAAAAAAATGTGAAAAAATATTTTCTCTTATGACAGCACCACGATTTGCCATGGATGTTTTTTTGTAATTTTTATTATTATTAAATAAATGTGTAAGGTTTAAGTAATGTGCCTCACTATGACGTTATTTATTTACGTGTTCGTATGTACATTTTTTTATTACTCTGACTTGCTTTCGATTTTGTCAATCATTTTTATGAATCGAATAGTTAAGTTTAAATCTAAAAAAACTTTCCCGATCTAGATTTTTAAATACATATTAAAAATTATAAAACCGAATCGCAGTTAACAATATTTAAAAATCTTGATTTACGAGAAAGGTTGGTAAATATAATTTCATAAAACATATATCTATGAATATAGCATTTTGTTTTAAGTTTATCAAACTTCAATCTTGAGAAATGGTAACTGTTTTTATGTCAAATATTACAAATATTTTGATACTCAGAGGCCATCAAAGTCTTTTCAGATCCCCTAATAATAGTCAAGTTAATACACACCTACTTCCAAAGGGATAAAGTATAAAATAGAGCAGCAAGCTGCTGGAGCAATCCTTGTCCTATTATTCACAATATGGCGGTACAATTGACCAATCAGACCACATCGTCGTATCTCAAAAACGGTTGATGAAATAATAAACTTAAATTGTTTGCAGCAAGGTTGAGTTTGCTACTGGTTGTTTTTGGCATACGATGTGTCAAACGGTATTAGCTTGTACTATAGCTTAAGGTTGCTCTTTAAATGCTTCTACCCTTCAGTTACCCTTTCCTCAAAATTACAAATCGTATTCGTTTGTTTAAAAATCTAGTGTTCATGTAGCCTTGATGTGTCCAAAAATTCGCAACATTTGATTATCGATCGTATCAAAGTGTGTTAAGGTTTATATTACCTCGCGCGTCGCAGCATACTTTCGGTTACGATCGGATGACGCCCGCGGTCTACCTGCTGTGCGCAGCTAGGTAATATAGACTTTAAATACTGTGTACATGATTTAATATCGTTTAAAGATTTTAAATTCCTATAAATATAAACGGCTTTACTCACGAATTATTGTCAGAAATAGTCCGACATGTTTCGGGCCCGTATGGAGTCCTTCTTCAGGGTTTGAGTGCGTTCGCGGTGAAAGGAAAGTTTTAATTTGTATTTTTTTAAAATTATGCTATACTCTGTGCGCTGTAGCATTGTGCGGTTTTGCGTTTGAAGGTTATAAATTATACTGAGATGACACCTGTCATCCGCATCTTGCTAGCTAGCTAAAAGCGGTCATGTAAATACGGAGCCTGTGGGCATCTGGCTTTTTAATAACTAGATTTTTAAACAACGCTGGTTGAACCTTTTTCGTTTAACCTTTTTGCCGCCAGGCAGAGCAGCGCCCCGAGTGGCAAGCCTCAAAAAAATTACACTCATTTAGCAACTGGGGTGTTCAGAGACGATTACTTATAGCTCATTTACATGCAGCGGAAGTGAGTAGGGAAGTGGGCATGGAAGTGGGCAGCGCGAGTATGTAAATGGGTCACTTCTCCTGCTCCTGCCGCTACTACTCGTCGCGGCGCGCGGTGAGTCAGGAAGCAGCATGTAAACACCCACTGCCTTCGTTAGCAGTATGCGGGAATTATTTCTGGCAGCGCGAGCAGCAGTGGCTGTGGCTGCATGTAAATGAGGTATAAAGCTTAAAATTGCATTCTTTAATTTGCTTTGAATTTTTTCATGTATAAAGTCTGTTCGCCGAGAGTTGATAAATATTTATCGTCTCGAAATAGCGACTGTCGCTTACCTATCGCAAACTGTATGTCGGGCGTCGCCTATCGCCGCGCGCACTGAGTTTCGTGGTACGAGGGACGCAGTTGTTGTCAGGCGCGGCGCCGCACCGGGCGGACGAGCCATATATTGTCACCCCTTCTGGAATACGCGAGTGTGTCGTTTGGGTTTTCGTGTGTTGTTTTAGACGAAGCAATTGAACGTTTCATAATAAACGTCCCCGACTCTGATTCTTCCTCCAACTCTGAGACATATACAGGCTATTCAATAATAACATTCTATGGGTTTTTTTTCCCTTTAATTTTTTATTATCATCGGCAAAAATAATTAGCGGGCCGCTATTTGTAATGAGTTAAAAAGCCGTTTTTTTATTTTTTTATCAACTCTCGGCAAACACACTTTAGATGACTTTTACGTTATATAATCCTATCATGACTGGCGGCGAAAAGGTTAAGTGATACAGACACATAGTTATGGTAACGAAATCGCTATGCTCTGTCACTTTCTCTTCAATGTAAACTTCGCAAAGCAAGATAGAGACAAAGCTAAGCGATATTACATACCATATAGACGCCCAAAATGTTATTGATACTATAGTTGTTGATTGTAGACGAATGTTTCCAATAGTACAGGAGGCAGTGAAAATACCGCCCGGTATAATAAAAAACTAGTGGACCCGTCACAGCTTCCCCCGCAGTATTTTCCGTACAAACTTTATCACCCCTTTTCACCCCTTTAGGGGTAGAATTTCAAAAAATCCCTCCTTGGTGCACCTCTAGGGTACTCGAGGAATGTCTCCTCCAAATTTCAAACCTCTAGGACCACCCGTTTAGGCTGTGCGTTGCCTATAAGTGAGTCACGGTACTGTTTTATATGTATTGATTGATTACTTCCAGTATATCAGAGCATACCGAATATAAGTTGGCTAGACCGTCGTTGTAGCTAGGTGCTGGTCAGGCGGGCGGCTGCCAGAGGCAAACCTCAGCCTAGCAAGGTTGACCCGAGGATAAATTAACACCATCTTGTCTCTAAGTGCGTCTCTCTCACACTAGTGCTGAAGAAAGAGATAGTCTGAGAGATAAGACACATTTAAGTTCTCGCCGTTTCAAACTTGCTTGCAGGGGGCGCACTTTGCAGCCTATTTTATCTCTTCCTAGAAAGTTTTCGGGGGGAGCAAAATTCAAATATTACCCTATGAAATAATAGGATTATTACGGCACTGATTTATTTATCTCGTTAATATAAATAGCACATATTCGGCACACAGATAGCAAGGAATAAAAAACCGGCCAAGTGCGACTCGGAGTCGCGCACCGAGGGTTCCGTACTACGCCAATTTGGCATGGTCTCAACCAATCAATAATAGACTTTATTTTAATATTATCAGAACTTTGACAATTTCAACTAAGTTGGCGGATTGTTAAGCTGCAGCGGTCATTTTCTGGTTTGATTTCAATATATTTTTCACATTTCTATAACAGAGAACACCATTGAATTGATATTTGAGGTTAGACTATGGAGTATAAAATAAAAACAGGCAAAAAAAAATTGATAGCTGAAACTTAAGCCGTTTTGGAATTACAGCTGGAACAAAATTGGTCTAAAATCAGTCAATTTTTAGGGTATCAATGTATGGGGAGCTTCTCAGGCTTTAAAACTTTTTGATATTTTTATTATTTGCCAGTAATTATGCCACAACACATTCTGTGAAAATACTAACTAAGCTCTTACGTTGCTGAGCTGGAGGCCTCTGACAGACGGACGGACGTTGTAGGCTCAGTAATAGGGTCCCCTTGATCCCTGAGTACGGAACCCTAAAAAGTAAGGATAAATAAATCAAAACTGTGCCGAACGGTGTCAAAAAGGGTGGTTTTTCACTCCCTTTTAGTTTAATATGCCAGTGGGCGGTCACAAATGTGTTCGTAGCTAGACTTGTTTCGTTTTTGCCTATTCTAGGACTCTATACTATAATAATGAACTTAGAGGTAATTGTATCTAGCTTGCTGACGTTTGTGCGGTGTTGTAATGTGTCCTTTTCTTACTGTGCCCTGCGGCCCTAACATGCATGCCACAAAGATAAATTAAACCCGTTTATCTCTATGACTATCTCTTTCGTCGGCATTATTGTGAGAGAGACGCACTTATAGATAAGACGGTCTATCTTATCTTTGTGTCATGCATGTTAGGGCCGCTGTACTTATAATCTTTGACCTTAAACCAGAAGTGTAAGATTCCTTAATAATATCAAGTAACAAATTTGTTTAGGGGTCATCCATAAAGTGCGTCATTTGTTAAGAGGGGGAGGGGGTCGACGAAGTGTGACATTATGTGACAAGAGGTGGGTCCTAAGTTTCGTCACATTTCAAAATTTAATAAATCTAAGTGTTAAAATGCCAAATGTGAACAATTAACGAATAGCTTGAAAATATTTCTAACTCTATCTGTGTGGATATAAGGTTTAAATTGTTTTGTTGGCAAGTTGAAGGGTCAAAAAATCACGAAATTAGTGTGACGTACTCTATTGATGACCCCTTATTGGCTGGAAAAATCCATTAAAAATCACCAAATACAAATGCCCGCCTATTTGTATTTCGTTGTGACGCAAAAAAATATGGACACTAATATAACTCCTAAGGGTCAAAATGTTGTGTGCAATTGATCATATAAGGCAGTGTTTTTAAAACATGAGAGTGCGACCCCATTACGAAAAAAAACTGGCGACCCCTACGACCGTATTAATACTATGCCAGGCGTTTCGACAATGAAATATTTAACAACCTGGCTTGCGAACGCGATCACCTCAGAAAGGGTTTGTGACCCCCTTAGGGTCGCGACCCACAGGTTCAAAAACACTGGTATAAGGCACGGATTAGAAAGAGATAAAAGATTTAAATTAAACTACCCGCAATGAACGTCAGCTGAGCGTACACACCATTTGACAGGCAGGTTGTGATCGGAGGGGCGTTCAAACGGCCTATTTTTATGGCAATTTATCGATGCCCATACATATTCCTAAAAATATTATATCACTACTGGGAACAAATGTTCAAGTGTAAACCTTTGATAAAAGAATTGCAGGGATAAATTGCCAAAAAATTGCTCGTTTTAAAGCACCTTCAGAGCAATAAGAACTTTCCGTTACAGGGATAAGGTTGATTATTGCGTGGTAACGGTTTTAGTGTCATGGCTGATTTTTCTATTGTTCTTTCGCATTTATCTGCTAAATCTGAGATCATAGTCAACGCACTGTTAAAATGGGAAAATAACTTTACCCAATTTATTACCAATTCTTCGCTTTTGATACTTGTGCAAATGCGATCTCATCGTGACATCTAGAATCGTTTCAACCAATACGAATGCTTAATTAATATAGTTAGAAAGTCAGAACCCTTTTATGCGATATTGGACCGCCCGTGTCGTGCGTCCAGTGGCGCCCTCATCAGTTATATTTTCTATTAAGAGGGCACCGATCGTCCAGTGGCGCCCTCATCACTGTTATTGTGTTTTCTATTAAAGGACAGTATTTTATTAAAATTGAAGCCGTATAAGTTGTTACGCAACTTAATACACAACGTATAAGCTATGTAATATAGCTTTGCAAAGTATAACCATCATCTAATCAATTTAACAGAAAAAAGCGGCCACTATTTTCTATTAAATTGATTAGATGATGGTTATACTTTGCAAAGCTATATTACATAGCATATACGTTGTGTATTAAGTTGCCTAACAACTTATACGGCTTCAATTTTAATAAAATACTTTCCTTTAATAGAAAACACAATAACAGTGATGAGGGCCACTGGACGGTCGGTGCCCTCTTAAACTAAAGTATTTTATTACAATCGAAGCCACAAAAGTTTTCGCACAATTGAATACAAAATGTATTGCCTATTTAACGTTTATATATTCTGTGATTTAACTAAGCCACAGAAAAGTTAATAGTACTAACGTACGTTTATAGAATATAGCTGTCAGGTTATCATTTTAACGGAAAATACTGGCCACTTCTCCGTTTTAACTATTCGAAGAAAAAAATATTAATAAACAGCTTTATTACATAGCATATAAATTGTGTATTAAGTTGTGCAACAGCTTGGGTGGCTAAGATTTTAATAAAATACTTTAGTTTCATAGAAATCACAGTAATAAAGATGAGGGCGCCACTGGACGCCCGACGTACTCTTAAGAGGCGTATTACCAGCAATGTCGCATTTCTCGCGTTTCACGCGCGAAAAATGCGACGTTGAGCTGGCCGCTTTGTAATACGCCTCTTTACTCTGAGTCGACAACCCAATCCCGCATTTAGGACTTCGAGCGTTTGGAATAAGAGAGCCGTAACTTCGATGGATGTTAAATAGAATTAGCGACTTTATCTCCTAAGTTTTAAGATGTAAGTTAGCGGGTTATTCCAAAAGGTCGATGGAGCTTTGGACGGTCTTTTATTATTTATGTAAATGCACAAGCGTGTGTGTCGTGAGGATAAGTGGCTGTGGTGTCATAAAAAAAAGATTAAAAAATTGACAAATAATACAATAAAAAAAGTATTACACGTAAGGAACGCTCTGTTAGGTGTTGATATTTTAATTTTTACTCATGGAACTGTGGTCTCGTCAAATTTTTCGAAATAAAAAAGTTAGGTATGCCTACGGTAACCATGTTTTCTGTTCCGTATAAGTAAGTACTTAACCATAGACGAATAAAGCGAGAGGTGTTGTGTAAAAATGTTTTTTCCATAGTCTCGGATGTTTCCTATGTATTTAAGTATTTATTTATCTATATAAGTATGTATATCGTCGTCTAGTACCCATAACACAAGCCTTTAGAGCTTACTTTGGGACTAGAACGATTTATGAAAAGGTTGTCCTCTGATTTATTTATTTATAACGCCATCTATCGGTGAATTTCTTAAACTGCGACTGCAATTCGTTAATGGTCTCTTTGGAAAAGCCGGTAGTTTTCACAAAACCCCTGTCCACGCCATTTTGTTTAATAAATTATTTGATTTCACTGTATGGAATTCACCGCTAGCTATGATTGTGGCGCCATCTAGTTTTACCACCTTCGGGTTATTTCCGAGCTCCTCTTGTTTTATATGTCTATGCACAACGGAAATATTTAACCATTCAACCATGCAATAAGTATTCACCCACTATAGTTTCCAGACCTCAATGTCAGGACTATAGTCATGTGAAAGTGAAAGTGAAAGTATACGCACCAAACGGAGTTATTTTTATAAAAGTAATAATAAGGTTATTTTTGCGCTGTGGCCCGTAACTGCCACAGGTACACTTAACTCGTAACGTTGTTTGTCTGTATGTCAGTTCTTTGTTATCCGACGGTCAACTCGTATGGGACGAGGGTCAGAAAGACCTAAAGGCTTGACGCCAGATCGGCGCACGCGCATCACAGTGGTTTTAATTTAGAAACCAAGGTGTTTTAAAAAATTGCTTTCGTAACCTCTGCTGTAAGGGCTGACATACATATATACATAAGTATAGCTTGTATATTATACGTGTAGTAGCGTTATATTATACATTTAGCGGTACATAACAACTTTTATGATTAGCTGATATAGGACCCATTCTCATACGGTCCGTATGATATTTTTTAAGTAGTAACAATTATCGAGAGGCATAATACAAGTGTTTTTACACTAAAGAAGTTTTATTCATACAAATCGCACCGAAGTCATAAGTCGAATAATAATTCATTTGATTTTAAACGTTGAAATGCTTCAATAAGATTTAAAATAAAATTAATTATATTTCGAGTTATGTTTTCTATTCCACAAGCTTTAGTCGTACAATGCGGACGACAGAAAAAATGTGATTTATTTTATTTGTCAAAGTTAACTACTTAGCATGGTTTACTAACTAATACAGAATAAACTTCGAAAAGATAAGGTTCTACGTATGCTCAACGTTTCGTCGTCCGACTGTACCCTACATTTCAAGGAGACTTGTATTAGTCTATAGACGGGTTCATTTTGGATCGAATTATTTTATTATATTTGTTATTGATTAACACTTGTTGGAGTTTGCTATGTTTATTATTTTATACAATCAAATGATTTTAATTTTTGCAATTTTGGATTTTTTGGCTTTGGTTTGATATTTACTTTCTACTAACAGGAAACATCGACTGTTTAATAAAATTTTGAAGGAAGTGCATTCAAATTGACAACTGTATTTTCTTTGTTATAAAATTAAAATGACAGTTGCACAAAAAAAAAACAATTTTAATTCCAGGTCTATAGTGAGTTACTATTACTTATCAGATTTAATTGGGACATCTTAAAAACCATTAATAATATGCTATGCTAATATGTCTCTTCTGTTTAACTTGAATGTTACAGAAACATACTTACAGTAAATATTTTTTATTGAATAAAATATACTTTTTGAAATTTGTCGCTGTAGAAAAAATCTCTTTAATTTTGTTGACTTGTTAAATAAGTACTTATTACATAGTAAGATAGTGAAAATAGTACAGTATTGGAAGTACTATAGATTTTCATCGCAGTTAAATTATATATATATATCATATCACGACTGCTGCGTAAACATAAATGGTCCAAAACACGTTAAAACTTATGTTTTTTTTTAAATTAATATGAATAACTGCATTATCGATATTAGTTAAGTGTTAAACGTTTGGTCAAATAAACTTGTGCGTCGCCCCGAAGTCTTATGCAGAGGGCCTTCGCAATAAAATTCAATTTTCGGCTCGCCAAATTAAGTTTGTTTGTATCTTATTTACTGATATTCAAAAACTATCCGAGTTAGAGACATCGTTTTATTCTTGCTATTTTAAATATCATTTTATAGGGTTCCCTACCCAAAGGGTAAAATGGGATACTATTACTGAAACCACTGTGCGTCCGTCTGTCTGTCCGTCTGTCACCAGGCTGTATCTCATGAACCGTGAAAGTAAGACAGTTAATTTTCACAGATGATGTATTTCTGTTGCCGCTATAACAACCAATACTAAAAAAACAGAATAAAATAAATATTTAAGGGGGCTCCCATACAACAGACATGACTTTTTTGCCGTTTTTATCAATAATGGTACGGAACCCTTCGTGCGCGAGGCCGACTCGGACTTGGCCGGTTTTTCTAGAACTCAGAATTATTTAAGATTTATATGATAGCGAAACTCGGAACTCCGAAGATTTTCCAATAGTTTTGTGCATAATTCAGAAATTTAAAGGCATAACATTTAAAAAGGCATATAATTTGAGTCCTCTTTCATATGATACCCCTTTTTCCTGAGGGTGAACAACCCCAGGATGAATTTAGCTCATAAATGAGAGACATACGAAATTTATGACTATCACCTACCCACCTAACATATTTCATCAAGATCTAATGCATCTTGACGACGCGGTTAGCCTACTTGGTAGTTGGTGATCCTCCGCCTCCGCAGCCTCCGAAGCTGGCTGATCCCCGGTAAAGGCAAATATTTATATATTTAATTATTTATTTATCTATCTATATAAGTATGTTATATAGTCTTGTACCAATAACACAAGCCTTTATAGCTTAATTTGAGACTAGATCGATTTGTGTAAAAGATTGTCCCCTCATTTAATTGAAGTATTACGTTACACTTGAACAGACATCTCAAACAAATGACAGCGAGCACTTGATGACGGAGCGGGCATGCGCGCCGCGTCCGGCGGTGATCGCTTTCTTATACGCGTTTGTGCCATTTGGCCTCAACAGGCTTTACAAAAAACCAAGTTGAGGCGTCCACTCTAGTATACAAAATTACTCAAAGCCTCAATTATTCAATTTATTTACAAGCAAATGTCGCCTGTCTCCACGGTAATTTGGTTTCGCTAACTCAAAAAACGATAGTTTAATCATCTTTACGTTCCGATAACCAATTACCAATTTACGGTATTTATTGATAACGTGAGTACTTAGAAAGATAAAAACGTTTCTGATTGAACTGAATTCAGTCGATGAAAAGATTACAATTAATTTTTTATTGTAGTTTGTAAACGATAGTCGACTAAGGGACGGGTCCTCTCCAACCTGGTGGACTATCTGTATGGGCGATGGGCTGATCACCTGTCACCATACTGTTCATCATACCATCTTAGGTAGGCCTAATTAATCAAACGTGGCCACAAGTAGTCTTGTGGCTCTGCCCACCCCATTAGGGATTCCGGGCGTGATGCTATGTATGTATGTATGTATGTAAACGACAGGCTTATTTTCTTTAGCCGTCTTCTTTTGATTCCAGTTTGTCATACCTACATATTTTCCTAGTTTCAACTTGCCTATGTTCTTAAAAAAACGTGCCACGTGTTAAAAACGTGATTGGCGTGTGTTTATCATAATTTAACGTCAATCAAGAACAAGGACTGCTTATCGTATTTTCGGCATAAAACGTAATGGCAGTAAAACTGGCCGTTAAAATGTCGTAAATTTTGAGTTACGGTATTTTCGGCAATGGCGGTGGAGACAAGCGATTTGGTTCATATTTTAAATGGTAGTAAAATGGGTAACTCTTGTTTTAATTAAGCTTGCCATAAAGAATTCGTTTTTAACTTAAGTCCTTAGCGTACGGCCGTCTTAACCTTATCACCGTCTTATTCTCTAAGTGCGTCTCTCCCACTAGTGGGAGGCTGGGTGGTAATTGTTAGGCAAATGAACAACAATTCAAGAAATTTCAGACGTGTTTAAATTTTTTGACTACTTATACATATACGAATATGGAGGAATATAGGCTTAGGCCTACCCGATTATGATTTTGACAGATTATTTCATTCCATGTGTTCGTTTAGACGGCATACATGTATGCAGTTTGTATGGGTACGTTATCTATTCATTTATTATACTGTGCCTATTCTGTTGTACGGGGGCCCCTATGTACACTGCGCTCTAGTTTGTTATGACAAGATATACATAGCATTGTGATAACTTGACCAACATAACAAAGAACTATAATTCTATCGCTGCCATGATCTTTATGTTTACGCAGCAGTTGATAATGTTTTACATAACACAAGATAATTGGCATTCAAATATTAAATTGAAACAAGAAACTCGGTTTCTTCGGAACTTCGGAAAAATCCGGTTCAAAGGATCAAATACATTTTTTTATTTAATAATAATGCTTCAAATACTTGTAACTTAAGTTCTGTTATCTGATAATACTCGCTAAAACATCAAAATTTTGCTTATATTATTTCGTAGGCAATAAATAAAACACTAAATTATGCTATAAAAAGATATATAATGTCAAAAATGTCTACGATATTTCGAACACTGAATATTGTTTAAGACATTGTAATATTGTCTTGTCTTATTTCCAGTCAAGTGGGTACAAAAAATGACTCAAGAAATACCAAAAAATAAATCAAAATTCGTACGAAAGATTTTTCTTTTATTTACCTAATACTTTAATTTAATTAGTTGAGTAGAAGTTTTATTTCCAATAGTTTCTATAGTCTGTGTCCTGCCTGTAGGTAGTTGCCTCCAATCACTGTCTTAGGGCCTGGCCCCCAATTCTCGGTGCATTCGAGATAATCTCACAATCGAGATCAAACGTCAGTGCATACAGTCGTTTGACACAACTGTATGAATCTGACGTTTAATCTCGCAATCGACATTATCTCGAATGCACCGAGAATTGAGGGCCTGGCCAGATCTCCATAGCGCGACCGACATCGTGAACGTAAAACGGCGCGGCGTCGCGTCGTGCAAATAAATGGATGGTGCGGTGCCGCGTCGGTCCACAGCGCCAGTACATGACCATTGTACGGCGCCGTGTCGTGAAAAATTCCCTAGCACGTCGCCCTTATTTCTATACCTATAAAGGTGATGTGTAACGGAATTTTTCACGGCACGGCGCCGTACCGTGGTTATGTAAACCGCCGTCGTGTCGTCAATTTGCGTTAAGATTGTCCCCAGCGGCCCTAACATGCATGGTACAAAGATAAATTAGAACAGTTTATCTCTATGACTATCTCTTTAGTCGGCACTAGTGTGAGAGAGACGCACTTAGAGATAAACGGTTCTAATTTATCTTTGTGCCATGCATGTTAGGGCCGCTGATTATTACTATTATTATGTATTTCCTTTTCCATCACGGGACTATGAGAGTCCCGGACCTTCGGACGGCGTACATGGGGCCGAAGCCAACACGTAGAGGCCCTTAAGACAATTTTAACGTGAATGTGATGTGAAACCATTATCCCTCAGGTCATACTATAGAAGTGTACACGCACGGACGGACAACCACCGGTTAGTGTAGGACTATAGTAAGGCAATGGATACAAAACTAACTAGGCTATGTGGATGAATTGCTGTGGATTGGCTAACTGGGCTATGGAAGCGACTATGGCGTCTGCCCGGCCATAGTCTTTATAAAAACGGACAAAATGGCAGACGGTGACTCGCCAACTCAATTGCATGGCCCCCCTAAAATAGCCGAATATACACAGCAGCAAGGGGGCAACAATACCCGAGCGGCTGAAGGGCGGAGAGGTGTTCCTGGACTTTAAACGACCGTCATGCGGTGCCCACTCACCACTTACGCAACATTTTATTATTATGTAGCGGTGCCGCGGACCGACGCCGTGAACGTGAAACGGCTTTCACGTTCACGGCGTCGTGCCATGGTGTTGTGGCGAGTCCCTTACTTACAGGTCTTGCAACTCTAGGCTTCAACGTGTGCCTCTTAAAGTTCCAAGCCGCTAGCGTCGCTGCGATCCAGGGATACCCGGTGCGACAAAGATGACGATAGTCGCATTCGTGAAATACGCGCATTGAACCCTAACCCAAACGTC